>BFEA01000053.1:2326636-2383312 GCA_003427395.1 Chara braunii
GAAGAGGAGGAGGAGAGAAGATGGGCGGAAGAGGAAGAGGACGAGAGAAGAGGAAGGAGAATAAGATGAGGGGGAGGCGGGGAGGAGAGAAGAAGAAGAAGAAGAAGGGAACAATTTTTTTTTTTTCTTTTCTTACCTGTTGTTTACCTCGCGACCTATCGCTGACGAATGGAACAAAAAAAAAAAAAAAAGGAAGATAGTCGGAAGAGGAGGAGGCGGAGAGAAGAAGAGGAAGAAGAAGAAGAAGAAGATGGCGGCGGCGGCAGGGCGGTAGGGTATGGTGGCGGCGGCGGCAGGGAGGTAGATGCGGCGGTCTAAGAAGAAGAAGAAGAAGAATAAGAAGAAGATCGGTGGAAGAGGAGGAGGAGGAGAGAAGAGGAAGGAGAATAAGATGAGGGGGAGGCGGAGGAGGAGAGAAGAAGACGAAGAAGAAGACGAAGAAGAAGAAGACGAAGAAGAAGAAGAAGAAGAAGAAGAAGAAGAAGATGGCGGAGGCGGCAGGGCGGTAGGGTATGGTGGCGGGGTATGGTGGCGGGCTGCAGCGGCGGTCCTTCAGGAAGAAGAAGATGAAGATGGGCAGAAGAAGAGGAGGAAGGAGAAGAGGATGAGGGGGAGGTGGGGGAGGAGAGAAGAAGAAGAAGAAGAAGAAGAAGAAGAAGAAGAAGAAGAAGAGATGACGAGCGGAGCAGTTTTTTTTTTTTTCTTACCTGTCGTTTATCTCACGACCTATCGCTGACGAATGGAACAACAAAAATAAAGAAAAAGAAGATAGTGGGTTGGAGTAGGAGAGAAGAAGAAGAAGAAAAAGAAGAAGAAGAAGAAGAAGATGGTGAGAGGGGGACGAACGACGGGCCACTCCACGACGCTGGCGACGGGCAACGGGGGACTCCACGACGACGGGGGAGTGTACCTCCCAGGCGATGGCGACAACGGGCAGCAGGAGGAGCGAGGGCGGCTGAACCTCGAACGCAGGCAGCTGGGGAAAACCAAGGCCCCGTTTGGACAGCCGATGCAGGCCGCCCCAGCCAGTCGGTTGTTCAAACGGGGCCTCGTTTTTCCCTCCAAAAATCAAACGGCCCTCTGGCCGTCGATCATGGATGATCGACGGCCGGAGGGCCGTCACAAATTTCAAAAAAAAAACTGGCCTCACGGGCATGACGCGCCGTTTTTTGGGCCTGGTCGGACTCTGTAGGCCCTAAGGATGCCACAACTCGGCTATTCGGGGTGGGAACACCCCCCCCCAACAAGGTGTGCTGGGGGTGCCCGGCCCCCAACTGGGCCGCCCGCCCTGACAGGCCGCCCGGGACCTCCCCCGGGCAGGCGCTGGTCGGCCAGGCGGCCCGGATTTGTACTCAGAAAAAAAAAGATATCCCCAATTTTTAAGTAACGGGAAATGCAACAAGAAATCGAAATTTTCGAAAAGAAGGATATTCCGGATTTTCAACAACGAAATTTTGAAATTTCAGAAGGAAAACGAAAAATGGAAATTTCAGATGTTGCGCTGCAACAGAATAGCGAGAAAACAAAATCCAAGAAAAGAAAAAAAAAAATTCCGATTTTCGGTAGTAAGGTCAAAATCGTGATTTTGGGGGCTAACTAGTGTGCTCTAATCAATCAATAAAGACTAATCAGCTACCTAGTCCCCGCACATGTGTCATATCAGGTTGTCCTGGTTCACGTGCGGCATTTCGATACCAACTGTTACATGCCCAGTTGGGCGATGTACATAGAAACCGAGTATCCGCAATGTGATGAAAAGGACTGAATGGACAATGCAGTGCAAGTAGAATCTCAATAAGCAATGTGCATTCTAATACATACAAAATGGTGCTGAATAGCGCAGGGAAGACTTAGATACAAAGCGTGACCTGACCGGGACTGACCTCATTCACGTAGTATAAGATAGCGAAGCAGAATGCTAGAATGCTAATGACTATAGCCCAATCAATGCTTGAACGCATACCAAACATACATCGTATCCTTGTGGAGCCTGGCGCTGTACACAGGAAGAAAGCGCTAGGTCCAGACATACACAGACGAAGAGGAGGGGATCAGACGAAGAGAGGGGGAGAGATGGGAATGTCGTCAACACCAAGTCTTTGTCACAAGTCCCAAATAATCCCTCGTCGTAATGTCTGAAGCCCAAAAGTCGAGTCTGGATCCAATGTCACCAAGCTCTCTCTCTCACTCTTCTCTCGTAGTCTGCTGATGCAGTGAAGTCAGATAAGGAGAGGGTGAGAGGGAGATGGTGGACTGAGAAGAGGAAGAAGAAGCCAGATACTAACCTGTGACGTTGGCGCTGTGCTCAGGTACCTCGAAGACGAAGCTGGAGCAACGGCGCTGCAGGTAGGTACTCCTGGCCTCCGCCCAATCTCTCTCTCTAGTGCTATCCTAGCTATGGCGCCCAGCGTTGAAGACTACAGCTACCTACTGCGCCCAGCGCTGAAGAGTAAGGCTAACGCTACGACTACTCTTGGCAGCGCTCCCTCCAGAGTGCTGCTACCGAATCATGAAGTGCCTGCCCGTGAAGTGCATGGGAAGTCCCTATGTACTACCTCGGCCTGCCTCCTAATTGCCTGAAGGGCGAGCCAGGCCGAGGAGGCTGCTCTTGCCAATGCCGAAGTGTGTCGGGGGCTGGCGCTGCAGCATCTGTTGAGGCTGGCGTGGGAACAGGCTAAGAATAGCCTGTTCCCGAAACCCTGGTTCGGTGCCTGAGTTTTAGGGCCGGTCGTTCTGATGAACGATCGAAAATGGCCCTTCGTTTCAGGCAAAAAAGGATATTGCGATCCTGGTCATTTCCCAAGTGCAAATTCACAATGAAAGACAATGCCACCCAATTGCGAGAGAAATGAAAGCACTTGCAAAAAGATAGAGACCAGAGGAGAGAGAAAGAAGAAGAAGAAGAGGAAGATGTACACCAGCAAGACCAATGACAATTCCCCCTTCTCTCTCYACCTTCCTCCTCCTCCTTCACTTCACCAATCTTATTCTTCTCTCAATAATAATAATAACAATGAATGGATGAACGAGAATCAATATCTGAAGTTCCCTCTTACTGCTGACTCAACTCAACAATAACAACAACAACAACAACCAGTCCACCATGGTTATGGCTTCCCTCCTTCAGCCTCCTCTCTCATGCATAGGCTATGGCGGACTAATGAGGGCCTTGCCCTGACGTCCAAAGGACAACCCAAAGCAGCTATGGTGCTGCGCTGATGTCCAAAGGACAACCCAAAGCAGCTATGCCGTTGCTGACTGGTCCGCCATGCCTGACTCCTCCTCGAGCTTCCTTGGTGCAGCACTACCCCAACTGGGGCTTTCCAGATGCAGCGCCCAACAAGGTGATGAAGATGGTGTCTACCATAGCCGGGTAAGTGCCTCGCCACTCTCCTACCATGCGCCCTTCTTCCTCCTCCTCAAGCTGGGCTGCTCTCCATAGCCAGGCTGAGCTCCAGCGGTCCTTCACGTCAAGCAGCACTGCACCAGTCCAGAGGTGGGCTCCAGCAGCATGTCGCCAATCCTTGCACACCGCAAATGAGGAAGAGCTCTTTGCTCTTCCTGGAGATATAGCGGCCTACCGACCTCCTGGGCGGTGACTTCCTAGGCCGAGCGGCCTCCCAGCAACCGGTACCTCCTCCCTTTCGGAGGGAAACATCATTGCAGGCTCTGCTATCCTCCGTACAGGCCCTAGACCCGGGCTACTTGGACTGGTACCGGCCTACCTCTAACCTACCGCTACTGGGCCTCTAAAAATGCCAACTTTTTGTCTTCTTCTGCTCGGCCTCCAGTACCCGACTTGTCTACCACTACTTCAGTGGTACCGGCCTACCTGCTACTTGAGTGTTTTTCCCCTCTGCTCTAAGTGCCGCGGGCCTACCCCCGCTACTCGAGAGATCCTAGATATTGTAGGAGATCAACCGGATGGGCCTTCATACGTGATTCACATCCCACCTCACTTATGCACATACCCTGTTTTCCATGCTTCCAAGTTGGCACCTTTCGCTGCTACAGAGCAGTTTCCTTCAAGAAGATCAATGCTTCCCCCAACCATGGACGGCGAGGTGGACATCGATCAGATCGTGGAGCATCAAATGATGCCTGTTCCTCGACCTTCAGGCAGAGGGCGCCCTCCTAAACCGAGAATGCAGTATCGTGTGAGCTTCAGACATCACCTCAATTCGAAGGAAGATCGCTGGTTCACACGAGAAGATCTTCTGAGAACAGCACCTCAAGTGATTGCAGGCTATGAAAGAGAACGAAAAGGGAAGATGCCTGCAGAATAAGTGACTTCTCAGAGGACTAACGAAGTAAAGGAGGGAATGCGAGGCTCTGGGTCCTCGGCAGGCCTGAGGGGGCCCGGTTACAGTTGTGCCCGCCCTAAGTGAAGGCGGGCCAGATATTTCACAAGAGGCCTTTGACTGTCAATTTCATATTTTTGGGGTACAGGCAGTTGTGACGCGCCAGTTGGTTGAAAGAAACACAGGCCGAGCAACAAAGACACTTCCACGGCTTACCGGGCCTTTCCAAAGAATGCTGGCCCTGGGCGTGAATCGCAGCCTCGTACAATGACAGTTGGGAGGCCCAACCGAACGAGGCCCAGTAGCTGCAGAGCAAAGGCAGCATCCTGGGGCCCTCCGGAAGCTTCTGGGCCCAGGCCAGTGCAGCCAGGCTGTGCGAGCAGGCCAGCTCTTTCCATAAAGGAAAGAGCTCTCCCCTGCCAGCCTCATTCAGGCACTCGCATGCTGGCGGCAGCGCTGCAGGAGCAATTGCTCGTGGGCTGCTGCTAGCGCTGAGAGGCGAGGTGCAGCACGTGCGGTCGTGCAGGGAAGCAGGGCGCTGCTGAGGGCAGCGCCATAGCCCAGCCACCATAGCTGGTGGGCTTGGACTACAGTGAGGCGCATGAGTGATCTTCGGGTGTAAGAGAGGACATGCGTGGGTGTAAAGTCAGGGAAGGGCGATGGATGAGATGTGAGGGCACATACCTTGTATTGGCGATGGTCTGCATAAGGGCGACATCTTCAAGTACTTCGGGTTGCCGCTGATGTCAACAGCTGCATTGTCTACTAGTAGGCTGATCGTAGCTGTGTAGGAGTAGGCTGGGCGCTGAGCGCCAAGTAGGAGTGTGAAGGGACTGGACTCTTGTGTTGTGGCGGAGAGAGAAGCTCTCCTTGACATTGGTTGTCAGTACTACGAACCTCCATTGGTGTATTATTGGTGCAATGCTGCTCTCTGGACACAGTGTGACTATCTGGCTTTCAATGTGATGGTGTGATCTGGAATTTGTCATCTCGCTGTTGCTTATTTTCCTTGCATTTAAGAAAATGTACTTGAAAAACCCTCAGGACTCAGCACGTAAATGTTTTGTAGAACTTTGCGTGGAGGTCAGTTTTGTAGAACTTTGTATAGAACTGTATTCGTGCTTAGATGGGCTCAGTCAGAAGGTCAGCTGTAATCATGCAATATTCAGTGGATTCATCGTGCTCGATTGACCTTCTCAGATGGCAACATGTGTGAGGTGAATGGTTGGTGATTGGTGCTCAATATTGTCATTTGCAGTTGAAAGTTGGGGTTGTGAGCGTTTGCTGGGTTGAGTCTGACTACTTTTATATCTGTTGTCCAGCTGGTGCTCGAAATGCTTTGCAGTTGGCAGGAACGGTGCTTGGGTTTTACCCTGTAAGAGTTCTTCCGTCCAAGACAGCAATTGTCCCAGTCAACCCGACATTTCTTCCGAAGGTGAGATAAACCGCCTGTACATTTCCCAGTTATTTTGTTCTCACGTGGCTGTATACGCACCAAAACTTTTGGGGCTCGCCCCACCGCCAGCTTATGTGGTGCACAGCATTTGGGGCTCACCCCACCGCCAGCTTATGTGGTGCACAGCAGAAATCTTCCTTGGTAAATTGAGGCTTGGAAGTACTGGTGGCTTACGTAGCCCCTCTTTTGGCATTGGAGTCTACGTAACTCAGTGGATAAACCGGATCATGCAGAGGGACTGACTATGGTGTAGCTGCCCTCTTATCCCACCAAACGTCTGCTGACAGCTGCTAGGTATTCAAAACGCAGGTCATATTGTTGTGCAGGTCTATGTCCTGCTTCCACTCGCTATAGTTTGTCCAGGTCTATGTCCTGCTTCCAGTCGCTATGATAGTATGTTGCTATAAGAGTATAATCTGCAAAATTGGGGACTGTGAATCCTGTGCTTTTTTTTGTGCTGGTGTGTGTTGCTGGGATCTTTAATGAGCCTGTGCCTGATGTGGTGATTGCTGATATCGGTGTCCTGTGTGAACACCTGTTCATCTGAGTACCCAAGTCTGTGGGTGGAGCGTGTGTCACTGGGTATGTCGGCCGGTGTGTGGTTTGACCTGCAGGCCTGGTGTTAACCCTGTGGCCGTGTTGCATGCTGCGCCTGCACATGGGCCCCATTTTGGGGGCCTGACGGTTGCTGGGGGCGCCTAGGCCACGCGCCCGTTCCAGGCACGCGACCAGGAGTTCCGTGCCTTTATTTATTTGTTTCTTTATTTATTGCTGACCCTTGCCTGGTTCTATTTTCAATTTTTCATCTGTTTCACGGCATCGTTTCAGACTTTTCAGCATGTCTGAACAGACCAGTGTCTGTTTGGACCAAGGCCACGTTTTTGGCCAGGTTTGGTTTCGTCCGGTAGTGGACATTCCCTGCTGCATCAGCAAGTAAGCCAGTTCGTTTTAGACTTGGCCCAGGAGCAGGACTTTTCCCTGCGACCTGGACCGTGGATCGGATCCACGATCTCGCGCCCCAGATTGCAGGTCGTGGGCCAACCCAGCTCCTGGGCAGACAGGGGTCCCCACTTCTTTGGGATGTCACGCTGTTGGAGCAGCACACTACTTTCAGTGCAGCGCTGCATAGGGAGAGAGAGAGAGAGAGAGAGGAGTGGTGGCCATACCTGTGAGGAGCGAGCAACTTACCTGGGCGCCATAGCTGGTACTTGGGCCAGCGACTTGCAGCACAGAGGAGTTTGACAGCTTGTTAGTACACAGCGGCAGATACGTGCAGGTGAGACAGTGGAGAGGATGACATCTTCTTCGTCTTCCTGTTCTCGCACTCCACTTCCTCTTCTTCTTCTTCTTCTTAGAGAGAGAGAGAGAGAGAGAGAGAGAGAGAGAGAGAGAGAGAGATTACAGGCAGAGATTATGTTGGGCTATGAGGTCCAGGATCTGATTCAACATCATAGAGGCAGACATTGATTGGACATTTCACAGGGAGACTATTTTTGGACTTCGCTATCGCGATCTCGACCTTCTTTGGGTAGGCCCTTTGGGTAGGCCAAAGCAGTGCCGGGGGGTCGGGGTAGGTCCAGACTCCAGAAGTAGGTTCCAGAAGGAATTGGTCTGAATAACGTCAGAAAGGGGTCCAGGTCTAGGACCTGCAGGTAGGAGATCAGACTGCAATGACGTTCCCGCCAAAATGGAAGGGAACTGGTAGGGTCTAGAGGCTGAGTTGTCTGGAAGTTACCTCGGGGGTCGGGGTAGGTCCAGACTCCAGAAGTAGGTTCCAGAAGGAACCGGTCTGAATAACATCAGAAAGGWGTCCAGGTCTAGGACCTGCAGGTAGGAGATCAGACTGCAATGACGTTCCCGCCAAAATGGAAGGGAACCGGTAGGGTCTAGAGGCTGAGTTGTCTGGAAGTTACCTCGGGAGAAGGCACCGGGCAAAGTATATGAGTGGTGAATTGCTCCACCTCATTCTATCGATGACCATGAATCAATGCTGCTGGAATGTGCACTGGTGAGAGAAGCACCAAGCGGCAGCAGCAAGGAGGAGCTGCTGCCCACCGTGGCTATGGTGTTTGAAGCTAGAGCACTGTAGTTGAAGAGCATGGCTATGGATGTAAGTGAGGGAGGAAGGAGGAGGGAAGGAGGAGGGAGGAGGAGGAGGAGAGAAGGAGACGGCTTACCCTGGCTTTGGGACTGCATCTTCAACTTCTTGGTTGACACTGCAGTTAGAAGGTGCCCAAGGAGGTTTCCGATGTATGCAGGACTCCGGATGGTGAAGTAGGCCGGACGGTAAAAGTTGGGCTGGATGAGCTGCCATAGCCGGAGGCTTAACCAAATACTAGTAGGAGGTGTAGGAGTTCTAAGTTGGGCTTCTTGTGATGCCAGCAGTAAGGGGAAGAATTCAGCCGTTGATTCTGGCAGTAAATGATGGTTGGGATGAGTGACATTGGTTCTAACTTTTCTTTTGTTCATCATTCTTCTTTTCTCATCCTTGATTCTTCTTTTTTTTTTCTTTTTTTTTTTTGAAAAAAAAACGGGGCTTTATGGCCCTGGCTCCTTGTCCATCTGGGGAGCGTCAGGACGGTTCCTATTATACCGGCAAGTCAAGAAGGGTGCATCAATTACACGCTTGTACGCTTCTCCCTGTTATGGTTGAGAGACCCGAGTGGGTGGCATTTATTACTTCCCTTTGGAAGGATGTACCACCCCTCACCCCTGCCTAAGTTAGCCTGTGGAAGTACTACCTTGATCCCGCTCTGACTTGACTACTGCTAGGGCACCTACCTTGTCTATGCGGGATTCCCCTGTCTGTGAAATGAGCCAAGTACTCGTCAAGTTCAACCTTGCATACAGCAATGAACATTCACATGACAGATCAAACGTGAGAAGCCAAATCGAGATACAACCAACACTTGAAGATGTCTCCAATATTATTATCAATATTCTTGTGATGCCGGCAGTAAGGGGAAGAATTCAGCCGTTGATTCTGGCAGTAAATGATGGTTGGGATGAGTGACATTGATTCTAACTTTTCCTTTGTTCTTCATTCTTCTTTTCTCATCCTTAATTCTTCTTTTTTCTTTTTTTTCTTTTGAAAGAAAAACGGGCCTTTATGGTCCTGGCTCCTTGTCCATCTGGGGAGCGTCAGGACGGTTCCTATTATATCGGCAAGTCAAGAAGGGTGCATCAATTACACACTTGTACGCTTCTCCCTGTTATGGTTGAGACCCGAGTGGGTGGCATTTATTACTTCCCTTTGGAAGGATGTGCCACCCCCCACCCCTGCCTACTTTCTGCTAGGGCACCTACCGCGATTCCCCTGTCTGTGAAATGAGCGAAGTACTCGTCAAGTTCAACCTTGCATACAGCAATGAACATTCACATGAGAGATCAAACGTGAGAAGCCAAATCGAGATACAATCAACACTTGAAGATGTCTCCAATATTATTATCAATATACAAGAATGTTAGTCTCCAGCGGCTCTGCCGTGCTGTTACATGCCCAGTTGGGCAATGTACATATAAAACCCGAGGATCCGCAATGTGATGAAAAGGACTGAATGGACAATGGAGTGCAAGTAGAATCTCAACAAGCAATGTACATTCCGATACATACAAACATGGTGCTTTATAGCGCAGGGAAGACTTAGATACAAGTCCTGACCTGACCGAAACTGACCTCTATCACGTAGTGTAAGGTAGCGTAGCAGAATGCTAGAATACCAATGACTAGCCCAATCAATGTTGCAACGCAGACCCAACATACATCATTGTCATCACAAAGTGTGAAGGAAACCTGGCGCTATACACAGGAGGAAGGCGCCAGGTCCAGATCATGCACATACGAAGAGGAGGGAAACACACGAAGAAGAGGAGGGGGGAGATGGGAAAGTTGTCAACGCCAAGTCTTCGCTACAAGTCCCGAATAATCCCTCGTCAAAATATCTGAAGTCCAATGTCGAGTCTGGATCCAAATGTCACCAAGCTGTCTCTCTCTCTCACATTGTCTGCTGATGCAGTGAAGTCAGGTAGCGAGGGGGTGAGATGGAGATGGTTTACTGAGAAGAGGAAGAAGAAGAACTCTCTCTCTCTCTCTCATATGCCAGGTACTAACCTGTGAAGGTGGCGCTGTGCTGCAGGTACCTCGAAGGTGAAGCTGGAGTGATGGCGCTGCAGGTAAGCTCCTTTGGCCTCCGCCCAATCTCTCTCTCGATAGTACTACTCTAGCTGCTATGGCGCCCAGCGCTGAAGACTACAGCTAATGCTACTAGCGCCGAGCGCTGAAGACTACTGCCATCGCTACTACTACTCCTGCAGCACTCTGAAGACTACCTCCTGCCTCGTGAACTGCACGTGAAGTACCTACCTAGGAACTATCTGCCTGCCTGCAGGGCGGGCCAGTCCTATATAGTGCTGGCCCGTCCAGGAGGCTGCTCCTGCCAATGCCGAAAAGTGCCAGACCCTGGCGTTGAATCTCAACCAGGGGTTGTCTTGAAAACAGGCCCAAAATGGCCTGTGCTAAAACCCTGGTTTGTTGCCCGAGTTTCAGGGCAGGTCGAACTGATGAGGGCCCGAAAATGGCCCTCAGTTTCAGGCTGAAAATACTCAGGGCCGGAAAGACTCTGATTTAGCCTGAAACGACACTGGACCTGTAGGCCCTTGTTTTCAGGCTTTCAGGCTGAAACGACATAGGGCCTGTAGGCCCTTGTTTTCAGGTTTTTGGCCTGAAAACGTCACGAGCCTGGAAATGGCCCGTGCAGCCTATTGCAGGTGCAGCATATAACACCCCCCCCTCCTTATGAAGTCAAGCCGGGTTGAGGGTGAAGCTGACGATCTGAAGGTGGAACCTGGACGCTGGTGCGATGTGGAGCCAAAGATACCGGCTTGCCTTGCATTTTGCGTTCGTAGCGTGCGAGAACATCCGGAGCGGTTGCTTGGAGTTCGGCACGGGTCAACCAACAGTCAGCTTTGTGAGTGCAGTACGCAAAATGTACCAAGTACTCGGTTGGCCTGTTGCCGTAGCGTCGCTGGGAGATTATGTCGCTGACCCCCTGAAAACCGTCCATAGAGGGTGGGTCCTGCGATCGTCGCTCGGGAAAATCGTCATGTTCCGCTGGCGTGTATAGAGCCAAATTGGAGCAATGAAAGACTGGGTAGATGGGCAAGTGGGCGGGCACCTGAATGTGAAGGAAGGTCCTTCGGGTGCATCCCCAGCGGGTGCCACGATCGGCCAGGGCCTCATCCATTTCGGGAGGATCTTGCGAGAGATATCTTGTTTAAGGCTGAATTCCGCGGCGGAAACCCAAACGAGATCGTCGGCGCGGAATGTGTAAGGAAGACGCTGGCGATTGGCCTGTTGGCTCATGCGTTGTTGCGTCTTAGCCATCTGGTCGCGTGCCTTGATAAGTAGCTCTTGCATCCGACGCAAGAAAAGAAGATGGTAGTCACTCTCGGCCGTTAGTGGAATGATTGTGTCCAACGGAGAAGTGATCGGCGAGCCGTGCTCGAACTCGAAGGGTGACATCCCAATAGCCGGGTGGATGGACGAGTTGTATGCCAACTCGACATCCGGCAACCGCTCAACGCAATCCTTTTGGTCGGGACGGATGCGAGTGCAAAGGAGAACTTGTGCGGTCTGATGCGCCCTCTCGGTTTGGCCATCGGTTTGGGGGTGGCGAGCCGAGCTTGGCTTGAGGGATTAGCCCCATCGTTTGATGAGCGCCAACCAAAAATTGGACATAAATTGAGTGTCGCGGCCGCAAACGATTTCCTTGGGATAACCCTTGGTTTGAATCCAACCAGTGTAGAGAACCTTGACCAACTTTGGTGCCTTGGCATGATAGCGGCAAGGCAAAAACATGGTGAACTTGGTGAGTCGGTCGACCACCGTGAGAATCCCATCCACTTTGGTTTTGTGCTTGGGGAACGGGCGGGTAATGTCCATCGCAATCGCTTCCCTTCGCCGCAAAGGGACTGGTAATGGTCGCAACTCACCGTATGGACGGTGGTTGCGGGATTTGCATCGTCGGCAAACCTCGCATGACTCGCAATAGCGTGTGACTTCGCCGAGAAGGCCGGGCCACCAAAATCGCTCGCGAAGTCGGCCAATCGTGCAATCGACTCCAAAGTGTTCGGTGGCGGGAGCATCGTCGAACTCGCCAAGAAGCCGTGTACGCAAGTGAGGGTCACTCAGTACGCAAAAAAGGTCCTTCCCCCGTGTGTGGACAAGCAAGTACCCCTTTTGGATCCGGTAGTGAGAAGGCGCCGGATTAGGAGAGGAGCAATTCGCGTACTTGTCGCGAAACTCGGGGTCGGCTTGGTAGCCGCGGATGAAGCTGTCCCACAGGTCCTTGTTGATCTCGAAGGTTAAAAAGACCGTGGTACAATGATCCGGACGTCGTGAAAGAGCATCCACACAACGGTTCGACTTCTTCGGAATGTGATCGGGAATGTAGTCGAACTGGTCGATGAAAGCCATCCATCGAGCGATGGTGATGTTGATGGTGTCTTGGGTCTTGTAAAAGACCAACGGATTGTTGTCCGTTACCCATGGGAATTGACTTCGACCCAGGAGGAAGCGCCGCTATCGCTTGAGCGCATGGACAAAGGCGAGGAGCTCCTCCTTGCGTGAATCATCAATGGAATGCACGACGGGCACTTTCTTGCTGAAGTACTCGACCGGGTGCCAGTCCACACCATCGTGTTGCTCGAGGACGGCACCAATGCCATAGCCGGACGCATCCGTAGTGACGCGTGTCGGCAATAGCAGGTCGTATATGTGCAAGACCTCCGCAAATAATAGCACGGCTTCGAGAGCCAAAAATGATTCCCGCGCGTCCCCGAAGTCAAACGATCGATCCTAGTAGCCAGCAAGGCCAAGGAACGAACGGAAATCCGTGACACTCCGCGGCTCCGGCCATTCTTGGATGGGTTGAATCTTGTCTGATAGTGGACTGATGCCCTCCGGTGTGATAAAATGGCCCAGGTATTCCAGCTCTTGTCGGGCGAATTCGCACTTGTCGCGGTTGGCCTTGTACTTGGCGCGGCGAAGCGTCTCCAACACTCGTTGAAGATGCTCAAGATGATCCTCCAATGATTGGCTATAGACGAGAATATCGTCTAAGTAGACCAGCACGAACCAGTCCAACGTCGCACGGAACTTTGTCATTGCCGCTTGGAAGGTCGCCGGGGCGTTGGTGAGGCCAAAAGGCATGACCAGCCACTCAAAATGCCCATGCCGCGTCTCAAACGCGGATTTGTAATGATCGTTCGGTCGGATCGAGATTTGATGATATCGCGACTTCAAATCCAACTTAGAAAAATACTGCGTGCCGTTCAATCGCTCAAGAAGATCGTCGATGCGAGGAAGAGGCCCCACATTCTTGACGGTCGGATCGAGATTTGATGATATCCGGACTTCAAATCCAACTTTGAAAAATACTTCGCGTCGCCCAATTGCTCAAGAAGATTGTCGATGCGAGGAAGAGGCCCCGCATTCTCGACGGTTTGCGTGTTGAGCTTGCGGTAGTCGATGTACAAGCATATCTTTGTTCTTCTTCCGTACGAAGAGAACTGGCGCTCCGTATGGAGAGCCACTAGGGCGGATCCAACCGTTGTCCAACAGATCATCGAGTTGTGCGCGGAGGACCGTGAGCTCCTCCTCGCTCATGCGGTAAATGCAACCTTTCGGCGGCACGACATCGACCTTGAGAATGATCTCGTGAGAGATCGGCCGATCCGGCACCACACCGGTAGGTGACTCGAAGATGTCGGCGAACTCGTCAAGCAACCGTACCACACGGGGGTCCGAAGACAAGTCCGTGGGTGAGGAGTCGGTTACCGCGACGGTCCGTAGGAAGCATAGGTCGATTTCGTCGGGCTGCTCGTAAGCACAAGTAGCCTGGAATGATTTGGCCGTCACCACTTGGCACCGTATCGAAGGGTGCGGAAGAGGAATAGTACACGACACTTGGCGTTGAAAGCATCGCGAACGGTAAGAGTCCACCGGTGGAAGTTGACTGTGTGATCCGCACTTGCAAGGCAAGGCATTCCCAAAATAATGTCGAAGTCCCTGTCCAAAATGTCAAATGTCACCGGTTCGCATGCATGAGTGCGAAATATACTGGTAAGGCCTCGATGTAGTAGTCGATAAGTTGTTGCGTCCTTTCGTCCGCCAACTTGATCGCCGTCGAGTTTGCCTTCCTTCGAACTTGTGCGCCAAGGCCAACCTTCTGCATAAAGGCCTGGCTCATAAAATTGCGAGACGCTCCAGTATCCAGCAATGCGTTGCAGGATGTTTGCCCAACTTGAATGCGGACGTAGAGGAGTGGTGCGTTGTTGTCCTCATACCGCTGCTTGCGAAACTCGCGGGCCACCACGGTAACATACGCAAGGATGTCCCCCACCTCGACTTCGTCATCCGTCGGCGAAGTTGGTGGTGCATAGAAGGATAAGTACGTGTGAAAATGAGTGCATAATGCTGCGCATTTCGGTCCCAGCAAGCAGCCCGTGGTTGGGAGTGGAAGCCATGCGAAGTCCTCGGACGTGAGCGGGTCCAATACCTTGATGTTGAACTCGCGCTCCGAATCCCATGAGGAACCACTTGAAGATGTCGTAGACACGTTTTGTCCTTGAGCATGAGTACCCAGTGTAGGAACGAGCTGGGCAGCATAGTCCTCAAAATTATAAAGAAGAGGAGGACTATCGACTTCTGCATGTGCCTCGGAACGAAGGGCGGTCACCCGCGAAGTGATCGGGCGTCGAAAGTGTCGTCAAGTCACTCCCGGCGGTGCTCAGTTTCCCGACTTGCCCTTGCCTATCGACTGGTAGGCCACTGTGTTGTGGAGATTGTTGTTACACCACATATAATAGCGGAATCTCGTGCGTGCGTTGTATGCTTGCTCAGACAGACCGTAATGGGACCATGGGGCTGGAGCTGTTGTGCTAGGCCCGGGCTAGATGCGGTGTTTGTCTTCGCCTTGCCACGTCCTTGGCTTTTGTCGGGGCGGCCACCTTCCCGGGCGGCTGCGAGTCTGTCCCCTTCATTGGCAGACATGACCTCGCTAGTTTGGTCGTTTGGCGTTGTCGCCTCGACCACGACCACTTTCGGCCGATGCTGATCTCTGCTCAGGCCTGGCGCAGACAAACGCTGGAGATTTTTGTCCTCCTTGTTCGTGACAATAATCTGCGCGGTGTTGTCGAAGAGTTTTGCTGGTGTCGTCAGGGTGTCCGCGACGTGAGTCAAGGCATTGCCCAATGTCGGACACGACCTTGAGATGAAGTACTGTTGATGGCTTTGAAGCCCATTTGAATGTCTGGGACGAATGTCAAGCGTTGGTACTCGGCAATCCAGTCAACACTCGGCAGCATGGCTTGTTCGATGACCATCAGCTTGTCCAGTGCCTTGATCTCCGACGACTCTACTTGGAATCGCTTATGCCACGCCGCGTTTAGATCATCCGAACTGATCTGGTATGCAAGTCGGCAGCCACCACTTTGTACTTGGACAAGAGATTGTCCAACCATGCTTGGCACGCGCCCCCCGATCAGGAGTATAAGTACACATGCTACTTGTGTTCTTTGACGTAGTGTAGCTGCAACTTGAGCTCGAACTTGCGGAACCATGGAATCGGGTCTGTCTTTGTCGAGTCGCAGGAGATCTTTTGCCCATCGAACTTTGGAGTTGTCTCACGCGGTTCCGAGCTCGGGTGGTTGGCGGCAGTACAGATCCGCTTCTCCAAGTTCTGCGTTGCGGTTTGCTGTAATTGCACGCCGTCCTTGAGGGAGCCGACGTCAATCTCCAATGCCTCGAGGCGATCCGAGGTGTTGGAAGAACTGGCATCGAGGGCGGCGACGGGTCGCTGCTCCAGCTGTCGGAGGCGGCTGTGGACTTTAGCCAATGCGTCGTCGAGGCTGTCGATGTCCTCCTGTTGTGTAATGCATGTTGCCAAGAGGTCCGTGAGATGGGAGAGGAGTAGAGCGATCTTGTTTTCACTCTCTTCCATCGTGCCATTCTCGGCCTCGGCCCGCCAATCCGCTGTCATTGTGAGCAAAGCTCGCTCTCCGCTGAATATCTTCTCGCGTCGTTGAATTCGTTCTTCATCGGCAGCCTTTGCTGCTGCCTCGTCGTGCTGGCGCTGATGTTCGATTGCCAACAGACGTGCCTTCTCGGCGTCCTCTGGTTCCTGCTTTGCGGCAGCTACTGCATCCGATCGTTGCTTAGCTTCGGTAATCGAAAGCAGCATCCGGGCCTGATAGGCCTCGTCCGTCTCCCCGGACTTCTGGTCCATAACGGCTGTTTGCGAGCGCAAAAGCATAGACCAGGTCGGGGGCCTGCTGACGTGGTACTCCGTGCTGCTGACGTGGCACTGCTGCCGGCTGAAGTTGCCTGCTGACATGATCCGCTGACGTGGCCTGCTGACGTGGTCTGCTGACGTGGCCTGCTGATGTGGCAACTCACCAATGCCGCCTCAGGGGGTACCCGGAGATGGAGAAGGTAAGACCAGAGGGGGCAAGAACATAGGTGGGGAGGGGTGGGTGGGATGCATCGCCTAGATAAGGAGCCACTAATCAGAAAAAGAAAAGTTTGCAAAAAAAAAATTTGAGAAAAATAAAAATCTTGAGTTTTGCAAGTTCAGTAGGTCTCCCAACCTCCCTTGAAGTGGGAAATTATCACTGAGAGAAAAAAATTTCGAACTTTCAGATTGCCAATGATCATTAGCAAGTAGTGAAAATCATAGAACTGCGAATAAGAAAATTTCCGAAAAGAAACAACCAGTATTCGGACTTACTGAGATGAGAGTATTCGCAGTTTGAAAAATGGTACTGCAAGAGGGATTTCCCGTACCGCTTTGAAGAAAACGGGTTTTGGAAAAAAATATTTCGAACTTCCAAATAACGGGAAATTGCAAATGGAAATCGAAATTTTCAAAAAAAAATATTCCGGATTTTCTAACAACGAAATTTTGGATTTTCAGAAGAAAAATGAAAACGGAAATTTCAGTTGTTGCGCTATTGCGATTTTCCACAACAGAAATAGCAGGAAGACAAAATCCAAAAAAAGAAAAAATTTTGATTTTCGGCAGTGAGGTCAAAATCGTGATTTTGGGGGCTAACTAGTGTGCTCTAATCAATCAATCAAGACTAATCAGCTACCTAGTCCCTGCACACGTGTTAGATCAGGTTGCCCTGATTCCCGTGTGGTGTTCCGATACCAACTATTACATGCCCAGTTGGGCGATGTACATATAAAACCCAAGGATCCGCAATGTGATGAAAAGGACTGAATGGACAATGCAGTGTAAGTAGAATCTCAACAAGCAATGTACATTCTGATACATACAAACATGGTGCTTTATAGCGCAGGGAAGACTTAGATGCAAGTCCTGATCTGACCGAAACTGACCTCTATCACGTAGTGTAAGATAGCGTAGCAGAATGCTAGAATACCAATGAATAGCCCAATCAATGTTGCAACGCAGACCCAACATACATCATTGTCATCACAAAGTGTGAAGGAAACCTGGCGCTATACACAGGAGGAAGGCGCCAGGTCCAGATCATGCACATACGAAGAGGAGGGAAACACACGAAGAAGAGGAGGGGGGAGATGGGAAAGTTGTCAACACCAAGTCTTCGCTACAAGTCCCAAATAATCCCTCGTCAAAATGTCTGAAGTCCAATGTCGAGTCTAGATCCAAATGTCACCAAGCTGTCTCTCTCTCTCTCTCATTGTCTGCTGATGCAGTGAAGTCAGGTAGCGAGGGGGTGAGATGGAGATGGTTGACGGAGAAGAGGAAGAAGAAGAACTCTCTCTCTCTCATATGGCAGGTACTAACCTGTGAAGGTGGCGCTGTGCTGCAGGTACCTCGAAGGTGAAGCTGGAGTGATGGTGCTGCAGGTAAGCTCCTTTGGCCTCCGCCCAATCTCTCTCTCCATAGTACTACTCTAACTGCTATGGCGCCCAGCGCTGAAGACTACAGCTAACGCTACTAGCGCCCATCGCTGAAGACTACTGCCATCGCTACTACTACTCTTGCAGCGCCCCTTGAGAGTGTTGCTGCCAAATCCTGAAGACTACCTCCTGCCTCGTGAACTGCACGTGAAGTGACTAGGAAGTACCTAGGAACTACCTGCCTGCCTGCAGGGCGGGCCAGTCCTATATAGTGCTGGCCCGTCCAGGAGGCTGCCCTTGCCAATGCCGAAACGTGCCAGACCCTGGCGTTGAAGCTCAACCAGGGGTTGTCTTGAAAACAGGCCCGAAATGGCCTGTGCTAAAACCCTGGTTTGTTGCGTGAGTTTTAGGGCAGGTCGAACTCATGAGGGCCTGAAAATGGCCCTCAGTTTCAGGCTGAAAACACTCAGGGCCAGAAAGGCCTTGATTTAGGCTGAAACGACTTAGGGTCTGTAGGCCCTTGTTTTCAAGCTTTTTGCCAGGCCCATGCAGCCTGTTGCAGGCGCAGCATGGTACACGAGCACACAGAAAACGGATCTCAATCAGGTGGCGGCTATGACTTCTTTTTCTTCTCTCTCTTTTCTTTCTTCGTCTTTTGCTTCTCTCTCTCTGAGTTGGCTCGTTCTTCCTCATCTCTAACCTATATCCTCACCCTGGATACACCCACTCAGGTAAGCTTACACCTTGGCTTGGCCTGCTTCAGACCGGCACTGGTCGGCCACGACCTGTCTGCTGCAAACATTTTGTTGGTCCGGTAGGTTTCGAACTTTCCTGAGACATGCTGCAAAATTGGACTTGGGACTGTCGGACCCGAGTGGACTCTTCCGGACTTTTGTTGTTGGTACCGGACGGACTCCTACCCACCTACGATGCTTTGGTATTGACACCTACCGACCTACAACGTTTCGGAACCCTAGACCCTACAACGTTTCGGAACCCTAGACCCTACAACCTACCCTAGTGGACTGTCTCGGGACTGGGGAGTTGTGGGGACCTTGGGACTGGGACTGTGTGTCTTCTGCGTGAATCCTTTTACTCCCGCCGCCCTAATTTCGAGGTCCTCTGAGAAAAACCCTATTTTTATCTATCATAGATGTCCATTCCTCTTCGAGCCCTCTCATAAGGAGACAATGTGAGGGGCTGTCTGTACTAATTCCGCCTTAGGGACCAGTTGTTTTCTTTGGGCTCCTGATTGCCAAACTTGACCTTGTATTGCCTCTGCGGCCTCCCTCGGCGACTTGTTTGGAAAGTATATTCAGCCACTATTCGGTCTACGTCATAACCTCCATCCATACCAAGTGGAATCATGGAACATCGACAGGGAAACTGATCGTTCGTGATACAAGGATGCGACTTAGATGCGTGGAATACTAGATGGAGGTGGGGTGGAATCGCGATAGATGAAACTTCAAGCTCCGCCCTCAGTTCGTGTGTTTTGCTTAAAACCTACCCTAATTTGTTGTACTGAAATCGATCGACAAAAGGTCACACAATTTGCTGCCAGAATCATTTTGCACCTTCTAACATAGCCATCTTTTTTTGGTTTGTATCAAAATAAAGACCATTTATCGTTGATTACCCAAATCGTCGGTTTTGTCAAAATCAATGCGGCAGAGGCTCGCCAGCACTTCCTTCGTTCATGCCTCTGCCAATCCTCATAAGCGATGATGGTACATCAATACATCTTTCTATGCTGATACCCATCTTTCTGATGTTTCTTCTTTGACTATCGCGTCTCGAAGCTTCAAAAGCTTTTCAAGCCAGGTACCGTCAATAGTTGTTTGATCGGGGCCCGGAGTCACCTTTTGTGATAATTTATATTCGATTATCCAGCATGGGAGCCTCTATGGAAAAGGGTCATACGACCTGTGGAATTTCGTCCAGCAGACGCCTTTTTGAAAGAAGCAAAGGCTCCCACGCGGCGACACAACTTTGTTTTGGAAAATATGGTGTTAAAAGTTGTGAAGCAGGTCGCATATCATATCAAGGAATTGAAGCGACGCGTCGTGCCATAACCAGGAAATTTAGGAGATGGTAAAATATGGGTGAGAGTTTTTTCAGATACCACACTTAGGATATGGCAGCGCTTCACGCCTTGTAGGTTCGAGTCCCGCTAGCCGTACACTAGAAACGAAGAGCGATATGTATGGTTGAGGCCTTATTTTCACTTTTTCGGCACTATATGTATCTTTATTTATATCTTTAGTATTGATTCTTAAGCGTATTTTACGCTTCATGCCTTTTGCCCCATAGGCGCGTGAACACTTATAAAAAAACTGGCTCATAACGGTGGAACCGTTAGTTCTTATTTATACAAACAAAGAACCATGGCAATACCGTGGGAAGTCGGTGGATTGTATGTAGAAAAGAAAGCAATTCAATGAACGCGAGCGCCTTCATAGACCCTGTAACGACTAACTCGAAAGAGGAGCGCATGATTGATTTCATGCTAAAATGCGCTTGTATATGAAAAATGTGAGTGAGTTGAGTGAGAGGCCGAAATAAATAAAAGAAAACGCAAGAGCGCCCATACGATCACGTATACAAACGATTTATTTTTAGAATTGAACTAATTTCGCTAGAATACAAAATACATACGTATATGACCTTTCCCGGAGAAGGAGGATTGAGTTTGTGAGTGAAGTGAGACGTGTGACATTGTATTTAAGTCTATATACAATACAAATAAAGTGAAAATAAGGCCTCAACCATACATATCGCTCTTCGTTTCTAGTGTACGGCTACCGGGACTCGAACCCACAAGGCGTGAAGTGCCACCACATCCTAAGTGTGGTGCGTAAACCAATTTTGCCATAGCCATTTCTTTCAAAACCGGTTCACTGGAGTAAGATAGAGGAAAGTGGAGTTTCTAGTGTAGAGATAAAATTCATAGATATTAGAAGGAACACCAAAAGCGAAGGCAACTTTTTGGGTCTCTACTGACGTTGAGGTGCGAAAGCATGGGGAGCAAACAGGATTAGATAGATTCGACCGGTCTCTAACAAAACACGGATCTCATCAGTAATTGGGAAGGGGTCGATGCATCTGCACAACACAAATTTCATTCTACGAACCATTTGACTCTCCTTTGACATCTAAGACTTGCCATATCGGTTATACGCAGGTAGCAATTTATGAGAGATCGCTTCTTTTGGAATGAACTCCATTGATTTTACCCATACCAAATCTCCTACCGCAAACTGCGACGGACATCGATGTTTGTTTGCTTGCTCCATCTGATGTTGGGCTTTAAGGATGTTCTTCTTGACCTGTTCTAAGTCCTTTTCGTACTGGATAGCGAAATCCTTGGTCCAGGTTTAAACAGTCAATCGGACGCCGGGCGGCAACCTATGAATCTGATCCGGGTGTAAACAGTCGATTGGACGCCAGGGTTGCCAACCTCTGTGCAGCTCATTGGGGGACCGAGTTGTTATACACGTACTGCACTTTGGGAATATTTTCATCCCAATCGATCTGGTCGGGCCTAATGTACATGCGCAACACTTCCTGGAGCAGTTTGTTCATATGCGTGGTCTGGCCATTGGTCTCAAGGTATCTACCGAAAGACATGGTTAGCTTTGACCCATATACTTTCATCAAATGTTGCCAGTGCTCGCCCGTGAATCTGCTATCTCTATCATTGGCGATTGTTAATGGGTGTTTGTAACCCAATGATTGAAGAATTCTCAAATCACTAAATTTGACATTGCCTTAGCGGGCAGCCGAATAGAAACGGTAAATTTACTAAATCTATTTACAACTACCATCACTTGACTCTTCCCGTTTCTGCTTCACAAGAACCAGACGGGACAGGTAGCGGCCTCAATCGGCCAAGTGGGGCTTGTGTGAAGCTTTTGTTCCGCTGACACACTTGACAACCCTAGATATAGGCAACAAATGTGTAGGACCTTAGGAGACTAGCAGAAGTCTTTCTCCTACCAAAATTGCCGTCAGTGTCGTGGCATTCCCCCAAAATTAGACTCTTGGGACTTCGTGTTGTGCAGTCTCCACTTTCTTAAGTGGTGCGTTGTAAACGAGATCATTAGCATTAACTTCAATCTGCTGCTGCAAGTCAGTGCTTGCATCGAGGTAAGTCACAACGGCACCGAAAAAATCCACATGTTGTCTTTGCCCTTGACTGGTTTGAACTCGTAATCAAACTGATCTATCTCCCCAGCCCACCTAGTCAGCTTAAGCGTCATCCGGGCCTGGGTTTTCAACCAGTGGAGGGTCTCATGGTTAGAGTAGACTTTAAAATGCCCTCTCAGGAGGTAGTGTCACAAGTGGTTTAGCGCTTCTCTCAAGGCGGACAGCTCGCGTTCGCATGATGATGCAACGACCTTCTCACTAGGCAACCTACAAGACATGAACTCTACGGGCCGGTACCCTTCTCCATCGTTCTGCTGGAGTACGGCGCCAATTCCATATTGGCTTGCGTTTGTCGTGACAATAAACAGAAGTGATGGGTTTGCAACTTTCAAGACTGGGTACTCGATCAATGAATTCTTCAACTTCTTGAAGGTTGAGGAGTCGTTTTTGTTCCAATTTCAAAATTGTCACCTTCCTCAGAAGTTTGTGCAGTGGTGCAAGGATTATTGTGAAGTTTCGTATGAACTTTCAGTAGTAATTGGCTAGTGCTTAGAATGACCACAATCTTTGATTGCTGCTATTTTCCCATCTTCCGGTCAGACTCCATCTCCATCTAACACATGGCCTAAATACAACACTTGATGCTTTGCCCATTCACATTTCTTGGGGTTCATCTTGAACATCGCAGTGCGCAGTGTCTAAAATCAGACGCAGAATATTGTCTAGATAAACGACTAAACGTGTCTTGCCATTCACGAAGAGATCGTTCACGCATCTTTGGAAGGTAGCATGGCCATTTGTTAGACCAAACGGCATGACCACAAACTCGTAGTGGCCATAGCGAGTGCTAAAGCCCGCTTGGTGCTGGTTTTCGGGTTGTACCGTATCTGATGGAAGCCCAATTTCAATCTCGGAAAGATACTTGCATCGCTGCACCCTGTCCAACATATCATCTATTCTAGGCAAAGGTTCAGTGTTTTTCATCGTACTCGCGTTCAAACAAACCCCTGTGGTTTATGCACATGCCCTCCTTTTTAGGCACGAATAGGACTGGTGCGCCATTCGGGGAGGAGTTGGGCTTAATCCACCCCTTCTCTATCAATTCATCAAGCTGCCTGCGCAACTGATCGAGTTCTTTGCGAGACATTCAATAAATGGGCCCCTTGGGAGTTTTGCTATCGGGCTCTATCTCGATCCGGTGCTTGATTGCCCTTTCCACTACTGCTGTTGGGGTCCCTCCCACATCAGTGAAGCTTTCACCAATTTTCAATTGCGGGTGGCGTTGGCTCCTCCTCCCCCGCGCAACCTCTCCCCAATCCGTCCCGAGAATCAGGTCAAAAGGTAGGCTATCCTCCACTAAGAGGGTGAGGGAATGCAAAGCTTTCTCTACCTTGTTCCCTCCCTCCAGTCGGAAGTATGCCCTTACCCCTTCGACGTATTCCTCTATTCTCATTTCACGATTGTCTACCAGACTGCTCACGACTGGCTCATCCAATTTCAGAACCTTCATGCTGAGGTGCATCTTTTGCAGTCCCCTTCGGTAATGTAGCTAAACGTAGATCCACTATCAACTAACACGCCTACTCACTCTCTACTGATTTCTACATCTTCTAAGATTAGTTGGTCTTTACTCTTCTTCTTCATTTCGATCCAAACTTAGCGACGAGTTATCAGCTCATCACCGATGCTCGTGAGGGAGTCACCCAGAGAGACCCTAGCACAAGCGGTCTTCGGACAACTGATTGGGTGGGGGCCCACGCCAATCTCTGCCAAAAGGGCCTTCAGACAGGAGGGAACTTGTTCAATGCGCGCTTCTATCTGTTTGTCTATGTCTGAAGGCCCATCAGGAGCAACTACGACTCCTATTGGCTGCTCCTAATTCGGGTAGCGGTAGTCAGGGCAAAAACCAACAATTATGTTGGGATCACCACATTTTAGCCATTGGTCGATGTTAAGACTTCGCTGCCACACCAATTTCTCGATACCCATCTCCTTCCAAGGCTCACCATCAGCGATCCCTGGATGTGGTGGCCAACCTGTGGAGGAGGAACTACATCGAACTTGCGGGGAACCATAACCCCTACCTTCGGCGTAATAGCTACCTTCGCTACTACCTTACTCCCCTCGGCCTCCTCTTCCTCCTTGTCGCTCTCCCGTGAGCTGCAGCAGTTGAATGGTCCCGTCCCTGGGCTACTTGGTTGCTGTTGGGCTCTTTAGTTTGTAATCTAGGTTTTCGTAGGGTAGTGCTTCGACTCCCCCTCCCTCAAAAGCGACTAGAAGATTGTCCTTCCCTTGTATACTACTTGCTATAGTTTTTTATCTTCCATCGGCCTCCTTTCTGCAGGTCCTTCTAGTAATGACAGTAATTCACCTCCATCAGGAACTTACTAAACTTCTCGTAAGTCATATCGTCCTATTTCGGACGGGGGTACAAAGTGGTTCTCAGGGGATCGAAGTTATTCAAAACTTGAGTGGGGGTTAGACCGTGATCAGGAGATTGGAATAACTCATCCATAGTGGTTTTCAACGTAGCAACACTCTTCCATTTTCGATCGACTATATTGAGAATCAAGTGCTTCGTGCATCTGGCCAGGTTCTTGTCCTTGAACCTCTCCTTCAGGGCCTTGAAGAAATCGTCTATGTGAGTACGCTTAGATACTTTTCACCAACAAACAACCTGCTTCCTTCATCAGGGAGATGGTGAAGTTGGCGGCATCGCCACCAAGGCACGAGATTGTCATCAAGACACTGTCCCAATATGGAGTCAAATGTGCGTACAGATACGTGCCCATATGCGTCGCCCAAATATTAAATTTCTCCTCTCTGTTCCCATTGTATGTCCAGGGAAGCTTCACTTTCATCTTTTTTCTCCTTTCTCCCCCTTCCGACTGATAGGGATCTACCTTTCTGTCCCCCTCCTTCAGGCTCCGTCACCATCATCTCCACCATATCCACCTCCCACCACCACTTCCTAAATTCATCGTGGCGATGGTGTCTACTAACCTCGAGGTGAATATTCCTTCCAGTTTCTCTGCATATCCCTCAACGCGCTGATCTATTCGGTGGGCAATGGCACTTAAGTAGTTATTCCCTGTGCCTTTGAACTCATGATTGTGTTGTTCGGATCAGGCAACACATTTGTTTATAGAGGCAAGTTCCTGGTTAGTATGTAGCAGGGCATTGACCACAAGTGTGTGGTTTTCCTTCCGCTCAGCCTCACGTCCCTTTTGTTCCCTAAGTTGGCGTTTCAATCTCCTCGTCTCATCCAACTTCGCCCTTTTCTTTATCAGGAGCCGTTGATGCAGTTCATGTTCTCTCTCTTGCAACAGCAACTCTCTCTGCATCATCTTCTGCCGCCTTCTTCTCCTTCTCCTTCTCCTTCTCCTCCTCCTCCTCCTCCTCCTCCTTCTTCTCTTTCTACTTCTTCATCTTCTCTCTTCGTTTTCCTTTTCTTCTTCTTCTTCTTCGTCTTCCTCTTCTCCTTCTTCTTCTTCGTCTTCCTTTTCTTTCTTCTTCTTCTTCTTCTTCTTCTTCTTCTTCTTCTCATTCTCCTTCTCCCTCTCCCTCCTTCTCCTTCTTCTCTCTTCTCTTCCTCCTCCTCCTTCCTCTTCCTCTTCTCCGCCAGCCTCCTATCAATATCGGCCTGCTGTTCGGCGGTATAGGGTTGGGTAGTCCCCCCGGATCGGCTTCAACGTGCGTGCCAAAAGTTCGGGTGAATCCCAATGGAAAGAGGAAACGAAGGAGGGGACCCCACATAGCGGATAGTCATCCATGCCTTCTCCTTCTCCTTCTCCTTCTCCTTCTTCTCCTCCTCCTCCTCCTTCTCCTCCCTCTTCCTCTTCTCCGCCAGCCTCCTATCAATTTCGGCTTTCTGTTCGACGGTATAGGGTTGGGTAGTCCCCTCGGATCGGCTCACAACGTGCATGCCAAAAGTTCGGGTGAATCCCAGTGGAAAGAGGAAACGAAGGAGGGGACCCCACATAGCGGATAGGGCCAAGAAGCCAAACATCGGGTAGTCATCCATGGCGAGGGTCGGCACAGGTAAGTTGACTCCGCCTCCTCACCTCAACACTTAATAGTCCTCAAGACTCACTAATCCTGACCTAAATCAGGGTCTGATAACTAATTCCCTTCCCACTTCTGTCACTACAACTCTTCTCCTAACATCTGGTGGGCAACCGACAGTTTTAAGGTCAGCCAGCACAGACCTCAGGAATTATTTAACGACACAAACAGGATGTCGTGCCCGCCGGTATGAAGGATTGATCTCAATACTTAGACTGGTTCCTCGATGATTGCAGCGGTTTGCGGGTATAACTACCACCAGGGAATGGCCAGCTGGTCAATACCGGTCCTTGGGGGATCTCCGTGGTGTCCTCAACTGGTGGACCTTACGTCTCACCCCTACTCTGTCCGTGCATTGTACAGCTGGCGAACCCTACTGCCCTCTTCAACTCCTCGCTGCGCCCCATAGAGTCTTCGGTTGCACGCCGGTCGGTACCGGTCGTTGGGCATAGCCGGGTTGTTTTACTAGCGCCCGCTGCTCATTGCTCGTGCTCCCTACTTGGTCTGGGGTATATCGAGCTGCCGAGTTGCTACCTTAGACCTAGACCATGCATTCATAGACTTGCAGACTCAAAAACAGGAAAGAGACCAAGTGCGATCCGATGACATAAACAGAAAAGCTAATTGCAGCAGAGCTGACCAGGAAGTACGTAGGAAGGTACCATTTACAACAAAATTCAAATTGCATAGACGATAGGGTCAGGGCAAAGAAGCACTTCACTCCATGAACGATCCATCGATGAAGCTCCTTGATTGCAGGGGAGTTCTCCTCTTGCTCCTTGCTGTGCCTCTTCTTATTCGGCCCTCAACTCCTAGTCAAACCCCGATCTAGATTTTTTTTATTTTTTATTTTCCATTCCGTTGGCCTTCTTCCTTGCCAGCGTCTCAACTCTGAGCGGATGCAGCGGTAACCAGCTTCGGTACCACTGAAATGAGCCAAGTACTCGTCAAGTTCAACCTTGCACACATCAGTCACATGAGAGATCACATGTGAGAAGCCAAATCGAGATACAATCAACACTTGAAGATGTCGTCTCCAATATTATTATCATTGTACACGAATGTCTGTCTCCAGCTGCTCTGCCACACACACACACAATGGATCTTAATCAGGTGGCGGCTATTGCTTTTCTCTCTTCTCTCTCTTTTCTCCTTGTTCTTGTTTCTTTCTCCTTGACTTGGCTCGTTTGCCTCACTCTCTCTCTCGGGACTGGGTGTCTTTTGTGTGAATCCTTTCATCTGAGCCATGGATGGACTGATTTCCGTGCTAGTCTTTGACTGAGTTTGGTAAACCCTTTGACCGAGTCTGCCAAAACCATGAACCTTCGGGTGTCCTATGTGCCCATCACTGGCCTCTACATACCGTCATGCCATTGTGTGCCCTTCGCTGCTAGCCCGCTTTTGCCCCCTACCCTACTCGCAAGATGCTGAGCTAAGAACCTTGCTAACCATGTGCTGCGTGCGAGGCGCTGAGCTCAGAATGGACCTCTTTGGGCGAGTTAGGGGTTGTCACATGCTTCATCACAGCTTCATCACAGATCTTTTGTTGAGTTTGAGGGCATCGCCCTCGGAGGTACCCAACTTGCCTCTTCCGCGTACTTGTTTAAAGTTAATGATCTCCCACCTTATTCGCCGACTCTTTTCTGATCAGTTGTTTGATTCTACACCAATTAGAGTAGTAAGTATTCAACCTGCAGTGTGTGAAGATGTCCCTCCTATGCTTCCTAAAGTGATATAGCTTGTGCGTTGATGGCCTCTTTGCATCTCCTTTTCCTGACCATCTAGAGTACTAGCAGGCGAAGTCGTCTGTATAATTTACATTTCTACCTTTCTTGGCTGGCAGGCTTTGTCAAGCCTGTAAGCAGGGCCAACTTCCCGAGAGGGCTTGGCCCACCATGGAATCCCAGAAGCATCTGCGTGTGCTCCAGAGCTGCTCCACTTTCGGACAGGAGATCTAGCAGTGGACCACGTCTTCCACCTATCCCTGGTCGGAAATGGTACAGTTCTCATCCAGGACATGGCTGGTGGCTCGCGAGTGCCGCTTGCTGAGCCACTTGTTGACTGAGAATGCGTCTTAGTCGACTGACGACGAGTCATGTTTGGGACTTCAGCCCCCCAGAGCGTCGGTTTGCGTACGGGTCCGATAGAGGCGTGGGACCATGCGTACCCCTTATGCTACAGTGTACGAGAAACACCCTCGGCTGGGTCACCTCTGCGATTGCAACTGATTAGCTTTCGCACGTGGTTTGGTGGGCTGGTGGGGATATGCCCGTTCAAGGGTGGTGACAGCCCCTTGGGCGGAGGTAAGTTGTACCTCGCATGGCCCTATCCGATTGTAGGGGTTCGCGAGAGGTATGGCTGGCGCACTCGGTTGGAGCGGCGACAAAGCTCCACTGCACCGCGATGTAAAGTCCTGGACGAATCCTGCATGACGCGACCGAGAGGGTCCCCCTGCGGGACCGATGCGCTCGACAGCCGCGTGTCCGAAGGTGTGCAATTGGCCCACCACTGTGGCCCAAGTCTATGCAGAACTGGCCAGCCCTGATTGTACTATTTTTATACTCGCGTACAGCTCGAGTCGTGCATCCCCGCTGGAGTCTCTTTATAGATGGTCCGGTACACATCTCTCCCTGATAGGGCTGGCTTGTTCGACATGACCTATATAGCGCAGCAAGCAGATCAAAGGACAATCGGAAAAACATGCGTGTACTAGTCTCAACGGGTTGGCATGGTGACCGTGACCTGAGTGCTTCGTCCAGGGCCCTTCCCAGGCAACGCCCGTCTCCCACCAACTTGCTCTCCAAGAAGAATGTCGACTCTAAAGGTTGAGCGCTTGCAATGCCTCACAATGAGAGGACTCTCAAGACAAAACTCACTTCCTCACGGTAACAAGCAATGAAGAGGGTAGATAAGGTAAGTAGCATCGTACCTCGTAGTGTTGTCCCCTACCACGAATTTCTCACCAGTAACCTGACGCGCATTTATGATGACTAGTCGATGCCTCGACACCATCCACAAAACAATGCAGTTCCACCTCGGCCTACATGCCACGTCAACAAGTTCTCATCATCCAGTGTGCGCCCCTTATGTCACCACATAGCATTCCTGGCGCACCCACCCAACCCCGGGCCGCCAATCACCAACGCACAAGCGTTATCACTGCCCCACCATATCCAGTGAAGCACCAAACAGCTATTGCGAAGAAGCCAGCGGAGCGGCTCGAACCAGCTCCGATTCCAAATTGCAAGGAAAATGAGAGATAGTGATAGGACAAAAATCCAGAATGCAAAATCACATTGAAAGCCAGCAAGTCCAACGCTGTCCAGAAAGAAGAAATGCATTGACATTCCACCAACGGAGAACCAAAGCATTGAATCCGAATGTCAACGAGAATATACTGTCGCCACCACCAACATATGTATCCAGGGTCCTTCCTCCTACTTGGCGCTCAGCGCCCAGACTACTATCACACAGCCTACTAGCAGCCTACGAATTGACAATGCATCCATTTGACGTAAGCAGGAGAACCGAAGTACATGAAGATGTCGACCCTTGTAGACCATCGCCAAGACCAGATTGTGCCCTCACATCGTCAACCTCATCTCTCTCTCTCTCCCCCCCTCGTCTTTCTCACCCACGTCTTCAGCCTCAAACACCAATACCACCACCACCTTCACTGGCTATTTCCAATGACAATGCATCCAGTTGATGTTAGCAGCAAAACCAAAGTACAAAGGTGTCGACCCTTGTAGACCACCGCCAAGACCAGGTGTGTGCCCTCACATCATCAACCTCATCTCTCTCTCTCTCTCTGCAATGAACCCAGATCATGAAGACACTTGTCAACAAATGCAAACCCAGATGAATATCAACCTGCTGATGATTACCAATAATCATAATCGTGTTCAGATAGAATGAGATGGGAGAGTCATACACAGACGAAGGAGAGAGGAGGGAGATTAGACAAAGAAGAGGAATAAGACCAATGCCCACTTCTGCTTCGGGCTCCCTCCTTGATCACCACCTCAAATAATCAGTAGTCTAAACAAACATCTAAAGTTTTATTACAATGTGCCACGTGGCACGTCTATCAGTCCCTCATCAGCGTACTGGAGCAATGTCGACCTCAAGATAACCAGGTACGTGTCCACAATCACCCCACAGTCATGATCTCCTCCCAAGTGACGATGAATCAGAACAGCAGTACCGGTCACGTAGCCCAGCCACGTCAGAAGATAGAACATGTGGCAGCGGCCACATCAGCAGCAACGTGTGGCAGCTGCCACATCAGCATGCCATGAAGACAATAGCCAGCCCGCCACCATGCCGAGCCAGCAGTGCGTCGCCGTAATGTCCAAAGTGCCAGCGCAAAGCCAGCGTCCACCAGCGTCGCAGCGTTGAGCCAGCGTCGCGTCGTCAACGCGTGAAGTCAGCATTGACGCAAGACTGAATGAATGTCAAAGTAAGGAAGTCAAGTAGCGTTGACACGGGCGGGGTCTGGACCCCGGATGCCGCATCCCTCAGCTGTCCAGATCTCAATGCAAATATCGGCCCAGATTGACCTGAAACCGAATTCCTTCTGGCCTTGATGCTGTCTGGGTACCTGCGCACAACAAGTGAGTGTGTCCGACCAAGGGCTGGTGAGGTACCTTTGACCTGACAGTTGGCTTAGACTTTTGGTTTTCCCACGGGCAGTGTGTGGTTACACTGCCTGGTGCAGGCCGAGTTTGGCCTGCGTCGTCTAGGCTCCGTTTCGAGGGCCCAGACTGCTACAGGAGACGGGTTACTGCATCTCTCTCACCCTCGACCTTTTGACCCACGTCTTCACCCTCAAACACGAATACCACCACCACCTCCACTGGCTATATCCAAGCCAAGCCCGGCTACGGGAGCGCGCTGCCCTCAACAGCGCCCTGCACCTTGCACGTCCGCACATGCACGCAGCAAGCAGCCCAAGAGCGATCGCTCCAGCAGCGCTGCCGCCTGCAATTGCAAGTGCCCGAATGTCTCGTCTGGAGCCCAGCCCTTCCCTATGTGGAAAGTGGCAGGCGCTTTCCACTTGCTTCCCACGGGAGACTGAGTTTCCAGTACCTTCAGTCTCGGCCAAAGTGTCTGCACCTAGGCCCGTTCATACAGTGGTCTGGGACCGAATTGGTTAGGATGCTCAACTGCTCCCTGCTTAGACCACGTTGCTGGAAGAGCCTGGAAGGCTCACAAATATTTTGGTTTCTCACGAGCAAGGCAGATGTAACCAACTGGCGCGTGGCAGCTGTCTGGCGCCCACCAAGATTTGCAAAAAGTGACGAACTCGGGGCACATTGGGATTCACGGGACCCGCCTTCATTTAAGGCCACATCGGATGAGTTTGTAGTGGTTGGACTGTTATTCCTCAAGTAGGCTGGGAATAAACAGTTATGTGTTCCATCTAGAGAGTCTTTGCGTAACGCAACCGGTCATTTTGGCTACAAAAATGCAGCATCGAACTTTGTGCAAAAGTTTTGGTGGCCCACGATGATGAATGATGCTTAAAAATATGTTGAGACTTGTTAGGGCTATCAATTGCAAGTGCCCGAATATCTCGTATGGAGCCCAGCCCTTTCCTATATGGAAAGTGGCGGGCGCTTTCCACTTGCTTCCAACGTGAGACCGAGTTTCCAGTAGCTTCAGTCTTGGCCGAAGTGTCGGCTCCCAGGCCCGTTCAGACAGTGGTCGGGGACCGAATTGGTTAGGCTTGCTTAACCGCCCAGGCACAAACGTGCGGTGCTCCCTGCTTAGACCACGTTGCTGGAAGAGCTTGGAAAGGCTCACAATTTTTTTGGATTCACACGAGCAAGGCAGCTGTAACCAACTGGCGTGTGGCAATTGTTTGGCACCCACCAAGATTTGCGAAAAGTGACGAACTCGGGGCACATTGGGATTCAGGGGGCCCGCCTTCACTTAAGGCCACATCGGATGAGTTTGTGGCGGTTGGACTGCTGTTCCTCGAGAAGGCTGGGAATAAACTGTTATGTGTTCCATGTAAAGAGTCTTTGGGTAACGCAACTGGTCATTTTGGCTACAAATATACAGCATCGAACTTAGTGCAAAAGTTTTGGTGGTCCACGATGATGAATGATGCTCGAAAATATGTTGAGACTTGGCAGGTCTATCAATGAGACAAACCACGGACGCAGGCACCACTTGGGATTATCAAGCCCTTCCTCATTCCCGCTGGTCCTGGTGCGAGGAACGAGCCCTCAAGGGGCCCCATTAGACATTGCACGTTCTGGGCTAAGGCCCCAGCAAGCCAAGTGCCCGCCCTAAGTGAAGGCGGGCCTGAATATTCGTCACAGGCCAAAATTCGACATTTCCATATGTGGGTATTCAGGCTCTTGCAGCGCGTCAGTTGGTTGAGTGAACGCGCGAGCCTCACTAAGCTGCGTCGTACAGTTGGCCCAGGCCACGAAAGTTGTACCTGGGCACCTACACACAAAGCAGGGCCGATACGTTGAGAAGCAGGCCGTCGGCCTTTGGAAAAGCAGTACAGCCGACACATCTACCTGGGGGCCCTGCGCAGATGCAGCTAACAGCCCAAGTCCAGAGACTCAGGCCGCGCCCAACTGTAAAGGGCCTGGGGCACTGCAGGGCAGCGGGGCGCAGGCAGCCATAGCCGGGCTGCGAGGCGCCAAGGGGGTACAGCGGATGATCGGGTGGTCTTCAGGGAGTGAGGCGCTGTGTGGGATGATCGGGTTTTATGTATATCGCTCACACTCATATTCCTTGCACGGGTAAGAGTGTGTGCATGGACTTCATGGATACTCTTGTGACCATCAAGTCCGCTAAACGTCACGTCTTCGTCATTGTGGACAGGTTCAGCAAGTACGCTAGACTGATCGCCATGCTTGAGACCGCTAAGACTGACCATGTCATTAAGCTGTTTATGGATAACAGGGTACATGACTTTGGTCTTTCGAAGTCCATCGTTAGTGGTAGAGGTGTCAAGTTCACAAGCGAGCTGTGGCAAAGTACAGCCTAGCCTATGGGAACCCAGCTGCAAATGACATTAGGGAATCACCCTGAGCACATGAACGGTGTAGTGGAGCACTTGCTTTGCCATTATATCCAGCCAACCCAGGATGACTGGGATGAGAAATTGCCTCTCATCGCCAGCTTATACAACAACGTTGTGCACATCACTACCGGCATCACTCCCACCAGCTGCATCTACGTTGGAAGCCCCACTCAGCTCTTGACTTTTTGCTGCCCGAGAATCAGCCCACTGCATCACCGGGCAGCATAGAGTTTGCTGTCAAGTATGAACAGTCTCTGCAGGAGGCTGTTGAGCACATGAAGAAGTCCCATGGTTGCACTTGAGAACAGGCACGAAAGACCATCTGCATTTCAGGTAGGTGATCGGGTCTGGGTTAAGTCATCTGAGTTGGGACAGGAATTGGGAATCTATAGAAAAGTCATGCCACAGTACTTTGGACCATGGGAAGTTTTGGATATAGTCTGGTCCCTTCTATGTCATTCGTATCCCTCATCACCTCCTCACACACCCTGTTTTCAATGCATCCAAGTTGGCGCCTTTCACGAATGCAGACCAGTTTCCCTCAAGGAGATCAATGATGGCCCCAACCATGGATGGACACATGGATATTGACGATATCGTTGAGCACAAGCTGATGCCTGTGCCCAAGCCTCAAGCCAGGGGACGGCCTCCAAAACCGTGGATGGAGTATGGAGTTAGGTTCAGACATCATCTTAATCCGAAGGAAGACAGGTGGTTTACCAAGGAAGAACTTATGAAGAACTTATGAAAGATCTTTGAAAGGGAAGCAGCCTGCTGTATAGGGACCTATCAGGGGACTATTGAAGTTGAGGAGGAGGGAGTGTGAGGAGCTGACCCCTCGGCATATGTGCATAAGACCCACCCTAAGTGAAGGGGGGCCCTTGAATCTCGATGAGCCCTGAATTCCTCAGTTTTGCAAAGCCTTTGTCGGCGCCAGACAGTTGCCACGCGCCAGTCGGTTACATACGCCTTGCCCGTGAGAATCACAAATATTCATGAGCCTTCTAGGCTCTTCCAGCAACGTGGTGAAAGCAGGGAGCACCACACGTTTGTGGCCGGGTGGTTGGGCATGCCTAACCAATTCGGTCCCAGGCCACTGTCTGAACGGGCCTGGGCGCAGACACTTATGCCCAACTTGAAGCTACTTGGCACACGTGACAACAGGCCGGGCTGCAAACAAGCCAGGCCACTTGCATATAGCAAAGAGCCTGGCACGAGGAGAGGGATCCGGGCATGAGAGTGAAATGCGGCAGCGTTGTTCGAGCGAGTGCTCGCGGCTATATGCTGTGCGCTGGCACTAAGTGTCGGGAAGTGCGTGCGGGCACTGGGAGGAGAGTGGGGGCGCTGCTATCAGGCAGCGCCATAGCCCAGGCCAGTCTAATCAGGCTGGGGCTAGTGTAGTCAGCGGAGGTGGTGGTGGTCTTCGTGAGAGTGGAAGACATGGGTGAAGAAGACAAGTGAGAGAGAGAGAGAGAGATGAGGGATAAGATGTGAGGGCACATACCTGGTCATGGTGGTGGTCTACAAGGTCAACATCTGCGTGTACTTCGGTTGCGTCAACCAGCTGCTTTGTCAATTTGTAGGCTTAAAGGTAGCTGTAGGATCGCAGTCTGGGTGCTGAGCGCCGATAGGAAGCTTCAAAGACATTGTTGGTGGTGGCGAGAGCATACTTTCATTGGCAATTGAGATCGGTGCTTTGGTTCTCCTTTGGTGTGATATCAGTGCATTTCTGCTTTCTTGACAGCATTAGACTAATTGGCTTTCATTGTGATTTTGCATTCTGGAATTCTGTCATTTCGCTACTGCTCATTTTTCTTGCATATATTTATTCCTGGCCATTTGGAAAAGCCATGCAGAGGCCTCGACGAGCCCAAAATGGCTGTCCCTGAATATGATGGGCGGTAGAGACTCCGAATCAGGGGTAGACAACCTTCCTTACCTTTTTAGTGAGGAAGAGGACTCCTTCCCGAAGATGGTAGTCCTCTTGGGGACCTGGGTCTTTTCTCTAGGTTGTTGAAAATAGGCCGAAGTCGCTATTTCTGCTTGACGACTGCCTAGTAGTGTCTTTATTGGAGTTGCCCAAGTGCACGGTTTTCACAAGTACCGACACACACTCTGGCTGGCAGGAAAGCATCTGCCACCCTGCCGGAGCAACCCTTTCTGTGTCTTAATCATGGCGGCGATCCAGACACCTGCACAGGGATCTGTACCGGCTGGAGGCCAGTGATCCAGACACCCGGACATTGATGTATACTGGCAGGAGTGTGGTGTCCAGTGCAGTTGTCTGGATCCAGTGGTGGATCGTGGGGAAACAGCAGACTAGACCAAGTTGTTTTGTTTGATTCCGGGCCGACCTTGATTTCAAAGGCCGTCTGACATCCACATAGGGACGGAAGGAGGGTGTTTCGGACAGTTTTTTTTTTCCGAGTTTTTTTTTTCTCGTTTTCTTCGAGAGCTGCTACTCCGCAAGGGCAGCCAAACCTGCACAGGGTTCGGTCTAAAGTCGAAGCCCGTCGTCCCGTCCTCAGAATTCGATGTCTGTGCTCACAATTTGCCATCGCCCGTCCCCAAGCGTCCTTTGTCTTCAGTAGCGTGCATGGAGCTGCAGGGTGGAGCAACCGAGCAAGGTTGAGGGACTTGTGTGTAGCTGCTGGTGGAGTAGAGTGGCTAAGCATCAAGTTGTGGACGGAGCGGAACAACTGAGAGACATCTCTCTCTCTCTCTCTCTCTCTCTCTCTCTCTCTCTCTCTCTCTCTCTCTCTTTCTCTCTCTCTCTCTCTCTCTCTCTCTCTCTCTCTCTCCTCTCCCTCTCTCTCTCTCACGCTTGCGTGCTGCCCTTACTCTTACGACTGGTCTCGTTCCCTCCTCTCCCTCCTCCTCGTTTGCTCCCTCTTGTGGTGTGCGGGTTCCCTTCTTGGTTGTGCTTGTCTTCTTCCTGGTCTTACAGTTGCTTACTAAACCTCCTCTTCCTCGTCCTCATCCCCGTTGTAGCATCTTGTGGTTCGTATACATGGCCTGCCATTTCTCCTCGTATCCCCCAGACGGCTGAGCAATCTTGCTGTGCGACTTGGACGGCCATGGCTACCTCTTTAGGTCTAATCTCATATTTTGTCCCATTCGCCTCTCTTTTATTCAGCATTTATTTATTTATGTGTTCTCATTTGAGTTCGGGCTGAGTTTTGTCTGTTCTATTTTTGTCCATCTCAGATGTGTCATTTCAGACTTTTTGTTTTGTCAGAACATGCCTGTTCGAACGAGCAGACCTCGATTCAGGCCGAGGTCGGCCAGTTTCAGTTTCATTCGTCTTTAGGACTGGGCCAGGCGGTTGTCTGTTTGTGCCTGGCGCAGTCCTTGGGTTCCTGCAGCAGTAGCAGGATAGCCTGGACGTCTGGTAGGGACCCAGGCAGGCAGTTTTAGGCCAGATTGTAGGACCAGGACTTGGGCTTGCTATCAGGACCTTCGACGGGATACTAGATTGGACTACCTTGATCGCAGACCGCAGGGCATCGAGCCAGGCCCAGCGGTAAAAAGCTGGGCCAGTACTCAGCTGAGGGGATTTTTTCTGCTGGAGCACATTTGGGGGACACGCTGGAGAGCAGCGCCAGTTTGATTCCAGCTGCGCTAGAGGAGCAGTTAGAGTAGTAGGAGGTAATGGGGGTGCCCAGGCTGGTGGGCCATATCCGTGAGAGAGGTGGAGACTTACCTGGGTGCCATAGCTGGGACTTCGCACCAGCGACCTGCATCAGAGGGCCATCGTCATCACTGGTCAGAATTGTGAGCATCATCATCATCCGGTAATGGGGGTGCCCAGGCTGGTGGGCCATAGCCGTGAGAGAGGTGGAGACTTACCTGGGCGCCATAGCTGGGACTTCGGTCCAGCGACCTGCATCAGAGGGCCACCGTCATCACTGGTCAGCATTGTGAGCATCACCATCATCCGGTGAGAAAGAGCGAGGAGAGACTTCTTCCTCTTCGGATCCCTTATTCTTCTCGGACCTTCTATAGCCACTATCCTCTTGTTCGTCTTCTTCTTCCTATTTTACACACACACACGCACACACACACACACACACACACACACACACACACACACACACAGAGAGAGAGAGAGAGAGAGAGAGAGAGATTTCAGGCAGTGACTATTTGGGGCTTATGAGCGTCTAGGGTCTGATTCGACATTCTGGGAAAGACGATTATTGGACATTCGATGGAGTAGACTATTTTTGGACTATCGCGAGCTTTTCGTTTGTCTTCTCCCCCTTTTTCCTCCCTCGTCTTCCCCCACTACCTTCAACATCTGTAGTCTTATCCCTATGTGTGTGCACAAGGAGGGATTTTTCTTCCATGTATGTTTCCCTCCTTGGTCATCCGACATGTGTGATGATATCTGTGTGAGTCGAGTCTAAGTCTGGCAAGTGAGGTAATATCTCTGAGGCTTCTGCTGTTCTACATTGCATTATATCGTTTCTTTTCTGGACGCACACTGCGTATTTGCCAATCTCATTGATTGTCCGGAGTCCTACTCGTGACATTGGAGCTCCTTCGGATTTGTGCATTTCACATCGTCAGATGAGCATGCATCACCCCTCCTTGCCCTCCGTGTCATGTTCCTGCTCGTGTACCACGTGGTGCATGTTTTTTTTCTTGGCCGGACTTCTACATCCTCCTCCTTGTTGTCTTGTTTCCCCTCCTCTCCCTCCCCCTCATTGTGCTGCTGCTCGGGGCACACTTTTTTTATTTATAGTTTCTTCTCGGTGTTACTCCTGCTAGTCTTCTTCTCTATCTCACAGGTTTTGCTACTCCACGTCCTCTTCCTCGTTTTCTCCCTCCTTGTCGGCATGGAAGTTGATTATGTACCAGTTATCGTGCCATGTATGCTTCGAGTTTTCTGGGTTGTGGAGTCTTTGAGCCAATGGAATATTCACTCGTTGAAGCCACTGGAATATTTACTCACTAACTGACACCAGCATGTGTTATGTCATGTGGGAGAGTGGCCGCCTACATGAGACCACTTGTGGCAGTTGCCGTGTAACAGCTGATATTGGCAAGTGGATCACTTTCCTGGAAGGATCAATATGTATGTGCACTTCCTACTGCTGTAGAACGCTATGTGGACCATGAAAAGTGAATGTGATCACCAGTTATTTTCAGGAATTTGGCATGATTCTGGCTGGGTGGGGTTCCATGTCAGCACACAGCCTATCTTGATGGTGCAGGGGTTGTTAAGACACGAGGAAGAGGAAACAAAGAGCAGGAGCAAACTATTTATACCTACCCTGCAATCCACGAAACTCTCAGTTCTCCCCCAGATCTCAAGATGGTTTGTCAGAGAAGTATAAAAGTAAAAGTGGCTCATAGTAAGTAGAGAAAAGTCTGTTGTTGTTGGCCATGTTGCTGGTTCTTTATTTGGTAGACCTGTAATCAGAGTGTTGAGGGTTCATTGATAGTTCTATCTCTCTTCTTCCTCTGTGTTGTGCCTCAGTAGAATTTGGGAGGAGGGAGAAATTGGAGAATTGGCATCCGTTAAAATTGGAGAAATGGCATCCGTTAAAATTGGAACGATACAGAGAAGTGTAATGACCCGCCAAAACACAGACTGAGAACACTGCTGATTTCTGGGATTTTCTGCTGGAATGTATGCCTTGCTAAGATTCCCGCATTCTGCTGTGATTTCTAAGTCTGTGTGTGTGCGTGCCTGCTGGTCTGCGTGCCTGTCTGAGTGCTTGTCAGCCTGAGTGTGTGTGTGACCCGCAAGGGTACTTGCTGGTTTGGAGGCCCCGCAGGGCTGGTACTTACCCGTGGCCGTGACTTTGAGGGTTGCAGCAGGAAAAACAAGTAGCAGGGGTAGGCCTGCAACACTTACTGCAGCGGGAAGAACAAGTAGCACGTAGGCCGGTACCACTCAAGTAGTGTTGGGTACTCGAGGCCGAGCAGAAAAAAAAAGTTGGCATTTTTAGATGCCCAGTAACGGTAGGCTAGAGGTAGGCCAGTACCAGTCCAAGTAGCTTGAGTCTAGGGCCTGTATGGAGGATATCAGGGTCTGCAATGATGTTTCCCTCCGAAAGGGAGGAGGTACCGGTTGCACTGGAGCCCAGCGCTGGACTTGGAGTGCTGCCTGGGATTTGAAGGAGCTGGGCGCTCAGCCTGAGGAGGAGGAAGAAATGGGCGAAGGAGGAGAGTGGCGAGGTACCTACCTGGCTATGGTGGAAACCATATTCATCACCTTGATAGGCGCTGCATCTGGAAGGGCTCAGTAGGGGTAGTGCCACACCAAGATGGCCCGAGGCAGAGTCAGGCATGGCGGCCTGATGAGCAGCGACATAGCTGCTTTGTGTTGTCCCTTGCACAAGAGGGCAGAGTCCCTAGTAGTCTGTCATAGCCTTGGCGTGTGAGAAGAGGAAGAAGGGGGAAGCCTTGGCTATGGTGGACCTATTGTTGTGTTAGTAGTAAGAGGGAACTTCGGATATTGATTCTGGTTCATCTACTCATTGTTAATATTATTATTTGGAAGAAGAAAAAGATTGGCGAAGTCAAGGAGGAGGAGGAGGAAGGTGGAGAGAGAAGGGGGATTTGTCATTGGTCTTGCTGGTGTACATCTTCTTCTTCTTCTTCTTCTTCTTCTTCTTCTTCTTCTCCTTTGTCTTATCTCTTTGCAAGTGCTTTCATTTCTTTCACAATTAGGTGGCATTGTCTTCCATTGTGAATTTGCACTTTGGGAATGACCAGGATCGTAACAACTGGTATCGGAGCGGATTTACTAGCTGGTGAGAGGAGTTGAACTACCCTAACCCTAATTCCGAATTAGATTAGGGCTAACCTCATGACGGATTAGGGTTGGAAGTTACAGTAAGAGGGGCAGCGAGGTATGTGGATGATGGTGAGGTATGTGGATGCTGCCCCCACGTGGTTAGGTCATGTAGGGTCGACATCTGACCCGACCAGGTTACTTGAGTGATTGAATGGGGTGACGAGACACAAAGGAGGCTGATTGAAGTGAGCGAGAGGGAGTAGAGAGTGTGCGAGGTACTCGCAATTGGAATCTGGACTCAAAGAAGACGTTGAGTGACTTATCGGCTTCCCCTCAAGAGGGCGACCTTATCGGAAACTGTCATTGAAGAGCTCCAAGTTGCTACTTTGGTCTTCAACATCGACGAAGGATCTGACATTGTAACATGGGTGTAGGAGAGCCCTCTTAGTCGTGCTAGAACACTTCGTGCGGTGGTAGCTAGGGGTCAGGAGGACCTATGAGAGGGGGGTGAGTCGTTATTCCATCTATGGAGGCCGGGCCTAACAATTAAGTGCCATGTGACTTGGGTATACCCAGGGGAGGTTGCTTGGTGCTTCATGGCCTGTTGGGGTGTGCTGGGCTCTTTTCCTCTTCTCGGCGGTCTTGGTTGTGTGTGAGCATGTGGATTGCTTTCTCCCCTGAGGGATGGATGGATGATATATCTTGTTCTCAATGACATATTTTTCTACAGTGCATTGTCTTTTCACTTAGCGCAGGTAATGACATATTTTTCTACAGTGCATTGTCTTTTCACTTAGCGCAGGTTATGAAAGAATTGACCTGACCGAGTGGGGACCTCCTCATCGCGCAGTATCAAGATACACACGCTGGGCTCAACGCAAGGCCTCAAGGGTCAAAGGTGGAGGACTTCCATGCAAGCTTTTGAACAACATTTGACTAGTGTGTTCACTACTCCAAACCTAGGATGGATCGATGTCTCTTGCATGGATGAAGTAATGGGAGTGGCCCCTATCAGATTCTCTCCCGACGACTTCGCGAGAGCTCTTATCGGATCTAGTCAATCTAGAAGCCAAATACCTCGCAGGCGCGCAAAGACACCAGCTGCAAGTAAAACTTTACGACGCTAGCGGTACAAAAGCAGCAACCAGCTTGCCCCACCTCCTCTTCACGCAGTATCAAGCTACGCACACTGGGCTCAATGCAAGGCTGAAACTTAAGAGGGCCTCAAGGGCCAAAGGTGGAGGACTTCCATGCAACCTTTTGAACAACATTTGACTAGTGTGTTCACTACTCCAAACCTAGGATGGACCGATGTGTCTTGCATGGATGAAGTAATCGGAGTGGCCCCTATAAGATTGTCTCCGGACGACTTGGCGAGAGCTGAATCTAGTCAATCTAGAGGCCAAAGATCTTGCAGGCGTGCAAAGACACCCGCTGCAAGTAAAACTTTACGACGCTAGCGGTACAAAAGCAGCAACCAGCTTGCCCTACATGAACATTTGGAGGTTGAGGACCAGTGCGGATGATCTGTCTCTAGATGACGACCTAGGGCCGGACTCCGAAGTGGGCTGTTCTACATCAACCCTTCAGTCTTACACCAATGGTGAAGGAAAATGTAATGCCTGTAGAAGGATTGCTTCAGGCAAGGGGCCTAACTCTAGTTCAGGTAAGGGAGCCATAACACACCGCCCCTAGAATGCAAAGATTCGTGAGAAGCCGGAGGATGCTTCCACCAGGCCTGAGAAGCCCTCCGCATTAGTTAAGGAGAATGGGAAAAAAAATCCAAACTGTGCATGTGCTTGCATTGTGAAAAGCCTGGGCACACTGTGTAGGTTGTTACCGTTTGTAGGGAAACATGCAAAGGGTGTAGAAGACTTGCCAGCGCTCTCTACAACAAGAGAAGCTGAACAATCAGCTGCAGGCCCCTCCGGGGAACCTGAATACGGCAAACAGCTGCAGGCCCCTCTGGGGAAACTGAATACGGCAAACAGCTTGCTCTTGAAGCCCGGACCGATGCTGAATCCAAGGCTGTTGCAGTCCAAGTACTTTAAATTGAGCCTTGGGAGGAGACAAGGAAGTCACCTTCCATTCTCACTTGGAATACTGGCTACAGCTCAAGCAGTAGCGCCGTGTTCAAGGGAGTGTGGAGTTAATCAACCACCGATACATCCGCTTCTTGATTGATAATGGCTCCACAACTAAAGTTTTTTCTTCGTACAAGATTCGTAAGGCGGGCCTGGGCATGACGAAAATGGAATTGTAGAACCCTTGTTAGACCCCAGTAGGCAACCAAGAGGTTGTCACCTCAACATATGTTGTCAAAGGTGTGTGCGTCACCTTTGACAAAGATCGCATTGCCACACATGAGTTGAATTTCTATGTTGTCGACAAGTGTCCCTTAGATGCGGTCATTGGTTGGGCTGGTTGAAGGCCTATTGCCTAAGGACCACGTGGGTGGATACTCAGTCCATGGTGTGTGACGCCAAGGGGAGCGAGTGTACCGTCTTGTTGGACGAGATGCACGAGTCCCCAGTGACTCTTTGAGTGCGAACAAATTTTGCAGGTCAGTGCGCACGTGCAAAGAAGGGGAGCATGTGTATGTAGCCTTTGTAAAGCCTATTCATGTGACTTCTACTTTTGTTGCGTTTTCTACCTCGGAAAGTAATTGTACTTTTTACTCCATCTACTTCTGTTCCGTTTACTTATAATCCAACTACTTCAAATTTGGTTGTTATTGCTGTAAATTCTCAAACTGATTTTCTATCTCCTGTTGAGGATGATCCTCCACCAGAAGTCCCAAGAAACATTCGTCGTCTACTAGATCGTTTTTTGGAAGTTTTGGTTGAACCTCGTGGAGTACCCGAGCATTCGGTCAAACACAATATTGAGATAGAAGGGAGTGTTCCTCCGAAGGGTTGCTTCTACTATATGGGGCGAGGCGAGTTGGAGGAGTTGAGAAGCCAGATTAATGACATGATTGATTGTGGATGGATTAGGCCAAGTGAGTTTGGGGTAACCTGTTATCCGCCACACATATGTTACATATTGGATTCCATACGGGCCCTGTTAGGCCGATGGCTAGGTCTAGGGGGTTGTCCCCGACCGTGGCCATGCTAGGCCACACCGACCGGGGCTACATATTGGATTCCATACGGGCCCTGTTAGGTCGATGGCTAGGTCTAGGGGGTTGTCCCCGACCGTGGCCATGCTAGGCCACATCGACCGAGGCTAAAGTCCGGACCTTTGGAAAGGCCGACCTTAGGCCACCAGCAACCGACTTAGACTCGGGTTTGCAATTGCAGGCCCTGAACGGGAAACCGGTCCAAACGTTTTTTCGTTTGGACCTGGTGGTTGAAACTTGAGGCTGCAGTTTCCTTGGCGGGGCCGATCTAAACTGTCAGATTGATCTACGGTCCAGATCATGGCGCGGGTTCTCAGTAGCCAGGCCGAACAGGCCACCGCCAGTACTTGGTATCAGCCAGCGGTCTGTTCGAGAGACTTTGAGGCCGAGACATTGAGGAGCAGCAGTGCTGCACTACTTTGGGTTTAGCGCATCACCAAGCAGTAGTGCTAGGTGTAGCACGAGTTGCAGAGGCGAGAGAGAGAGAGAGTAGAGACTTACCTGGTACCTACCTGTGAGCACCATAGCTCCAACGTCGAGGGCGAGTCTTCAGCAGCTCCAAGGTGGCAGTTTGCGTCAGCAGGTTGGCGCCTGGACACTGGATTAGGGAGAAAGGACCCTCTCCATCTCCACATTCTCCTCTGCCCCTCTTGGTTCATCTTCTTCTTCTTCTTCTTCTCCATTATCTTCTTTTGACCCTCTACCTTCTGGTTACTATCTGGACAGAGATCGATGGTGGGCTATCGGTGACATGAGGATTGAGACTTCAGACTAGGATGTTGGGAGGACTATTTAGAGGTCAAACGTCGGCGACATCGTGAGATTCTCTATCTTTGGCGTTTCAAGATTACTATTTCAGTGACATTTGTGTTGGCGCTATCTCCTCCTCCTCCTCCCGTCGTCTCTTTCCCCTACATTCTATCTGTGTGTGGTTTGTGCAGTTTAACCCACCCGATGTATGTATGTGTGCGTGTCTGCAGATAGTCCGAGTCAAGTGTGGGTTAGATCCATGTTTTCAAGTCTTCTGCTGCATTGTATTGCTCTTTGCTATTGGTCGGTTATGGGTTCTGCATCATACTTGTGTGCACTTCACTAGTATGCAACACATTTGTGCGTTGCGCGGGTCCGGTCTGGCTGTGCGCCTCTCGCTAGGAGCCGCGCGGGCGATGTCCACTTGCAAGTATGCTTCAAATTGAAAGATGATGGCATCCTTCGTTACATGACTTTGCTTTAGTTGAGCAAAGTCGCCCCCTTCCAAGAATCTTGTGCCACCTACAAACGATATCTTTCTTATCTGGGCCAGTGGCAACTTGTCGATTGGCACGTAGGAGGCTCTCATTGCCAGCATCATCTCTTTCTCACTTTCTCCACTTTGCTTCCTCTATATTTATCCGCATCATTACTCCCTTCCATGCTTAATATCGACTGCCAATTACCGCTGCTAATCGCCGAACGTCACGTAGAGTGTTCCCTTCTGGGCGCTCCTCATGATAACTTGTCATTCGTGGGTCTCGCCCTCTCGTTATCCCATGATTGATCCGTAATAAAACAATACTCAATTCCCTCTTACTAATTGACATATTCAATTTCGTCCTTATCCAGCGGCAGTGTCTCTAGAGAAATTGCTAAAGCCAAGTATCAGATTGCCCTTCTCGACATCGACTGCAGCTTTGCTCCAGCCTGTAGAAGATGCCATAACTTTTGTTGGTAGTGTGTGTTCGCTGTCTTATTATACATCCAGTTGCTCACCCATAGCGCCCCATCTGACCTGCTCTCCAACAGCTATGGTGTGGTCATGTTTGTACCCTGCTTCACCTTGCTTGTCTTTGGGCTTTCACCATTATGCATGCTTACTTGCCCTCTTCTCCGAGGCGAGCTAGTTTGCAAGCAGGGGCACTGTCCATTCTCGAAGTTGTGTTTGAGCGTTAGTGCAAAATTTTGTTTGACGACCTGCCGTGATTTCGGCTGCTATGATATGCTTTCTATGTTACCTTGCTTTAGAGTTAAAATTATGAACCAAAATAGTCTTCGGCCTAAACAGCCGCGACGCAACTTCTACTTACACCAAAATTAGTGCAACTCCCTTTAGGGCCATCACATCAATTTTTTCCTTATGTCACATAAAATTTGCATACCCATTGATTGGTTCCTTGCATTATTATTAGTGTTTGGAACAATGGAGCACTTATGTTGGCAACCATGGCAAATGAGGAGTGTGTGGTGATTCCTTTGAATGCTTCTGCAAGAGTATGAAAGGCATTCCATGATAAAGACCCCAAATTCAAATTCCAGGTCAAGGTCTCAGGCCAAGGGAGGCCAAGGCTGTCAGTTTCAGAAAAGTCACAATCGGGTACCTTAGGAGTCAAGTCCAACAAGCACCCGGTAAGCAGTCACATCCCAAAGGCAAAAGTTGCATTATGTAAGCAAGAGTCACGTCTCATATTGAAAAGTCATATTGAAAAGTCATGTCCCACAGGCAAAGGACATGGCAAAAGTCGAGTCCCAGAGGCAAGAGTTACATCCCACAGTCAATTAATTTGTTAATTGTGAACCTTTGTAAATAAAATTCATTATTTCATCACGAATGAGCATCTCCCTGAAATGTGGCTGGCCAGTCCTTGGACTGAGCCTCAACTCGTCCCAGCCTCTACTTCCTTTGGCTTGACTTGGAAGCGCTGTGCTGAGAGGGAAGGCGATCATATCCGCTTAGCTAGTAGTAGAAGATAGAGCTGGTTAGTAGCGGATGTATTTTAAGTCAAAATTTTGAAGGGGAGAGAGAGAGAGAGAGAGAGAGAGAGAGAGAGAGAGAGAGAGAGAGAGAGAGAGAGAAGAGAGTCACCTACCTTAGATGAGGATGCTGGTATTGGGTTGCTGAACTCTACGTTGTTGAGCGCTTGGTGACTGGATTTCCGAAACTGATTAGTATGATGATTTGTTGGAATTTCTAAGTTGAGCATATTTGGACTTTGCATCTTTAGACTCCAGTGTGGATTTCGTGTGATCTCTCAATGTGTGTGTGTGTGTGTGCTCAAGGTGTCGAGTAGTGAGGCTCAATGCACTTGGTAGGATTAAGGTAGCTCGCTGCATCCGCTAGTGATGAACGCTGGTAGGATTAAGGTCGGCGAGAGGAGATTGGGGGTTTGACCTTGGGCTGGAGGGCGAAGAAGAAGTGGCCAGGTTTGGGGGATGATGGCTACGTACATGCGTGCGAGGAGCATCAAGGAGCTCCATCAAAGGAATGTTCACAAGTGAAGTGCATCGCCCCCCTAAGCCCTGCATTTGCTTTTGATGAATGAATGAGTGTGTTGGTACCTTCCCACATCTTGGTGTCGCTGCTGCTGGACAAGAACACTGGATGACATACTTGATTTTGTCTCGAGTCAGCATTTGGTGAGGCACGTGTATGAAATAGGTTGTCTAGGCTAGAAGCTCGACAGCTGGATGTATCACCGGCAAAGTAGGGAGCATGGGCATGAGCGGCAAAAACTCGTAAAGCAGCTTGTCTAGCCCTAAGACCGGTATTGACCGGCATGCGACCGAACCGGAGTTTACGCAGTGAGGAGATTTTAGTCTTGAGAGCGAACATTCAGATCCTGGTGGGCACATCGTCCTGTCTGCGTCGTTAAATAATTCCTGAGGTACTTGCTGGCTGACCTTCAGTGTTGGTTGCCCACTAGACTGACGGGCTAGTTGTAGTGACTGTGAGGGGGGGAAAACTTAGGTCAGGCTCCAATCTAGATTAGGTAGTCAAGTATTGAGGGTGAGGTCTACGTGGTGAGGAAGTGGAGGTTACATACCTGTGCCTTTAGTAACCATGGATGACTACCCAATGTTCGCTATGTTGACCCTTTTCGTGCTATGGGGTCCACTCCTTTGTTTCTTGTTTCCTAGGATTCCCTCGGACATACGGCATGAGTGTAACCATGAGATTTGGTAGGACAACGCTTCTATATACAGCAGATGAGCAAAGCATAAATTGAGGAAGATGGTTGAGAAGAAGAAAGAGGAGGAGAAAAAGAAATGAAAAAATAGATGAAGAAGAAAGGAGCTAGAAGTTGAAGAAGAAGAGGAAGAGGAAGGAGGGTTGGTGAGGCGACGAGCCTAACCAGAAGGAGAGGAGGTGGCGGAGAGCAGCCATGCTGCGGAGTTGAGACTCCAGCAAGTTGAGGACTTGGACTGGGTGGAGAAATTTGGGTTCCGGACAAGGCTTCCGAAATAAATTGATGAATAGAGGGATCGTTTTGTAGTGAAGCTGGCAGCAACAAAGGATCAAGAGGAAAGGAGGTTGCTGGTTGAGGAGAAAAAGTTGCTGGCCTCGAGAAGGAAATAATTTGAGGAGAAGAAAAAATTGAAGGAGGAAGGGCATCTCAGGCCCGTCGCCAGGTTGTCAAATTCCAGGAAGACGAGGAAAAAAGAAAAAAAGAACGGAAACACGGATTCAACCGTGAAAATGGTTGGATACATTCCCACTAGAGTGAACAGCAGCACAATCCTTTGAGGAAACTTGAGTAGCTCACAGATTCCGCTGTCAAATTGCAGAAAGAGAAAGGAAAAAGAAAAAAAAATTGAAACAGGGATTTGGTCGTGAAAATGGTTGGATACATTCCTCTGCAAGTGCCAGTGTGATGAACGTTACAATTCTTTGAGGAAACACAACTTCAGCAAATCACGGATTCCGCAGGGGACTCGTAACAAACACGAGAGAAAACAACAACTGTCAGAATGTGACCATGTTTGTAGTAAGATGCATTCTGTATAGGAAGACTGTGAGCACGACCTTCTAGACTATCCTGCCCGACGTCATTGCAATACAGAAAGCATTTCCCCCCCCCCCTTTTCCTTTCACGTGCGAAGAAAAGAAAAGTAAGATTTATGGGACTTATTGACCTTGGGTCCCACCCCCTGATTCTTCAGGAATTGGCAAAAACTCGTAATTTCCCAACATTGGCAGAGGTACTGGTGGTTTAAGACCCAGTTATATCCCCGTACTAAAGAGGAGGGGATGACTTACAAAAAGTCTAGTAAGATCATTGTAGACCATGTCGGCTTCCTGCAAGAGGCTAACTATTGCCACTACTGGAAGGATATGCAAGGTGCTAAGTGGTGGAAGAATCGGATTATACCCGGTAGTATAGAAGGTAAGGATAATCTGTTGGTCAACGTCGAGGAAGGTGGTGTAGAGTTGTTATCATACGACCAAATAGATTATGGTATAGAAGAAGAGAACAACAACCAAGTAGCTTCGGGAGGGGACTATGCGGCAGTTGCAGGCCGTGGGGGAGGGCGACAAGGTAGAGGCCGAGGTAGAGGAGGCCGAGGTCGAGGACGAGGATCCGCTGCGCAGAGGGGTGGTGGTGAAGGTAGCTACTATGTGAGAGGTAGGGGTCCCTCGCAAGGTGGTAGAGGTTCTCCTTTCACAGGGGGTAGAGGTAGAGGTAGTACTTGGCGGGCGTACCCAGAGCACCCGGAAATAGCTGAAGGCAAACCTTGGGTGGAGATGGGAATAGAAGAAAAGGTATGGGATGATCGTCGCAAGGTCAGGCAATGTTTCAAGTGTGGTGACCCCGACCACGTTGTTCCTTTTTGTCCTGAATATCGATACCCAAAAGGGAACATCCAATAGAGGTTGCAGTCGCCTCTACGGGGACTTCGAACTTTGACATGAAGCTAGAAGCGTGTGCCGAGAAGGCACCCGCCTGTTCGAAAATCCTATTGGCTGAGATTGTAGTAGGTCCCCACCTAGCTAACTGTCCAGAGGTTGCTTGTGCTCGGACCTCTTTAGGTGGTTCCCTTGCAAGCATTGGTGATGAACCGATCATTGGTCGTCGCACTTGGGACGAAATAAAGAAGTCGGCGAAGGGGCAACTAATAATAGCAGATGTAGGAGTGTGTAGATGAAGGATAGGCGCGTTAGTAGACATTGGGTCAACGCGCTGTTATACTAGTAGAAGAGGGTTGCAGAAAATGCACCTTGGAATGAAAGTGAAAAAGCTCGATGAGTCTGTTATTAATATATTGGCCGATACTAGAGAAATGATAGTATGCTAGTATGTTGAAGGGGTCAAGGCATACTTCCAGTTGGAGTCAGGGGGCAAAGTAGAGAAAGTTGTGCACTCCCTGACAAACATTATATTAGGTATAGATTGGGGCAACGTTGCATATGCTGATATCAAGATGGGCGAGCACGAGTGCTGGCTGCCCAGCCCCATAGGAGGGAAAAAAAATTTACATTTATATTATTCGTCTGGCGTGGAGAGTAGTTTGTCCCTTTGTTGTATGAGTGTCCCCGCGTGGTCATACCGCCCGAAGTGCAAAGTTTGTTAGACGAGTTCGCTGATGTTGGAGAGGCCTCAAGTTGAGTTTTGGAAAGGGAGACCAAACACCGAATAAACATAGAACCCAGTAGTGGGATTCCCAAAGGCCCAATCTATCATATGTCTCCCAAGGAACTCTATGAATTACGCAGATAGTTGGATGAGGTAATAGAGAAAGGGTGGATTAAGCCGAGTTCTTCCATATGGTGCACTGGTCTTGTTCGTGCCGAAGAAAGAAGGCGATCCGCGTATGTGTATAGACTACCAGGGACTCGATGCAATTACCATTAAGAATGCAAAGCCATTACGCGGATAGACAACCATCTGGATAGAGTGCAGGGTTGAAAAAAATTCTTCGAAGAGAGACTTGAAGTTGGGTTACCACCAGATTGAGATATTGCACGAGGATCAACACAAGACGGCCTTTAGAAGTCGATAACGCCACTATGAGTTTGTGGTCGTGTTGTTTGGGTTGACTAAATCTGGATAGAGTGCAAGGTTGAAAAAAATTCTTCGAAGAGAGACTTGAAGTTGGGTTACCACCAGATTGAGATGTTGCACGAGGATCAACACAAGACGGCCTTTAGAAGTCGATAAGGCCACTATGAGTTTGTGGTCATGTTGTTTGGGTTGACTAAAGCCCCTGCTACCTTCCAGCGATGCATGGATGAACTCTTCTGCGATTGGTTAGATGAGTTTGTTGTGGTATATTTAGATGACATTATGATCTTTAGCAAGTCGTTAGAGGAACACCAACAATACTTACGTTTAGTGTTGAGTAAGTTGCACAGTACACAGTTTAAGTTGAACCCAACGAAGTGTGAATGGGCGAAGCGTCGGGTGTTGTACTTGGGACGTGTTAGATGGAGATGGAATTAAACCACAGGACGCTAAGATATCAACAATCAGAAATTGGCCGACACCGCGTACGCTGACGGAACTACGATCATTCCTTGGTCTCGCCAACAATTACTAAAGTTCACGAGGAACGTCACTGTAATATCTGCTCCGTTGTGTAGGCTGTTGAGGAAAGAGATAGTATGGATTTGGGACAGGACTATATTTCAGCCTTTAAGCATCTGAAAAAGTGCTTGATAGAGAACTCGGTTCTTAAGATCGCAGATCTGTCATTGCTGTTTCTAGTGATTACCGACGCCAGTCAATACGAGGTAGGTGTTGTACTCCAACAGAATGATGGAAATGGGTACAAACTTGTTGAGTGCATGTCTTGTAGACTGCCTAGTGAGAAAGTCGCTGCTTCTACGTACGAGAGGGAGCTGTTTGCTCTTAGAGAAGCCTTGAACCATTGGCAATATTATCTCCTAGGACTGCATTTCGAAGTTCATTCAGACCATGAGACACTTTGTTGGCTGAAGACCCAAGCTAGAATGACACCTAAGTTCACAAGGTGGGCTGGGGAGGTTGACCAGTTTGACTTCGAACTGAAGCGAGTCAAAGGGAAGTATAACGTTGGCGCTGATGCGCTAAGCATATTTCTTCGCTGCCATTGTAACATACTTGGATGCGGGCGCTGAATTACAAGAGAAGATCAGGTCCACCTACACTAGTGATCCAGTTGATTGGCAAAGGTGCAGACAACACCACACAAAAGTTTCGGATTATAGAGTGACCCAGGTGCTGCTATTTGAGAAGACAGATGTGCACGACATATTGTGCATCCCAAACAGTGAAGAGGCTCGCAGCCTACTCCTAGGGGAATGCCATGATATCGAGGGACATTATGCTAACCTGCTGCGTTCCTACACGTGGACTGGCATGACACATGACTGTGTGGCTTATGTACAAGGTTGCAAAGTATGTCTGTAGAAGAGTTCCACGCAGCCTTCCCATGGTTTACTTAGACCACTGCCTATACCGTCGGGTCTCACATGACTTGTATCTATAGACTTTATGACACATGACTCGGTGTCTATAGACTTTATGGCACTACGGTGAGAAGTAGGAACAGGAAGAGCCAAGTTATGGTGATATTGGACAGATTTAGCAGCTTTGCTGTTTTTGTGTCACTCCCTGCTGTAGCCAGGACATACTTAGTAATTCGAGAGTTGATTAAACCACCAGTGCACGGGCTCAGCCTTGCAGCAAAATAACTTGTCGCCACAAGAAGTAAAACGCGGGCTCGGGGCAGGGTCGGAGCGTCAGAAGGTTTTCAAATTTTTGGGCCCATCTCCAATTGTACGTCCCAATAAAAAAAAAAGCCTTTGGCCGTGATTGCCCTCAGTGAGGGCACTTTCAGCAGTTGGATACACCTTTTGGAGTACTCGTGCGAGTTTGCCCTCAGTGAGGGCACTTTCAGCAGAATGTAGAACACGGGGAGCAGGACTGTCGGACTCTCAAAAATGGAGAAAAAACAACAACAAAAGCCTTTGGCCGTGATTGCAGTTGGATACACTTTTTGGAGTACTCGTGTGAGTTTGCCCTCAGTGAGGGCACTTCAGCAGAACGTAGAACACGGGGAGCAGGACTGTTTCTCAAAAAAAGAAAAAAAAAGGACTGTCGGACTCTCAAAAAAAGAAAAAAAGAAGAAAAGCCTTTGCCCGTGATTGCAGTTGGATACACTTTTTGGATTACTCGTGTGAGTTTGCCCTCATTGAGGGCACTTCAGCAGAACGTAGAACACGGGGAGCAGGACTGACGGGCTCTCGAAAAAAAGAACAAAAAAAAAAGAGTCAACAATGCTTTGCCCGTGAAAGTGGTTGGATGCATTTCAACGTGGCTAGTGTGAGTATGCCCTCAGTAAGGGCGTTTTGAGCAAGAGGAATATGCGCTGCCTTGCTGGCAGGGCCAGGAGGAAAAAAACAAAATGAGAAAAAAAAGGAGAAACAGCAATGTTTCCCTCTCCCAGTAATAGTGGTCAGATGCATTCAGGAAAGTGATCATTTGCTTATGGCATGGCGTTCACAACATCATTGCTCTCTGTTGTTTGTTCCAGAACATAAAAAAGGCACAGCATCAGATGATAGAACAAGCAAATAAACACTGCAGACCTTCGCAGTTTGCTGTAGGGGATTTGGTCTGGGTAAGTCTAAAGAGTTTCTCCCAGAGGAGAACATCTTGCAGAAGTTACTGCGTACGTATAGGGGAACGCGGCAGGTGCTTAACGTGAGTGGTGATGTGGATGGTCCTTCCTACGCTGTGGAGATTCCTCTGCATTTGCACACTTACCCGGGGTTTCATGCCTCTAGGTTGCTCCCTTGTGTCAGCAATGAGCTATTTCCATCTCGAAGATCTATGATTCCTCCTGATATGGATGATAAATACGGTGTGGACCGCATTGTTGCAAAGGATGTTTATAGATCTGGACGCAGGCGTAGGCCCCAGCGACAATACAAAGTTAGATCCGCTTATCAAGAGCCTTCAGAAGATCGCTGGTTTACTAGAGATGAGCTAGTCGAGACAGCAACACAGTGTCCTACCATGAGAGAGCTGGGCGAGGAATTAACATAGTTGATAGGTAAAGATTGTAACTTTCTCAGAGGACCTCGAAATTAGGCCGGGGAGAGTGAAAGGCATTCCACTATTCAGACCCCCTATTCAAATTCCAGGGTGAAGGTCTCAGGCCAAGGGAGGCCAAGTCGGTCAGTTTCTGAAAACAGTTTAGTCGGGTTCCTTAGGAGTAAAGTCCAACAGGCACCCGGTAAACAGTCACATCCCAAAGGCAAAAGATGCATTCTGTAAGCAAAAGTCACGTCTCATATTGAAAAGTCATGTCCCACACTTCTCCAGGCGGAAGTCGTGTCCCAGAGGCGCGAGTCACATCCCACAGTCAAAAGTCACGTTCCACAGATGAAAAGTCGTGACTCACAGACTCAAGCCGCAGCACATCAAGCCGCAGCACACCAATGGAAAATCGGGAAAAAGTACCAGGCCTTGACATTCTGAAGCAAGCAGGCCATGGGCATGTTGCACCGGGTCCAAGTCAAGCCAAAGGAAGCAGAGGCTGGGACGGGAGATGCTCATTCGTGACAAGTGCCGAAGTGCTGCTGACGCGCTTGTGCGCTATCTGCGAAAGGCATGCACGAGAGCCCTGCTGGGCAGCGCTGTGCTGAGAGGGAAGGCGGCCATAGCCGTTTTGCTAGTAGTAGAAGATAGAGCTGGTTAGTAGCGGATGTATTCGGAGTCTAGATTCTCAAGAGAGAGAGAGAGAGAGAGAGAGAGAGAGAGAGAGAGTCACTTACCTTAGATGAGGATGCTGGTATTGGGTTGCTGAACTCTGCGCTGCTGAGCGCTTGGTGCTGAAACTGTTTAATATGATGATTTGTTGGAATTTCTAAGCTGAGCATATCTGGACTGCATATCTGGACTCCAGTGTGGATTTCGTTTAATCTCTCAGTGTGTGTGTGTGTGTGTGTGTGTGTGTGTGTGTGTGTGTGTGTGTGTGTGTGTGTGTGTGTGTGTGTGCTCAAGGTGTTGAGCAGTGAGGTTCAATGCANGTGTGTGTGTGTGTGTGTGTGTGTGTGTGTGTGTGTGTGTGTGTGCTCAAGGTGTTGAGCAGTGAGGCTCAATGCAAGTAGCAAGGAAAGAAGAGTTAAATGATGGAGACATTAGTGGGGAGGCATAAGTGTCTCACTGGTAAATACTTCTATGCTTTACTCCTGCCCCCCTTCTTTCAATTTGAGGGCTGTGATAGTAGTACTCACAGATGAGATTTGACTGTTCTGTTTTCTATTCTTTTCACAGTCAGAAGTTGAGAGGGAGATGTGCGCAAGAACCATCTATTGTGCAAATATTGACAAGAAGGTGGGCCAAGTCTTGCTTCCTGCATGGGTGTTTATATTTGACTGTGGATGTATTGTGAGACCAACAGCTCAGGGCCAGAAGGGATGTGAGCAAGATTGCAAAAGGGAAAGAGAAAGTGAGCTTTTGGTTTTGCCGACTGGTTGTGTATTAGCTCTGTTCCGAAAAAAAAAAAGGCCTCATTACAGAAGTCCATTCTCCAAAGTTCATGCAGTCTTCGGAACCTATGTGCTTCACCCTTAAACCACCAGTACAAGCCCCCCCAGCATTGCTGGAAAAGAATCTCGTTGCCTAAGAATCATCCACAGGCTCTGGGGAGGTTGGGTAGTGCGATGGGGGAAGAAGATGGTGGGCCGAAGGAAAAGGGGCAAATGGACTGCGCAATGTCCTTGTGGTTAGACATTTCCATAAACGTGCACGAGGGCAGACATTTATGAAGCAATCACGTTCTTTGTCTTCTCTATACTATTAAAGTCCATCAGCCGTGGGCTCTGACACACCCCGCCGTCTCGAACCTGGCCGTGCGATCGTGGAATTGAAGGATCGATATTGGTTGTGGGACACTTTCTTCTTTTGACACTGGTTGTGGGGTTGGTGGACAAGTGGATAGTCTGGCTGGTCGGTGAAAGGAGAGAGGTTCTGCACATTGCAGAGATTTCAGAGATTGTCAGAATCGAGAGCCATGATGACGATCTCTCAGAGTTGGTCTGGTGTGAATGCGGGGTGTGCAGACTTTGTACTGTGCTGGGAATGAACACGGTCCTGTTTTGGGCAAGGTGCATTTGAAAATGAAGAGAAATGTAAACACAGGTATTGGAAAATCGGAAAGCAACATGATTTTCACCCCGAGAATGTCAGACGTTGAGATGGTGTGGTGTGCCTTTCAGGTGTTACAATTTTTGTGTAAAAGAACTGGGTCGCATTTTATGGTGGATTCATTCGAAAACGAAGAAGTGTGTAAACGCTGATATTCGTAAAATGAAAATTGAAACAATGCCTGACACAGAGTACTGAGTACGTGCCAGGCATTGTGAAGATGTGGTGTGTGTTTCAGATGTAGTGATGTTTGTGTAAATTAATCGGGTTCCGTTTTTAGGCTAGGTTCATTGGAAACAGAAGTGTGTAAATGGGGATTTTAGGAAATCGAAAATCATAATGATTTCTGACATGAAGCATGTGTCAGAGAAATGGAATGTGTGTTTCAGATGGTGTTATGTTTGAGGGAATGAATCCGGTCGGGTTTCAGGCTGCGTCCTCTGCAATTGTAGGAAGGTGACACATGCCCAGTTGGGCAATGTGTATGGAGCCAAGGATCCGCAATTGCAGGGAGAAGTCAACAAGCAATGTACATCCCGATACATACAAAATGGCACGAAGTAGGGCAGTGGAAGACTCAAAGATAAGTCCTGACCTGAGTAGGACTGATGCGACATCCCATCATACATCACACATGTGAGAGAGGAGGAGAGACCTGCATACATAGAAGAGAGGTCCCTCCTTGACCACACACATGGGGGAGATACCACAGATGAGAGATGGAGGGAGAGGCGAGACGAAGGAGGCGAGGGAGAAGACCAAGATCGCGATAGCGAGTTTCAAAAATAGTCCCGTGCTGGATGTCTCGGGCGCTATTTCTGCTGTAACCTCTGCCTGTAGTCTCTCTTTATCTGAAGAAGAAGAAGAAGAAGAAGAGGGAAGGAGGGAGGAGGAGGAAGGAGTTAGACAAGAGGGAGACTGAAGAAGACGAAGAAGATGTCGTCTTCCTCGCTGTCTGTGGCATACTGCGCAGCCACACGGGCCTGCAGGGCCCGACCAGCGTCTGCAGCCTAAAAGCCTGAAAATAAGGGCTTACAGGCCCTGTGTCGTTTCAGCCTGAAAGCCTGAAACGAGGGCCTGCAGGCCCTATTTCGTTTCAGCCTAAAACAGGGCCTTCCAGGCCCTGAGTCTTTTCAGCCTGAAACGGAGGGCCACTTCCGGGCCCTCATAAGATCGACCTGCCCTAACACTCAGGCACCAAACCAGGGTTTTAGAAACAGGCTATTTTTGGCCTGTTCCCACGACAGCCTCAGCAGGAGCTGCAGCGCCAGGCCCTGGCTCACGTTGGCATTGGCAAGAGCAGCCTCCTGGTCTGCCCCGCCCTGCAACTGCAGGCAGTCGGAGGCAGTCAGGAGGCAGGCCAAGGTAGTACATAGGGAGCTCCCATGAATCAAAACAGTTGGTTATGTCGCCTTTGATGGCCCACATTTGCTGTTTTTTTATTCCTACATGGAGGCTCGCAAGAGTCAGAGCTGCGGCGGAGCCTCTACCAGGCTGAAAAGAATGACTGCAATCAATAAATTTCTCTTCGTAGATCATCTCCAGTATGACCTGCATAGCTTTTTGGACTATTTTGAAGATGGTAGGCAGAAGGGTTGAGTAGTCTTCAGGATTCGGCAGCAGCATTCTGGAGGAGCGCTGCAGGAGTAGCGCTAGTGCTAGCAGTAGTCTTCAGCGCTGGGCGCTAGTAGCTGAAGTAGTAGTCTTCAGCGCTGGGAGCTGGTAGGAATCGAGTAGCGTTGGGGAGAGAGATGACTGGCGGAGGCCAGGGAGACTTACCCTATGGCGCCATACCTCCAGCTTCAATTTCAAGGTACCTGCATCAAGGCGCCAACTTCACAGGTTAGTACTGGACACACAGAGAGAGAGAGAGAGAGAGAGAGAGAGTTGTGACTTTGGGACTTGACGACATTGGATCCAGACTCGACATTGGGATTCAGACATTTGACGAGGGATTATTTGGGGCCTGTGCCGAAGACTAGGTGTTGACGACATTCCCATCTTCCC
>BFEA01000053.1:2404670-2420378 GCA_003427395.1 Chara braunii
CCCTCAACACTCGAGAGCCGGCATGCAGCAAAACAAAGGAAGAGGTCGGATTTGGATCGTACTGCCAAAGCGCAGCAAGGCCATGCCCGTGGAAAAAAAAAAAAAAAAAAAACAGAGTGGATTTTTTTCATGCTCGGGGTACCCCGGGTGGCACCGGTGGGCAGGGTGCCCGGGGCGCCCGGTCGGGCGTGCCCGATCGAGCGCCCCAGGAAAGCTAGTAAATAAATAAATAAATGAGTGTTGCCTCAAGTCAGCCTCAAAGGCCGCCGTGGGCCTCTAGGGCGCGTGTCGGATGGGCATGTGGCCTGGGGCCCCCTAAGCAACCGTCGGGGACCTCAAAATGGGCCCATGTGCAGGCGCAGCATGTACCCCCCCCCCACCCCCCACGACATCGGTCAAGGGCGAAGCTGGCGATCTGAAGGTGGAACCTGGACGCGATCTGAAGGTGTCGATGTGCCTTGCAACTTGCGTTTGTAGCGTGTGAGAACATCGGGAGCTGTTGCTTGAAGTTCTGCGGGGGTCAACCATCAGTCAGCTTTATGGCTGCAGTACGAAAAGTGTTCTAAGTATTCGGTCGGCCTGTTGCCGTAGCGTCGTTGGGAGATGATGTTGCCAACCTCTTGAAAACCGTCCATAGAGGGTGAGTCTTGCGAGCGTCGCCCAGTAATGGTCACAACTCGCCATACAGACGGTGATTGCGGGATTTGCAACGTCGGCAAACCTTGCATGACTCGCAATAGCGTGTGACGTCGTCGAGAAGGCCGGACCACAAAAAGCGCGCGTGAAGTCGGCCAATTGTTCGATGGACTCCAAAATGTTCAGTGGCGGGAGTGTTGTGGAACTCACCAAGAAAGAAGATCCTTTCCCTGCGAGTGAGTGAGCAAATATCCCTCTTGGATCCGGTAGTGCGATGTCGCCGGATTAGGAGAGGAACAATTCGCGTACTTGTCGCAAAACTTGGGATCGACTTGGTAGCCGCGGATGAAACTGTCCTGTAAATCGTCATCGATCTCGAAGGTTGAGTAGAATGCGGTTCAATGGTTCGGACGTTGTGAGAGAGCATCCGCAAAACGGTTTGATTTTCCCGGAATGTGATCGGGAAAGAAGTCAAACTGGTCAATGAAAGCCATCCAACGGGTGATGATGTTGTTGTCTGTGTCTTGGGTCTTGTAGAAGACCAATGGATTGCTATCCATAACCCATCGGAATTGACTTCGACGAAGAAGAAAATGCCCCGCCATCGCTTGAGCGCGTGGACGAAGGCTCCTTCCGTGCATCGTCGATTGAGTGCACGACGAGCACTTTTTTGCTGAATACTCGATCGGGTGTCAATCCACGCGATCGTGTTGTTCGAGGACGACACCACACATGTTGGCAACTGACGGTTGTAGATGCGAAAGGCCTCCGCGGATAGCAAAGTGGCTAAGGTAAAAAATGAACCCCACGTATCCTCACCGAAGTCGAACGGCCGATCCTCGCATTGAAACTTGGCCAAGTTGGCCGCGATCTTCGCTGGTAGTAGCTGACAAGGCCAAGAAACGAACGGACATCTGTAACGTCCCGCGGCTCCAGCCACTCTCGGACAACTTGAATCTTGTCCGATAACGGACTGATGCCCTACGGTGTGACAAAATGGCCAAAGTATTCTAGCTCTTGCCGAACAAATCCATACCTGTCACTGTTGGCTTTGTACTTGGTACGGCTGGCTTTGTACTTGACACGGCGTAGCGTTGCCAACACTCGTCGAAGGTGCTCGAGATGATCCTCCACGATTGGCCTATAGACAAGAATGTCCAAGTAGACCAATACGAACTGGTCCAACATCGCTCGGAACTCGTTAGTCATTTGCCACTTGAAAGGTCGTCGGGGCATTGGTGAGGCCAAAAGGCTGACCACCCACTCAAAATGCTCGTACCACGTCTTGAACGAGGATTTGTAGTGATCGTTCAGGCATATCGAAATATGATGATAGCCCGACTTCAAGTCCAACTTGGAAAAGTACTTCGCGTCGCCCAAACGCTTGGAAGATCGTCGATACATGTCTCTGCAGGAAGAGGACCGGCGCACCATATGGTTAGCTACTTGGTGTCAAATTTGATACATGTACGAGTTCACCTTATTGAAATGTAATGTGCATAATCCGCAGGAAAGCAACATATGTCTGTGTAGGATCCTCAGAGACTATATGTGAAACAACTTCCGGCGGTTAGTATTGTCGCCTTGAAACAAGTTGAAGGTAGAGTCCGTGCTATGTAGAGACACATAGAGTGTGTTGTTGTCATCGTACCGCTGCGTGCAAAACTCGCGGGCCACCTTGGTAACATATGCAAGGATGTCCCCCACCGCAGCTTTGTCATCCGTCGACGAAGTTGGTGGTGCTGAGAAGGATAAGTACATGTGAAGATGAGCGCATAGTGCTGCGCATTGCGGTCCGGGCAAGCGGCCTGTGGTCGGGAGAGGAAGCCATGCGAAATCCTCAGACGTGAGCGGGCGGGTCCAATACCTCTATGTTGAACTCGTGCGTCGAATCCCGTGAAGAACCACGTGAAGACCATAAGTCGCCGCTTCCGGACGGAGAAGATACATACATCTTGTCCTTGAGCATGAGTGCCCAGCGAAGGTACGAGCCGAGCAGCATAGTCCTTATAAGAATATAAGATTGGAGGACTATTGACTTTCGCATGTGCCTCGGAACTAAGGGCGGTCGTGCGCGCAGCAACCGGTTCCGAAGGCGTCGAGATTGTCATTGCCTCACTCATGGCGGTGCTCCCTTTCCCAACTGTTTGCCCTCGGCTTTCGAAGGACAGTCGATTTTGCGGTGGAGATCGCTACTACACCTCAAAAAGTATCGGAATCTCGTGCGTATCTTGTATACGTGTTTCGAGAGACCATAGTGGGTCCATGGGGCTTGAGCTGCTGCACTGGGCTCGGGGTTTGACATGGTGTTGGTCTTTGATCTGCCGCGTCCTTCGCCTTTGCCGGGGCGGCCACCATCCGGGGCAGCTGCGAGTCTGTCCCCTTCGTTGGCAGATGTGGCCTCTCTCGAAGCGTCGGTCGGCGTTGTCGCTGCGAGCACGGCCATTTTTGGCCGATGCTGTTCTCTGCTGGGCCTGCCGCAGGCGAACGGCCAAGATTCTTGGTCTCCGTGTTCGTGACAATAATCTGCGCGGCGTTGTCGAAGGGCTCCGTAGTTGTAGTGAGAGTCTACGCGACTTGTGTCAAAGCATTTGACCGTGACGGGCACGACCTCGAGATGTAGTGTTTGACGACCATGAAGCCCATGGGTACTCCCGGCGTGGACGCCAAGCGTTGGTACTCAGCAATCCAATCTCCGCTCGGCAACGTGTTCTGGTGGAACGCCATCAATTTGTCCATTGCTTGAAGTTCGGGCGGCTCCACTTGGAACCGCTTGTGCCACGCTGCCTTCCTCTCGATTGGGGGGCGCGTGCCAAGCTTGGCTGGACAATATGTTGTCCACGCATGGGGTGGTCGTCTCCGAACTGCATACCAAGATCATTTGGGCTGATCTGAAGGCAGCGTGGCACGCCCAAATGATCTTGGTATGCAGTTCGGAGACGACCACCCCATGCGTGGACAACATATTGTCCAGCCAAGCTTGGCACGCGCCCCCCGATCGAGAGTACAGATATGCCTGTTGTTTGGCTTCGCTGGTGTGGTGGATCTCTAGCTTGAGCCCAAACTGGCGGAACCATGGAATTGGGTCTGTCTTCGTGGCGTCGCAGAAGATCGGTTGGCCATCGAACTTCGGAATGATCTCCCACGGCGACATGCTAGGGCCAGCGGCTGCAGCGCAGATCTGCTGCTCAATTTCTTGAGTGGCTGCTTGCTGTAGCCGTGCACCGTCCTTGAGCGTTCCGACGCCGATCTCCAGGGCATCAAGGCCATCGGCAGTGTTGGAGGAGCTGGCGCTGGTGGCGGCGACGGGTCGTTGCTCCAGCTGCTGTAGGCGGCTGTTGACTTTCTTGACCTCGTCGCCGAGGCAGTGGATATCCTCCTGTTGCGCAATGCATGTCGCCAGGAGGTCCGTGAGGTGGGAGAGCAACAGCAAAATCTTGAGTCCGCTGTCGCTGAGTTCACCACTCTCTGCCTTGGCCTGCCATTCTGCTGCCATAACGAGTAAAGCTCGCTCCTCTCCGAATACGTTCTCGCTTCGAATGTTGGGTTCCTCATGGGCAGCCTTTGCTGCTGTCTCGTCGTGCTGACGCCAGCAGACGTGCTTTCTCTGCGTCCTCTGCCTTCTTCTCTCTGCGGGTGCCACCGCGTCTGACCGTTGCTTTATTTCGGTTATCAAAGTCAGCATCTGGGCCTGATAGGCCACGGCTGATTCCCCTGCCTTCTGGTCCATGACGGCTGTCTGAGAACGCATGCTCACAGTCATGGGCCGGGCCGAGGGACTACTGACGTGACACTCTTCTGCTGATGTGGCGCTGTTCGGCTGCTAATGTGGCACGACTATCGGCTGCCGTGTCGTTGGATGTAGCCTGCTGACGTGGCAACTTACCAATGCCACAGTAGGGAGTACCCGTCGACAGATGGCGAAGGGAGGATGCAACAGAATAGGTGGGGTTGGGTGGGAGCGATCGCCCAGATAAGGAGCCACCAATCAAAAAAAAAAATCGAGAAAATAATAATTAAATACTCGAAATTTGCAAGTTCAATAGGTCCCCCTGAAATCCGAAATAACCAATAATAATAATAAAATTTTCGAATTTCAGACTGCAAATGGTTAATAATAATAATAATAAATTTTAATGGAACTGCAAACTATTTTCCCAAGTTCAAAGAGTTCCGAAAAATAAAACGTTTGGAATTAATTCGGGTGAGAGTATGCACAGCAAAAAATTTGACTGCAATGAGAGATTTTCTGGAAGAGAGAGAAAAAAAAAAAAGGAATCTCGGGGTAACAGGTAATAACGAATTCCGAAATTTTCCGTTACCAAATGCGTGAATAACTAAATTCAAAGCCAAAAGACTCCAAAACAAAATTCGGAATAAATGACTGATAATTCAGAATTTCCGAAACAATAATCCGGAAATGAATGAATAAATTCGAATTATTCCGAAAAAGTTACTTCGGATTATCAACAACGAAATTTCAAATTTCAAGAAAGAATAAAAATCGGAATTTCCAGCTGTTGCGCTATTTCGGAATTTGCATTTTGCCAACACACAAAATTTGCGCAAAAAGAAAGTCCAAAAAAAGTAAAAAAAAGTCGATTTTGGCAGTAAGGTCAAAATTCGCAATTTGGGGACTAATTAGTGTGACCTAATCAATCAATCAATCAATCACTTGTCAATCACTGATAAAAGGGCCTTTACCCGATATAGGCCTCAGGCCTTGTAAAAGAAAAGCAGCACGGGCCTTGAAAAAGTAAAGCATTGTGAAAAGGTATCTCGCCAGGGCTCAGAAACGTGAAAGCAGGTCAAAGGTCAAGTTCTCTATCAACAGGCACATCTAAATCTAAGGCAAAGGGCATTGACAAAGGACTTACCTGTTCACCAGGAGCTGTGTATGTCATGTTTGTTCGGGTGAGGGTGTGTCTGTACGTGCAGGCAGTGTACCTGTTCGTGCAATGGAAAGTACCTGTTCAAGTAGTAAATGTGTCTGTTCGTTTAGAGTTGTGCCTGTCCGAAAGTGAAGTCAGTAGGCACAGTCCCAGTTCTGGTCTAAGTCAAGGGGTCAGTCCAGATCCAGACTTTCAAGTCCAAATCCAGGCCGAAGTGCCTCAGCAGCAGTTGAACCTCATTGGGACTATACTGGGACACATGCAATGCAGGGTCCGGGACAAAGGGAGAGGCTGAATTGAGCCAATGCAGACCCAGCGAGGAGTGGCCAGCATTATAAAAAGAGCTGCCTGCCTCATTCCTCGCCAGATCTCCACTGGCTGCAATGCGTGGAAGTGCTGGTGCACTTGTGCGCTGAGTCAGGAGGAGCAGCGCTGGAGGAGAAGACGCGCTGGAGGGAGGAAGATGCCTGTACGCTGGAAGTGATGCAGCCATAGCTGCCCAGCGAGTTAGCATTAGTAGTAGAGGGTTAGTATGTAGCTATGAGTAGTATCCAGAGTAGATCCTCATGAGTATTGACGAGTGTGTATGCATCATAGGAGGAAGGGATTGAGGCTGAGAGTGTTCGTTCAAGGTTGGCTATGGAAGATACTTACCTGAGTTGGATGTGACCTGCAGAGGTGGCGCTGATGAGTGGTGACCACATTGATGACTTGGAGACTATCTGCAGGGGTAACACTGATTCACTGGAAGGCATATTGATGAGTTGGCAAGATATTGGTGTTGCGCTGATGAGCGCTGGACTCAGGGGAACTTTGAAACACTTTGTATTCATATTTCTGATAATATAAACTGTGAAACTCGGTCCTCATCTTCTCTATCTTTGTCTATTGTCAGACTACTGTTCATTGTGTGTGGGAGTAAGATGCATGGCATGTACACACTTGCGTGGGATGGTCCCCAGGACCCATGCACTGATCAATCAATCAATCACTTGTCAATCACTGATCAATCAATCAATCAGTCACTGATCAATCAATCAATCGATCAATCAATCAATCAATCACCCAATTGGCCCTGTACACGTGTCAGATCAGGTTGTCCTGATTCACGTGCGGGGCTCCAATATCAACTGACACATGCTCAGTTGGGCAATGTGTATGGAGCCAAGGATCTGAAATGTGATGAAAAGGACTGAATAGACAATGGAATGTCAGCGAAACATCAACAAGCAATGTTTATCCCGATACATACAAAATGGCACAAAGTAGCGCAGTGGAAGACTCTAAGATAAGTCCTGACCTGACTGGGACTGACAACATCCCATCATACATCATGCATGTGAGAGAGGAGGAAGGACCCGCATACATAGAAGAACGGTCCCTCCTTGACCACACACATTGGGGAGATAAAACGGATGAGAAATGGGGGGAGAGGCAAGACGAAGGAGAGGGCGAGGGAGAAGACCAAGATCGCGATAGCAAAGTCCGAAAATAGTCCCTTGCCGAATGTCCAATCAATGTCTGCCTCAAAAATATCGGATCAGATCCCAGGCGCTATGCCCGTTGTAACCTCTGCCTGTATCCTCTGCCTGTAATCTCTCTCTCTCTTTATCTGAAGAAGAAGAAGAAAAAGAAGGGGGAGGAGGAAGGAGGGAGACTAGAGGGAGACTGAAGAAGAAGGAGAAAATGTCGTCTTCCTCGCTGTCTCACCTGCAGGTGGGCGCGGCCGTACTCGTCGTGTGCAGGTGGCGTGCGCGGGGAGTCCCAGCTATGGCGCCAGGTAAGTCCCCCTAGTGCAGGTATGGCCCCCGCCCATCTGCCTTCCTATCCTCTACTTCCAACCTTGCAGGGCAGCACTAAACCAGCAGCATGTCGCTCAAGAAGTGAGCTACCAAACTGTCTGCCCAGGCTGTGGCGGGAGACTAGAGAGGGAGACTGAAGGAGGAGAAAATGTCATCTTCCTCGCTGTCTCACCTGCAGGTGGGCGCGGCCGTACTCATCGTGTGCAGGTGTCGTGCGCGGGGAGTCCCAGCTATGGCGCCAGGTTAGTCCCCCTACTGCAGGTATGGCCCCTGCCCGTCTGCCTTCCTATCCTCTACTTCCAACCTTGCAGGGCAGCACTAAACCAGCAGCGTGTCACTCAAGAAGTGAGCTACCAAACTGTGTCTGCCCAGGCCGTGGCCCAGCTATATGCAGCGCTGGGCCCTACTGGGTGCGCTGCAGCATGGCCTCAAACGGCCCACACGGTCGGGGCCCCTACCGGGTGCCCAGACCATGCTGCTGATGCAGCAATGCGCAAACGTGCGCCTGGTCCTCTTTCGGCCCTGCCTCTGGTGCACGCAGCCCAAGGCCGTGCCTTGCGGACTGCAAGTCCGAAATGACGTCTGAACAGAAAAATAAGACAGCAAGTAAATAAATAAACGAGTGCTGCCTCAAGTCGTGCCTGCGGCCTAAAAGGCCGCCATGGGCCTCCAGGGCACAGGGCGCGTGTCGGATGGGCACGTGGCCTCGAAGCCCCTCAGCAACCGTCGGTCCCCTCAAATGGGCCCATGTGCAGGCGCAGCATGTACAAAGGTGTGGGGCAATAATGTTTTTTTTTTGTTTTGTTTTTTTTTGGTCAGCTGATATGTGTATGCATGGGGGGTTGACGGTAGCTCCCTGGGGGTTTTAGTCCCCTGACATTTGGGTAGTTGAAGGAGGTGGAGTGTTTACAGTGGCCTATGACAGGGTTTTATGAATATGGCAGGGTGGGAAGTGGTTGTTGACGATTTTCGGACATATCTCATGAGGGTGATTGGTAGAGTGGATGTAAAGGTTTTTTATCATAGGGCAACTTTCGTGTCAATGAACCCAGTCTCGTCAACCAATCATGTTGCAGATAACAGTGTCGTGCAATGTTGTGAGATAATCAATCCAATACGTCCATCTGTTCGAAGTCATTGAAGAACATGTTTCCTCGTTACCACGTGTATGTCTCAAAGTCCACAGTATTCAGAAAAGAGAGGAGGGGAGAATAGACAGTTGGAAGGAGAAGTGTAACACAGCAATTAAGGCCCTCTTCTCCTTCAGGCTCCCCACCTCTGGCACGTCAGCAATCTGTACTCATTGCGCCACATCAGCATCTGTGCTCAATGTGCCATGTCAGCAATCTGTACTCAATGTGCCACGTCAATAATCTGCACTCAATGTGCCACGTCAGCAATCTGCACTCAAAACTCCGTACTCAATGTGCCACGCCAGCAATCTGTACTCATTGCGCCATGTCAGCAATTTGTTCTCAATGCGCCACGTCAACAATCTGTGCTCTGTGTAACACGTGGATGATGTGGAAGCAGCCCCTCACAGATCAACGATCCTCCAACAGCGAGCAGAATCCGTAGCAGCTTGACATCTGAAGAAACCAGGTACGTACGTACGAGAACTCACATCACCCACACTCTCTCTCTCCCTCTCATCATCCCCTCGCCGTCATCTATGGTCGCTGCCGTGGCAGCCCTCTCCCTCTCCTCTGTCGCATTGGTCCATGTGGGGGCTCGGATCTTCCGATTTGTCCCAGTCTCGGTCTGGACTCTAGATCGATGGCCAGGAAATCTTGTGTTGACTTGGACTTCTCGGATCTGGGCCTGGGGGTCCACGAGCTGACTGTTGACTTTTCAGTCAACTATCGGCCTGGGCCACTTCTGAGGCCTGTTTCCAAGCCTGCCCGTTCATGCTTGTCTGCAGGCCCGACCAGAGCCCAGCGGCTCAATTTAGCACACGAGTTACAGCGTAAAATGAAAATTGAAACAGGGCTGGGCCGGCAACTGGCCGGTTCAGCTTGCCCGGTTGAACCGGAGCCGGACCAGCCCCGGGGGGGTGAACCGGGAAACCGGTTTTCAAAAAATAAAGTCTAATTCTCTTTTTTTAAGGTTTTTTTTTTTTTTTTTTTGGGCGGACGCTGAGGGCCTCGCCACACCTATCCCGAAAACACGGATTTGGAGAGGAGAAGCATCGCCATACCAACTCTCCAAAATCGGTGTCAGAAAAAAATTGGAGAGTGGCCAGCACGCGGGTTTCAGGAGTGCTCGCAAACTGTTCTCCTTGCCCAGCCTGCAAAGTTGCCACTTTCGAAAGTGGTCGAGGGCACCTCCGATTCTGGCCCGAATTTCGAGAGTGTGCCGCGACGGACAACCATCTGCGGCCAGCGTTTTGTCGTGTTTGGTTCGAGAGAACTCTCGAACCGAGGCCTCGGGCCACTACTCACCACATGCACAAAAGACAAATGGTCGTCAGAAGATTCATTCTCATTTTGCACATTTGGTGAGTAGTGGAGCAAGGCCCTTGCACCGCCACACTGCACTCTCGAAAAACCTGACACTGTGGAGAGCGCCCCCTTCGAGAGCGCAGTGCGGCGATGAGGCCTCTCGAACCGTTTTGTGCGATTTCCCGAGTTCGAGAGCGCTCTCGAACATTTTCCCTTTTTGGGGATAGGTGTGGCGAGGCCCTGACTGCGCTCTTCAAGAGCTGTCGAAATCCGTAATAAAATTTTGAAGGTCCAATTATTTTTGGGGGTGCCCCAGGGGGAGGTGGGGATATTATTGGGATATTCACGGAAGTGTCACTTTCAGGGGGACGGGTCGAGTAAGCAATGTTACTTATCCGACCCCCTGTGGCCCAAGAGCTTCAATTCAGTAGCAGAGGGCACTCTGGACTGTGCCAACGGCTGTCGAAGTCCTGCAGCCTGAATGAGACGTAATAGGAGTGGATCCTTGCCAAGAGTATAGCTCGATGGCCGAAAAGTTATGGGTGCAGGTTTCAGCTCGTGCAGGCAGAGCGTTTTCTGTTTTTTTTTTTTTTCTTTTTTAATACGCTGGGTGATCAGTGTCCTCAGTCCGAAAGTATCTTGCCTGCTATTCTGTCCAGATACATGTAGTGGAGCCATGTGCATTCTAGATAGATTGACAGAAAAATATAGCTTAGGTCCATTTTTGGGCGTGCACCTCAGACAGAGCCGAAACCCAAACCCATAACTCTTTCCCCAGAGCTTAGTGATGTTGCAGAAGCATATAACCTCAGGAGAGCCACTGCTCTTGCATAGTAATCCCCTCGTGGCGGAGAATGGACGAGTATGTCATGCCAATGACAACTGGTCCGTGGTCTGTCGGACCAAATCGAAATATGGGGCCTGGTGGCCCCCCAATTTTTGAGAAAACGCGCGCGGCGGTTGTTCGCCACTGATCTGCAAAGATAAGTGGTGGAGATCCTCCGCTCGTTGTCTTCTAGAAGTGGGGCCCAAAAAGCCCCAATTTTTTTTTTTTTTGGAAGCCGTGGCCTCATGGGGGCTGGGCAGTCTTGGGGATACCTGTCGCTGCCCGGTACCCCCCCGTCCAATCTAATGCGCTGGATTCAACCGGGGGTCTGCTGGGCCGGTCGACCGGCCGGTCCGACTGGCAGTTTCCCGGGCGGGGGAGGGGTCCCCGGTCCAACCGGGGACCAGCCCTGAATTGAAATGATTTTTGACACAGAGTACGTGTCAGGCATTGTGAAGATGTGGTGTACGTTTCAGATGTAGTGATGTTTGTGTAAATGAACCGGGTTGCGTTCTTAGGCTGGGTTCATTGGAAATGGAAGAAGTGTGTAAATGGGGATTATCATAATGATTTTGCACACGGAACACGTGTCAGATTGAGAGATGGGGGTGTGCATTTCAGATGGTGTTATGTTTCAGCGAATGAATCCGGTTGGGTTTTAGGTTGGGTTCTGTGCAATTGTTGGAAGTGTGGGGGAATAATGTTTTTTTTTTTTTTTTTTTTCGATTAGTTGACATGTGTGTGTGGTTGGGGAGAGGGGGGGTTGACGGTAGCCCTGTGGTAGTCCCGCGACTTTTGGGTAGTTGAAGGAGGTGGGGTATTTTTAAGTCTTATGATGGTGTTTTATGAATATGACCAGATAGGAGCTCTATGGCGAGGGGGGAACTGGTTGTTGATGATTTTCAGACATATCTCATTAGGCTGATCGGTGCAGTGGGTTTAGAGGCTGTAGATCGTTTGGCAGTGGTGTGCGAGCCCGGTGGATAACAAGCAAGAAAAAGAAGAATTCCGAGTAGATGGTGGCCCCCCTCTCGCCCGGTCTTGGGCCCATACGTACACGGGTATAAGGGTCATGAGTTTTTTTTTGTGAATAAGAGCATGCTGGAGCTATGTGGTGGGAGTGGGAGTGGTTGTTTACAATTTTTGGAAATATGGCATTGCGGTGGTCCGTACGGTGGGTTTAGAGGGTGTTTATCGTACATGGGGGTTGTGGGAGTGGTTGTTTACAATTTTTGGAAATATGGCATTGGGGTGGTCAGTACAGCGGGTTTAGAGGGTGTTTATTGTACATGGGGGTCGGGGTAGCGGCACGGTGGGCCGTTGTGGATGGGAGATCGACGACCTTTCGCCGCCGTTCATAGATTTTGTAGATGGCCGAGTGGGTGAGGTTGGTGCGGTGATATTGGGCATGGTGATCATAGTGATTGAGGGGCTGGGTTATCGACGCGTGTGTGGCATGAAAGTTGTATTTTTGAGGGTGAGCTGAGATTTGTAAGGGCCGCATGTGATGATTGCGTCGTGACTTTAAAATGAGTGCTTACATGTCAGATTTCAGGGGAAATGTCAGGGAAAATCATGTGGATGGAAAAGGAGTGTTCTTTCTTTGATTTTTTATTATTTTCAAAATTTTCAAACAGATCGTTTTTGCCGTCATCGGATATTGTGTTGTGCTGGCATGGGGATGGACTCTGTGGATCGATTTCTTATGTGCGAAGTTGTAGATCAGATTCACGCACAAATAGGGTGTGTGTGAGAGAGAGAAAGGGTGGGGGATGGGTAAGGTAGCAGAGGGGGTTTGTGTTCGTGGGAAGCATGTACTTGCTCCTGCACTGCTTGTCTGCGAAGCTTTGTTTGCGACAGTTTGGCAGTCCCTGTTGGTGATCGGCAGGGGGCGTTTTTATGTAATGTGGAGGTAGTGAGAGGGTTGTTTTTTTTGTTGTTGCAAGGTCTACTGATATCAGGACTTGTTATGATTACGCGTGTAACATTGATGTAAAGAGTAATGTCAGGTGAAATGTCTGATGGGAGGTGAAATGTCAGGGAACCTTCGTGTTTTTATTTTTTTTTTGGCGATCGAAATATGCTCGTGGTGGGTTGGGGATTCATGGTCCCGATCGCCTTGTTACAATAAGTGTTTTTTGCATTGCGGCACCCCCGGTCCCGATCACCTTGTTACAAGAAGTGTTTTTTGCATTGCGGCACCCCCATGTCTCTAACGTTCGTGGTCTGCGAGGAAGACAATGGTCGGGAATGGGAGTGCTTTGCGTCGATGGGGACGAAAGACACACCTTCTTTAATAATGGGGTTAGGCGCAGGGTAATTTTCCTGTATAGATAGATATGATTCGTGGATAGCCGCGTGTGGATGGGGTTGGCAGATCCCTTAGGTCATTGTGTGCTCGTGCTGGGGGGCGAGTGGAGGTGGTAGGCATGGAACTTTTCATGCCAGTATTTGTCTGTGGGGGGGCGGGGGGTGAGCTGCGATTGTGGATTGTTAGGCGGTGGGGGTTGATAACGTGTGTGACGTGCATGTCAGGTGAAACGTCAGGTGAAGATCAGATGCATCACTAGACTTCTTTTTCTCCTTTTTTTTTTTAATTTGACATTCACAGCTGGATTGCCTCCATGGCATGAAATACTGTTCGACGACTTAGATGGACAAGCTGTGGGAAAATTAGCGGTCAGGACGCAGTCACACACAGAGAGAGAGAGAGAGAGAGAGAGAGAGAGAGAGAGAGAGAGAGGAATTTGGGGGCGGTGGGTTTTGAGACCTGTCGTCGCTGTGTTTTAGTGTTGTGTCTTGCATGACGGTGGTTGTCCCGTGCTCGCGACATTTTGCTTTCAATGGTCTTTTGATGTTGGTAGTCCCTGTATGTAATTGTGTGCTTGTGCCCCGCGGGGCGATTGGAGCTCATAGGCATCGATTAATATAACGTTGGGTTATTTGCTTGTGTGGGGGCGGGTGAGTTGGGGTTGGGATTGTGTTACGATCCTGGCCAATTTCGAAGTCCAAAATTCACGAGAAAACACAATGTCGTTCGATTGCAAAAGAAACGAATGAACTTGAGAGTGGAGAGAGATAGAGAGGAATAAGAAGAAGAAAATGTACACCGGCAAAGACCAATGATAATGCCCCCTCTTCCCGCCAACATAACTCCTCCTTTTGTCCTCCCCTCTTATTCAAATAATAAACAATGATAATAATGATGAATGACAGAACCAGAATCAATGTCTGAATCCCGCTTCTATTGCTTGGCATCACTAGAAGTCCACCATAGCCATGGCATCTTCTTCCTCCTCAACCAGGTCGAGACTATGGCGGACTACTAAGGGCCTAGCCGAGCTGTGCAAAAGACAACACAAAGCAGCTATGGTCATTGCTGCTCAGGCCGCCATGCTTGATTCGGCCTTGAAACCTTCTTGGTGCGGCGCAACCCGCACTGGGGCCTTCCAAATGCAGCGCCTAACAAGGGGATGAAGATGTGTCCACCATAGCCAGGTAGGTACCTCGCCACTCTCCTCCCTAGTCCCTTTCTTCCTCCTACCGGTAGAGTTCCACCATAGCCGAGGTGGAAGTTCTCGGCCTTCCTCCTCCCAGAACTCTTATGCCCAACACTCTTCTTCCTAGCAGCGCCCTGAAGTCGAGTGTTGGCTCAAGCAGCACGACTCCCAAACTTGCATACTGCAAATGAGGTAGAGCCCAATGCTCTACTTGAAGATATAGCGGTCTACTTGCCTCTTGGGCGGTGACTTCCTGGCCGCACGGCCTCCAACCAACTTGTACCTCCTCCTTTCGGAGGGAAACATCATTGCAGGCCCTAGACTCATGCTACTTGGACTGGTACCCGCCTAGACCTAGCCTACCAACTACTAGCGTTGGGGCCTTCCAAATGCAGTGCCTAACAATGTGATGAAGATGTGTCCACCATAGCCAGACATAACTTCCCACTTCGAATGGTGCACACTTATGCTTCTTATTAGCGTGTTTGATCATGGCCTCTCGAGTGGTCGTAATGGCACTGTAGCCAAGCCGGCTAGGTGTCAGACTGGGTGCCTGATCGGGAAACATGAAAGATAAAGAGGATTGTGTATCTTCCATATGTAATGTAGCCGATTCGGTGTAATGCTGGTGGAAGAGTGGATGGAGTTGTTGTACAACCCCTTCATAATAGGCAATTCCACATCCCACGTGTTATGATCAGAAATGATGAGTGCGTGGAGGAGTTGAGTAACCGTCTAGTTGATCTCCTCCAAACCATTGGCTTCGAGATAATGAACAGAGGTCATTTTGAGCTTCATATCGTAGATTTTTTCGGGGTTCCATATTGCAGAATGTAATGCTTATTGAATTCTTCGATTACAAGCTCAGTTGGGGTGGGAGCTGGTAATGGAGTCAGATTCAAGAATTCCGAAAATCAGTCAACGATCACCATCAGTTGTGAGTAACCATACTTTCTTGTCTTTCCCATATCCGTGAAATCAATGGAAACCAACTCTCTGGGACCATCGGGAATGGGTAGGGGATGAAGTAGCCCATAGGGCTTTTGCCTAGATGGCTTGATTCGTTGACAGACTTGTGCTGTCACACCGGGCCACAAACTTGTGTGTCAATCCTTTCTTACCAGGCCAATCAAACCATTGCAATAGACTTCCACACATTTTTTTGAAACTGGTGTCCACTCCGTTCATGAGCCAGGTCCAAGAAGTGAGTGCGGAGAGGGTCATGGTTGGGTACATACAAATGGTCATGCTTCGCGTATGGACGGAACAACAAACCCTCAAACTCGTGGAAATCAGGCTGGGGCAGCCTTGAGCTGCTCAAGGATGGCGCTAAGGTCCAGATCCTTGGCAGTTTGCTGAACTAGTTCCTCCTTCAGTTTTTCGGAGGTTGTAGGAGCTCACAAGGCAACTCATATACTCTGGGTGGCGAGACAATGCATCAGGAACTCAATTGTAAAAGCCCTTCTTGTGCTTCATTTAAAAGTCAAAAATACCAATCTCATGCAACCAGCGAGTCGAGGTAACGGAAAAGGTAGTTTGCTCCTTGATCCACTTCGAAGTCTCGTGATGTGAGAAGTCTTTGAAGTGGCGTCCCAAAGGATAGTGCTTCCA
>BFEA01000053.1:2420498-2432398 GCA_003427395.1 Chara braunii
TTGCTCCTTGATCCACTTCGAAGTCTCGTGATGTGAGAAGTCTTTGAAGTGGCGTCCCAAAGGATAGTGCTTCCAGTGGTCCAGTGAGCATAAAGTTTGTATATAGGTGGAAGTAGCTACCTTTTCATTGGGCATGCGTTTGATGTAGTACTCGAGCGGACGCAAGCCACCACAATCATCTTATTGCAACATTGTGTCAATCCCATATTCGCTCGCATCCGTAGTGACTACGAATGTGAGTTTGGGATCTGCAATGCGGAGCACAGGACAACTCGCCAAGGCCTATTTCAAGGCTTGATAGACAGTCTCACATGCATTATCCCACGTGTAAGATACATTTTTGCTAGTAAGTCTCCACAATGGGTGCGCAATGATAGAGAATCGAGGGACAAACTTTCGGTAATATGACCCAAGACCAAGAAAAGAACGCAATTACAGACATTAAAGGGTTGAAGCCACTTCCAAATGACCTCAACCTTCGTTTCCTCGGGCTTTAGGCTTGCAGCAGACAACCGAGACCAAGATAGATGACGTTGTCCCTCCCAAACTCGGATTTCTCTAAGTTGAGATGGAGCGGCGTTTTCTTGAGGATTTCCAACACTTCCTTAAGGTGTCTCATGTGTTCTTTCATTGATTTGCTGAAGATCAGGATATCATCCAACTAGACAACAACAAACCAACCAATCTGTTCACGAAGCACCTTGCCATGAAATATTGAAAGGTAGTTGGCACATTCGTGAGACCGAAGGGCATAACGGTAAATTCGTACAACCTGTCGAATGCGGTTTTGTGCTGGTGCACAGGATCGACTTCAATCTGGTGGTAGCCTTACTTGAGATCGATCTTGGAGAAGACCTTGCACCCACTTGCAACATCAAGCAGGTCATCAATGCGTAGTAGAGGATAGGCCTTCTTTGTTGTGATTCAATGCAGTCCACAGTAATATATACACATCTGGAGTTTGCCTCCTCTCTTGGGAACAAACAAAGTAGGTGCGACAAATTCAGATTCACTAGGCTTAATCCACCCCCTATCGATCATGTCGTCAATCGGCATCAGCAGCTCGCCAGATCCCATACGTTAATATTGAGAAGACTTTGGATGTTTGCAGGAATTTCTGGAGGAGAGGAAGTAGATACCTTTGGAGTTAAATCCGCTTGTAAAGTAGTAGTAGTAGTACGTCGCAAAAGTAGAAGGCAAACGGCTATATACAATTTTTCATCCTCCTTGCGCCGGCATCACTTTTGCAGAATTGCATGGTTGTGTCGGACCCGCCGGGATGGCGGTCCGACAGGATGGAGATGAAGGGGTAGAGGAAGGAGGAAGTGGAGATGGAGCTCGAAGGGACAACGTAGCTCCGACGCAGACTCAACACCGCACGTACTCCAACAAGTGCAGAAATGATGAATGTCGAAAAACAGACAACAATTGGGGTATACCCCCAGCGGACTGACTGGACTAGACTGGACTGGACGGCCTGGTACCGATAGTGGTACCGGGCAGGATGGGACTGGATTGAAGCAGTGCATGGCCTGTGGGGTTAGGCCAAGGCCTGGTCCCACAGGCCGAACTGGCAAATAGCCAAATAGGCCCTGGTTGTAGGCCAGGGTAGAAAATGAAATGTAGCAATATACAATCCCAAAGTCCTGGAGGCAATTGCCTCAGTGCTGAAAGGAAAAAAAGCAATATGGCACAAGATAACATCCTGTCGCTGGACCACTAAGAGTGGGATGGTCTCAGAGGGGGTGAATGCAGCCTAAGAATGGAAACTCCTAAGGGCAGTCACGCATGAAGGTGGGATAGGTCATCAAGCTCGAGGTGGGAGAGTGGAAGCGAAACGAAACCAAGGAGCCTAATAGATAGACCATCAGGGCGGGTAATGCTCGACAAAAGGATGACACCATGCAGGGTCGACCTTTAAAAAGGGGGAGCCTAGAGTTGGGTGGAGATATGCCTAACTGAAGGCATGCAAGGGCCGGCACTAGGGTGATGAGGGCAGTGGGTGAGGGAAACATGCACACAACTTACCGACTGGGGGAGGAGGGAGCTAGATCTGGGAGCAAGGAAGCCAAGATAACGCTACGGTCCCAATGCCTATGCGATACCAAGGGAGAGCCCAACTCGAAGAGACCCAGCTAAGTGAGAACCATCATGCGACAGATGCAAGGAAACGTACAGGGTAGGGTGGTGGCGTGAAGTAGTCACGTCCAAAGTAGTTGAAGCCGATAAGATGGCTGAAGTCGAGAAGTTGACTGAAGTCGTCGAAGTGGTCGATGACGTCGATGAAGTAGGAGTCGAGGTTGATGTCGAAGCAGAGCCGCAAAACGTTGACATCCTGAAGAAGAGATGATGATGGAGTACCTGATGGTGTGAGTCAGTGGGGAAAGATGAGGATAAGAGTGTCAGTCATCGTAACGCGAAGGGCGACGATGAGTGCGCTGTGAACGCTCGGAGGCGACCGTCTGCGGTTGAGGAATGGCCTCAGAGGGAGTGGGCCCGTCCTCAGCAATCTCCTCAGCCGGAGGAGGAGGAAGAGGGTCAGTCGACTGAGCAGGGGCAGACATCTCAGCACGACGAGCATGATCATATGCACGCACCAACATCCTGGCGTGCTGCAAGTGCTCGAGGGGCTCCCAAGTAGCCTCCTCATCAGGATAACCGTTCCAACGCACAAGGTACTCGATGTGTGGAGGGATATCGTCGGTCACTCGGCGAGATACGATGTCGGAAATGACGAACTCCTCGCGACCGTCCACCATGATAGGTGGAGGGCGCTCATACAGGCGTCCGGCGAAGCGCTCGGACGGTCTGCGATAAGGGCGCAACAAGGAGATGTTGTAAACATCGTGAACGCGAGCCTGTCGAAGGTAATCATGTAGCTTCACACGGAAACTGACCGGACTAGCGGCAGTATCAAAACCGACAGCCTGAAGGATGGGGCATGGACCGAAGAAACGACGCCTGAACTTGCGAAGCGTATCCACTTCGAGCTGTAAGTGGCGTGCGTCGAGGAGCACATCGTCACCGACTTTGAATGGAAGATCCATTCGTGATCGGTTCGCTCGTGCGGCCATGCGAGTTTGGGAGTCGGCTAGACTCTCGTGTGCACGCTTCATAATCGTCGCCATATGGGCGATCCAATCATCAAGCGCAGGACAACGAGTGTCTGGGGGCAACCGCGATGGTCGTAGGAAGTCCGCAGGTACGCGAGGGTGGTGGCCGAGGTCGCAGTAGAATGGCGACATCCCCGTGGCTGGCGAAATAGCGTGGTTGTATGCAATCTCCGCGTGGGCTAAGTGTAAGTCCCACTGCTGGTCATCCCTAACGAACTTTCGGAGGATATTACCGAGAGTTTTATTGGTGACCTCAGTCTGACCATTCGTCTGAGGGTGGTAAGACGATGAGAAGCGGAGCTGAGATCCGTGCACCTCGTGTAGGCGTCGCCAGAATGTGCTGGTAAAGCCTAGGTCACGGTCGGAGATGATGCTTTGAGGTAGACGTGATCTCTCACGACTCGGTCGAAGACGATGTCGGCGACCTCACGAGCGCTAATGCGAGAGCGGCACAGGACAAAACGTGCACGCTTCGTGAAGTGATCGACGACGACCAAGATAGCATCATGACCTCGCTCAGTGGGTGGGCGGAGGGGACCAATGAAATCCATCGAGATGGACTGCCAACGACCCTCGGGTATGGGTAAGGGATGAAGTAACCCATACGGGAGGTGGTTCGTACTGTTCACCTCCTGACAGGTAGGACACTCCTAGATGTAGCCTTTAACGAAGTCCTTGGACTTCGGCCAGACGTATAGGCGGCAAACACGAGCCAACGTCTTGTGGAAGCCCATATGACCGGCAGTTGCCTGGTCATGGAACTCTGCTACAGCCTGGACGCGGAGCTGTCCGGTGGAGGGAACGCAGATACGTGGTTCTAGCTGACCAGATCTGCCATGCCGGTGCACGAGATCGTTTTCACCGAGGGAGTATGAGGGAACGGTTGCCACTCTGTAGGGTCGTGTGGATGATGCGATAATCTGGGCAATGACGGTACTGGGTGCGATATGCGTCGATCACCGACTGATCAACAGTGGTGATGGAGATGGCAGCAAGATGGATGGGTTCCTGATTGCGATTAGGACTGCGGGACACGGCATCGGGGACGCGGTTCGTTTCACCCTTGATGGGCTGAGTGGTGAAACTGAACTCGGATCAGTCACGCCACCAATGTGCCTGTCGAGGGGAAAGCTTGGGCTTCGTGAGGAAAGCCTGGACAACTGAGTTGTCCGTGCGCACCGTGAAGGGTGCCCCGTGCACGTAATGACGCCAGTGCCGGGTAACATAAACTACTACGAGAACCTCACGTTCATCGGCAGTGTAGTTTATCTCGGCTGGCAGTAGCTGATGGGAGTAGAAGGCGATCGGGCAATCCCCAGCACGAGCCTCGACAGTCCCATCCTTCTCGATGGTTGGGGAGTAAGTAACGGGAGGACTGTCAGTGGAGGGAAGTGGTGGAAGGGTAGGCGTCAGTCGAGAAGCAGTGTCAGCAGGAGGGGGGGGGGGAAGGAGGAACATGGGGATAAGATGAATCCGGAGGAGAGGGAAACACCTGAGAGAGGACTGCTCCTACTGCAAAATCTGACGCATCGGTGGTGACGATAAAGGGACGATCAAAATTGGGGAGGCGAAGAACCGGCGCACAAGTCACCGCCTTCTTGAGGGCGCGAAAGGCGTCCTCGTACAGGGGTGTCCAAAACCACAGCGGGTTCTTCCGGAGGAGGGTGGAGGTAGGGTGGAGGTAAGGACGTAGGAATACCTAGCGTATCCCTGGATAAAATTACTATAGTAGTTGGTGAGGCCTAAGAAACTGCGAAGCTGCTTGGCAGAGGTGGGGACGGGCCACTCTGCAATAGCAGCGATCTTCGCGTCGTCCATGTGGAGACCCTGGTTAGACACATGGTGTCCTAGGAAGTCCACTTTGCGCTGGGCAAAGCGGCACTTACTGTGCTTTGCATTGAAGCCATGCTTGAGTAAGCGCTGTAGGACATCGCGAAGGTGTCTGATATGGTCTTCTAAGGTACGACTGTAGACCGAGATGTCGTCCAGGTATACAAGAACGTATTCTTCAAGGATGTCCTTGAAAATGTCGTTCATCGCCGTCTGGAAGGTGGCGGGTGCGCATTGGTGAGATCGAATGGCATCACAGTGAACTCGTAGTGGTCGAAGCGCGATCGGAAGGCGGTCTTTGGCTGATCCTGTGCGGCAACGCGAATTTGGTGGTAACTGCTACGAAGATCGATCTTCGTGAATAATCAGTTGCCTGCCAGACGATCAAACAACTCATTCGCACGGGGCATGGGATAGTTGTTCTTAACCGTGTAACGGTTAAGGCCGCGGTAGTCGATGTAGAGGCGGAGAGTTCAGTCCGCTTTGCGAGCAAAGAGGACAAGTGCACCCCAAGGGAACCCAGTCGAAGGAGCTCCTCAAGCTGACGCTTGAGTTTCGTCGCCGCTGGAGTGACCGTACTCCCCAGTCGGAGTGTTTAACGCGTTAGCTAGGTTCCTCATCGAATCGCCCCTAAAAATCACCGGGCGTAGACCGAGGACCAACACTCATCGTTTACGGCATGGACTACCAGGGTCATTTTGAATTTAAATAAAAAATGGACTATATCATTCGCTGAGTTTTTGTTTTGATTGCTATATCAAGTCAATCGAGTATACGTACAATAGATACCTTTGTTTGTATGTAGTGTAGTATTCAAAATTACAAGAAAGAGTACATGATAGCTTTTTTAGTTCTGGAAGCTTTCATGATTGCTGTGTTTTGCATGCTAGATCTTGTATAAAAAAAATAATCACTGGGAGCTTTGGCAAGGACCATTGGTGGTGTTATGTACATGCATTCTTATACAGGAGGTACGTTGTGCCTTAGTTTAGGTTTAGGAATGATTTTGTATACCATGTTTGTATGGTGGCGTGATGTAATACGTGAATCCACCTGTATTGAGAGTTTGACATATGTTCAAAAGTTCTTAGAATTAGTGGGACCAGGGAGAACTGGTAAATCCACTTTTCAACTGATACTAACGGCTCTCGTGGGTAAAGAGGAATTCATCTCCAATTTTCCTTTTTTCTTCCAGTTCATGTTTCAAACAAATGAATCGAGTTTTCAGCCCTGTTTCAACCACCACCATGTTATCTTGTATTTGTTCCACTGAACATTGTTAGCCTATTTGGATTCTGGGTGTATAGCTTAGTTGGTAGAGCATTGGGCTTTTAACCTAACGGTCGAATGGGAAGGACTTAAGTACGGAAAAATGGGAAGGACTCTTAAGTACGGAATTACCAGGTATATTTAATTGGGTCATGAGTTTAGAGAGGGAATTAGCTGTGAAGTATGTAACCAATCACAAGTTATACACTCCTTATAAAAAAAAATTATATTCAAACTTAGTGGGTATTTTAGTTCAAGTAATTCGCTAGTCTTCAACAGTTCTAGATTCAAAAGGTAGTCTCTTATTATGGTGTTGGATCTTGAGTCTTTATGGTTTTGTCTTTTGTTTTCGAACTCGCAACGAAGTTGCCTTGACTGGTGCCCCATGATGCTCCTACTCTGATGACAATCCCTTTACTTCAGAAAAAGTCTCTATATCTCAGCAAAATTTATGACCAACCATATCTTCAGTAATCTGTAAACCAACAAAATATTTTCCGTTATAAACTTGTGCATAGTAACCGACTAATTTAGGCAAAATACAAGATCTACGTGACCAAATTTTCCAACTCTGGCGAGCCACACGCGAATGCTATCCGGAATTTCTGGACTGTTCTCACGCGAAGCGTGCAATACTCCAGGTAGACCGAACATTCAAGAGTGCGACTTGGGTTATAGAAGGTGACATTACCACAGCCTGGCGGCTGCCTCACAAGGTTATTCTAGGAATTCTTTCAGAAGAAATTGCTTGTAGAAAATTTATGAGCTTAATTCAAAAATCCCTAGGTGTTGGATATGCTCTCAAACGAGATGCCAAAATGTTCAGTCAAATTATTCTGCCTGAATTAGACATTCAATTGAATGAGGTATGCAAAGTTTCTCAAAACAAAATACAGACTTTGATTCAAGCGCGTAAAACAGAATTATCGTACTTTCGTAGTGATTTCATAATTGAACAAGTCCGAGTCTATTAGGTTCGATATGAGAAAGATTGGATTCTCGGTGTGAATGGACCTTATTGTTTGGCCAAATAGATTTGTAACGTGGTACATGATATTTGTATTAATTTGAGAATATCCTCGAAGATAGAGCTTGGCGATAAAGTGAAATTATTGTATACACTTATCAGTTTTGGAAAAACCAATATTACAATGGAAGCACCTATCTCTGATATAATTAAACAGTGCGCTTTTCAAATTCTTCTTTATGGGATAATAAGATAGAGTCGGTACGGTGCCCGATGGTGAACACGATAGTTAGGCACGAGCTGGATAAAATGCTCAACACCGTGCATCGGGGGAATCCCGCTGTATGAGAAATACGGGGGGAAGACGTCGCGGTACTCTCAAATCAGGTTGTGAACGACCGACTCTAAGTCTGTCGTGAACTGTGTGAGTTCCTCATCATCTGCGTCGACACGAGGCGTATGTGTGGACTCGACAGTCGACGGTGCAGGGGCCTGGGACGTGGAGGGGGTATCCGCAGGCTGATGGGTGGATGTAGAGATGGGAGCCGCAAAGATGGAGGATGGGTCAGGGGGATCGGGCTCCAGAGAGATGAGCTCAACCTCGGGACAGAGTGGATCATAGCGAAGAAGATCCATGACGTTCACTGAGTAGAACGTGACGTCCTCCTGTCGTATGAAGTGAGCAAACTGACGAGGGGAAGTGAAGGTGATGTTGGGGTGGGACCCGGGGGAACCCTAAGGGACGAGGGTCCTGGGGAGGTAGGTCGGGAGGGGTGTGTTGCCCGTGGTCCCAATGAAGGGGACGCGATGGGTCTGACCACACTTCGTTTTGAGAACGAGTGTCTCGGTCGCCCATTTGGCCTCTCTGTGCTACGGAACCGGCGAGACCAGGGAGTACCAAGGATAAAGTCGTACCCAGTCTCCTGCACGTCGGAGTATGCGAAGGAATGGCAGCGCCGAGGCGGCTGGGTACTATCCGGTGGCTGGAAGGTAAGCGAGAAGTGGAGGTCGGGGACCGTCTGATCGAAGATGCGTTGTGTTTTGTTATCTCCGAGGGTAACGGAGATAGGAGAGCGAGACCCAGTGGTAGCTAGGCGAGCTTCCTCAACCACTCGAGGGTGAACGAAATCCCCTAGCTAGAGTCCCATAAAGCGCGGTACACCCTCGAAGATGTCCCTAGGCGAATAGGGATAATGGGTAGGGTGCGATCAGGGTCAGAAAGCAGAGCGAGAAGACGACGCAGGACGTTGACGTGTCTCATGAGTCGCCCCTGACGAGCCTGAAGAATGCTCAAGTCCAGGAGAGATGACACAACGTCATCGCGAGTCGCCAACTGAGTGCTACAATGGGCTGAGCGAATGGCGCGACACGTCGGAAGTCTCGGGAGGGAAGCACTAGACGCGGCGGTCTGCTGTGAGGCAAACGGTACCTCGACAGACGACGGGCAGAGTGAACTGTGTCTGTCGTGTCCCGAGGATCCTCTGGTGGGGTAGCCAAAGGGGCAAACCGCGACTCGGTGGTCGGGAAGCCGGCTACGTGCGAGGCCTCAGTGGCACACTGCACCATGGCTAGGTGGGTGGGGCTGGTCGGGCGGGGCCGGGGGGTACTGAGATCGACACTGACAAAAGATGTCAGCATAGTGTCGATCGAGGGCGGTATGGTATGGACACCATGAGGAGGTGTGTCAATCCAGGCGGCAACGAAGGCAGCCGCGATGGGCCTCGAGGGCGGCAAGCTCCTCAGGGGATAGAGATTCGCGAGGAGGGACAAAACCCTGCGGGAGGTCTATCTGATGAACCGTGGGTGTGCGGGTGCCAGACTGTGCAACCCGACCGAGTGCACGACCCATGGCAAACATGGCCATCTGCAGGCACTCGGCCAATGACGTCCCGAAGCTCAATGTCCTGGGGGGCGTCCCCAATGGTAGGGTTGAGCTCGGATGAGGCATCCTCTCCATACTCGAGAGAACTGTAGTGCCGAGAGAATGGCGCTCCAGGTCGAGCCGGGCGATGAAAACGACCAGCAAATGAGGAGCGACCTCTAGTGGTACCGCGAGACTGGGAGCTGGTGGCTGGCCACGAAGAGGGTGGGGCGACGGAGAAGCGACTGCACATCCTTTGGTATTGACGCGCAGCCTCATATGCTTGCTCCGCGGAAGAGAATTATCGCCTCCATAGCTCCAAGCGGTAGTTAGTCGGCAGGCTGACAAGGAATTGGTCGGTGAGTGTGACCTCCGGTAGGAACGTCTCGTCACAAACAAGGCGAGCATCCTAAAACACCCGGATGTGACGCTCCAGGTCGGCCGATATAGAGGACTTGGACCATCTGGTGAGGGTGACACGGTCTATTGCGCTGGTGGCTTCATGACGAGCGCTGAAGCGGTCCTGAAGGAAGGCCGCAAAGTGGGCCAGAGTGGGGACCTCACCCACGCGGAGGCGCTGGGTATAATGATCCTCCCACGCTTGGGAAGGGATACCTCACAAATTGGTTGGAGCACATGGCACCACAACTCTTGACGGGTGGTCGTCATAGAGAGTGTGCGCGTTGCTATCTGCCACCTATGAGAGACACGGGATGTGCCATCATAGGCGGGGCTCCCAGTGGGAGGAGGAATCCCAGCCTAGGCGGCACCCTGCTATGGGGGTAGGGGGACGAAGGCAAGAAGAAGAGGGCGGAGCCGTATTGCCGCGATCGGTGCGGGAAGCTGGGAAGCAACACCGGGGTGGGTCGATGAAACTGCGGGGCCAGATGCTGGTATCTGGACCGCAGCACCTGCGGCAGCAGTAGAGACGGTTGGGGCGATCGGGGCCGGCAGAACTACTGCGACAAACGGGGTGGTCTGAGCGGCAGCAACACTCGCCACTGCTGAGGGGGAGTGTTGGGCCTGGCCCGCAGAGGAGGGGGAACCACGTTGTCTCTGTCTCTGGAGTCGTGGGGAGCCGGATTCGGAGTCGGTAGGGGATGGGGTGTGGGAGCGGTGGGGAGAGCGATGAGGGGAGCCCTTGAGGCGGTTGACGTCGAGGGCAAGCRCATTGATTTGCGCTTGCAATGGTCCAAGCGTACTAAGTTGCGCCTGGATTGCTACAAGGGCGGCATGAAGGTCCATGGTGTCCGCATGGGCCCTACCATGAGCCGCTGATTGCGCGCCGACCTGGGATGTGGACTGCACCGCGGCGATCTCCTCTGATGATCTCCCTTCCATGGCCGGAAGGGGAATGGAGGTAGTCCTTAGAGGAGTGTGTGGGGAAACGGGCCCACCGGTAAGAGGAAGGAGAGCACAGGAGCGGAGTGAGTATGTGTGAGTCGGCTCGCCTCGGATTTTGCAGGTCGCCCGTGAGACGAAGGCGCAGGACCGCTCAAGGGGGGGGGGGGGGTCCGGGTCTAGGGGGGGGGGGGGGGGGGGGGGGGGGGGGGGGGGGGTTAGGAGAACCCTAAACCCTAGAAAACCCTAAGAAAACCCTAACCAAAGCTTAGGTGGTTAGGGGAGGGTAGGGGCGACCAAATCAAGAAAGAAAATAATATGGAGGGGAGGGGGACAAAAAATAGAATAAAAAGATAAAATAAAAGAATAAATAGAAATAAATAAATAAATGAAATGTAAGGAGTGAGGAGAGAGAATATTTATTTTTTTGGAATTTTCGGCAGCATTTTCCCACCCCACATGGGGTCAAAAATTTGCCAAGAGGAAGGAAAGAGCAAGAGGAGCACACTAACTTTCAAAATGTCGCAAATTAAAATTTTCAAATAAATAAATAAATAGATAAATAAACAAGGTGGTGGAGGAGAGTGAAGAGAAACTAAGGTTTGGAGTTTTTGAAAAATTTCGGCAGCATTTCGTTACCCCCATGGGGTCGAAATGTGCGGTAAGAAGAAAGTAGGGAGGAAAGACAAAATTTCGGCAGCACTTCGTTACTCCCAAGGGGTCAAAATGTGCGCCGACGGCAAAAAAGACTAGGTCCTAGCAAGATATAGAGGTGCCGCAGAAAAATTCAAATTTTCAGAATAAATAAAATAAAAATAAAAATGAATCAGAAAAATGAGAAAAGAAGTAGGGAATAAGATAATTCGAATTTTTGGAGGAAATAGGAAATTTTAAATCAAAGAAAAAGAGAAAAGAAGAAAAACAGAAAAATTCGAAGTTGGGTGGGGGGGGGGGATGGAAAAGTGATGAAGAAAGAGAGATAAGTGAGAAGAGAAAGAACAAGTAAAGTGGGAGATGGGGGAGATGATGGGGTTGTAGTTGGGGGAGGGAAGGGGGAGAGGAGGGTGGTAGAATGAGAGAGAAGGATATAGAAAAGGTAGAGATCAGTAGATGAGATTAGTGGGAGATGGTGAGTGGGGAGGAGAGGAGAGAAAAAGGTTGCGGAGCATGAGTGGAGAGGAGGGTAGGAGTAGGAAGTAGTGGTAGAAGGGTGATACCAGGCTCTTGGGTGGCCAAGAGCAGAGTTCTACCAAGATTCACAGGATCTTGGCCTTCAAGATGCTCCTGGCGTGATGCCACAGCAGTAAAAAGATGATGATGATCTAGGGTTGGTTGAGATCTTGATCAGCCACCCTACTGCCACAGTCACACAGCCCCCTAGCCAGGGGGGAATATATATATCTGATGAGTCGGTGAAACTCCGACGAAACAGTTTGTCACAGCCCCTCGTTTGTTGTCCTCTTCTCCCTCTCTGCCTACGGTTTACCGGGCAGTTCTATTTGACGATATATATATGTGG
>BFEA01000053.1:2432508-2446990 GCA_003427395.1 Chara braunii
TATGTGGTGCAGCCCCCTAGCCAGGGGGGTCTTCAACAGGTGTCCGCGTGGCACAGCAGATTGCCACGTCCGCAGGTAGCAGCGGCCATGGCGGGGGGGGGGGGGGGGGTAAATAGTTGTTGTGCCACCTCTTCAAAAGCAACCAGCCACAATATCAGTCCATACTGTGGCTTTGGCCAGTGTGTTAAGGCAGTGGCCACACACGCGCATGAGCAGCAGCTGCCCAGGTTCAAACCCTGGCAGCTGTAGCACTCCCGGATCTTGATAATATATATCCGGGAGCGGGGCGGGGCGGGGCGGCGTGGGCGCGCGCGCGTGCGGCGTGCTCCTGTCGTTTTAGCCACGTGTCCAGTCCCTTCACACTGCTGCTCTTTCCGCTGTTTCTCGCTGTTTTCCCCCCCCCAAAAACCCTGAAAATCCTGCTATGAGGATTACACCGATTCCCGCTGTTGCATGAGGGAGGGGGCCGGGTTGGAGCAGGGACCGTTCCCGCTCTGATACCAGTGTGTCGGACCCGCCGGGATGGCGGTCCGACAGGATGGAGACGAAGGGGTAGAGGAAGGAGGAAGTGGAGATGGAACTGGAAAGGACAGCGCAGCTCCGACGCATACTCAACACCGCACATACTCCAACAAGTGCAAAAATGATGAATGCCGAAAAACAGATAACAGTCGGGGTATACCCCCAGCGGACTAACTGGACTGGACTGGACTGCCTGGTACTGACAGTGGTACCGGGCAGGACGGGACTGGACTGAAGCAGTGCACGGTGTCGAGCGCATCGGCCCTCGCGTGAACGAGGGCCCTCCCCAGCAACGACGTCACCTGTCGAGCGCATCGGCCCTCACGTGAACGAGGGCCCTCCCGGCCATGTCACGCAGGAGATGAACAAAACAAAATTAGAGCGGTGAGGGACGATGCGACCGCGCACCGTCTCGGCGGCACGCGGGATTATTTTTGCATCGTCCCAAGTTGTCTCTGATTTTGTTTTGTTTATCGCCTGCGTGACATGGCCGGGAGGGCCCTCGTTCACGCGAGGGCCGATGCGCTCGACAACGGCCTTGTCCCACAGACCGAACTGGCAAATAGCCAAATAGGCCCTGGCTGTAGGCGAGGGGAGATGAAGGCCCGCTGCAATGGTATTGAGAAACGTCATCGGGGATTCGTGCTTCTCATCCAAGAGGATAGGCAACTCATTCACCCGATCATCTTGCACCATGAACAGTGAATCCACACACAGTCCTAACACGTTGGGACTGCAACCACCCCAAGCCAAGAACTGCATTGAAGGGACATCTGTCGAGGATGTTGAAGTTCAACGTGTGTGACAACGTGTGTGACGATTTTGCCATTGTCAAAGGTAGTGCGCGCACCTTTGACTGCATGCGTGGAATTGACAACTTCGTTATTGGCTACTTGGGTGTAGCAAGGGTTCTACAATTCCACTTGCTTCATTCCCAAACCCACCTTGCGAACCCTGTGCGGAGAAAGAGAATTTGCAGTGGAACCACAATCAACCAACGCTTGAGCTTCAATTCGCTTGGAAGTTCGGAAGGTGGTGGTGGTTAAGGAGAAGTGTAGAGAAGATCTGCACAGTTCCTTGAGCACGACCTTGTTTCATCTCAGCCCAATGCTGCAAATGAGAATGGAAGTCGATTTCCTTAGTCTCCTCCCAAGGCTCGACGTAGAGGATTGGATCTGCATCAGCCTGGGAAGCAACAAATGAAGGGGCATCAAGAGAAGGCTGCCGAACGACATCTGACGTCGTAGACGGATCACCACTTACCGGTTCAGCCTCTCTTGAGGTACTCTCGTTGCTAGTTTCCCTACAACCTAAAATACTTGTCCACTGTGTGCCCAAGTAGCTGGCAATGCAGGCGCACATTTCTCTTGAGCCGTCTTCTCCATTAATTTCACTAATTCGGAGGTCAACCCAAGGTTTGGTTGTTGCATCCTCGGGTTTAAGTGGAATTTTGACTCCTTTGAGGATCTTCATCGAGTTCGGGTTCGGTCCCGTACAGTGCACATTGTGTGCCCAGGTAGTTGGCAATGCAAACGCGCATTTCTCTTGAGCCTACTTCTCCATTACTTTCGCTAATCTGGAGGTCAACCCAAGGTTTGGTTGCTGCATCCTCGAGTTTTAGGTGGAATTTTGGCTCCGTTGAGGATATGAAGAGTGATCTTCATCGAGTTCGGGTTCGGTCCCTTGCGGTGCACACAGTCGGACTCGTGGGCTGACGAAGAGCAAGATACCTCGCAGTCTTGCTCCTGGTCGTCATCAAGAGAGTCCTCTTCAAAGGTTTCCTCGTCAATTTTAAGTTGATCGCATTGCAAAACGGTTGCTGCTTGAAAACCGTTTGCGGATGGTGGTCTTTGTACCACCCGATCTACCTGGGAGGTCTTGTGCCCCCAGTTTGAGTAAATCCAGCATGAGGGTATGCCAATCTTCATAGTATGTGAGTCCCATCCCCAGGCGATAAGATGTTGTAGAGGGAACAGTACCTTAATCACATCCAAGAAAGACTACGCAATCATCTCCAAGTTAGGAGCAACGAAAAACTTACTAGCATACCGCTGCAGATTACGCATGGTGCACGCCCATGTGTCGTGCTCGAGTTTGTCAAGCATGTCCCTAGTCTTAGCTGCAGCACGTGGAGTTCCTCGAGCGTGGCTATCGGCCGTAGCCTTCAGCCATTTGTTCAGGTCTATCCTTTTGTAGGCTGACTATACTTGGACTTCTAAGAAGCCCAGTACATCGGGTTCCACATTGGTCCCAAGGACCTATGATTGAGTCATCGGGGGTGTCCCGAGCACATCAAAGTAGGACCTCATACAAGACTCAATCTCATCCTTCCCGTCGTACTTAAACGGGATCTGTTCCACCTTCTGTAACTTGGACGAGCAATTGTTGGGTCCGAACTTGGGGCTGCAGCAGTTGCGGAATTCCCTGGGCTGCTACTTGCGGCTGCGGCAGCAGCAGCAACAACAACGGGGTCTGCACCGGCTGCAGGTCCCGATAAGTTGTTGACCACACTCAAAGAAGAAGACACAGAAAGGGGCAATAATGGACTATTTCGCAGCATTCGAAGCAGGGTAGACAGGTGGGAGGACAATCTGGGCTTGCTGCAGATTTGCAGATTGCTGCAGCTGGTCGCGGTGCCGCTGCGCCATCCGGCCATGTCTTCACGCAACTTCTTGAGTTCCTCAAACACTCGCGCGAGCTGGCCGGCATGGTCTTCAACAACTTGGACATCTAATAAGGCTCTGAGAAGGGGGACGGTGTTCTCCCCGACCTCAACATCAGTAAAGGCGGGCGCAATACTGAAGACAGCCTCATGGGCTTACACTTTTTCTCCCTTCTCCCTCTCCCTCTCTTCCTCTTCCCTCTTCCCTCTTCAAGGCTTTCTCATAAAAGAACAGATGTTGCGCTTTTTCTGTCTTTGGGGCAGCGTCCATCTGCAGCTTCCATTCCGCTGTAGTCGTCACGGTGGAGGATGAGGGTGCGAGTTAGTCTCTCAAGAAGGGTCCGCAATGTCTCACAGTTCGGGGACAAACACGCCTCTTCCCTCTCCTCGCTCCCGCGAAAGCAATTCACAAAAGTGTCTTTCTTCTCTCTCTCTCTCTCGTTTGCGATCTCGTCGAAGCGGGTATTTAATAACCTGATGAAAGAAACAAATTGAAAACCACACAGAAGAGAAGGTAGAACTCATAGCCAGAGTGGCAATTCATTTGAACTGAGGAGTTGTAAAGAACAAATAATCCGAGATGAGAGTCATGATCCAGCGACCTAGCTTGGTCAGATTGAGTACGAGATCCCCTCGTGCCCAATCTGGCTCAATTCCGGGGACTTACAGCAAATCAAAGCAAAGAGTAACAATCATGACAAAATGGAGAACCGAGTGGTGTTTAAACCACAAGTACACTTCCCAGGCAAAATAAATACATTGAAAACGACTCGTTCCGAAAAGAAATACATTTAAATCACGAAAAGAAATACATTTAAATCACTTTCACGATTACTGGAGACATTGTGCAGATCTGAGTCTACTTGTACTTCGACATTTGACGAGTATCTTCCAGTCTGGGTTCATTGCACTTTTGTTGCTTTTGTTGTTTTTTTATTCTTCTGTTTTCTTTTTGTTGCCCTGCCAGCAAGGCAGGGCGCACTGCACGGACTGCTGACACTTCCAGTCAAAAAGGGCATATACTCAGTATCTAGCGGCTTTCACTTCCATATTGTTGTTGCTTGTTTTTTTTTTTTTTTTTTTTCATTTTGGAAAGTAATTGAAATAGTTTTCACCTTTTTGCATCATAGATGCGGGCCCTAGAGTTCGATCCCCAGACCTCATCTTACCCATGTACAGTATCGAGTTGACCCCCGAGTGTTTGAACCCGTGACCTGTGTTTCAATAGTTGGGCGTATGTCTGCCGTAGGTCTGTGTAGATGTAGGGGTTCGATCTGTAGGTCTGTCAAGTAGGGGTTACAACTCTGTAGAGAGGTCAAGGTCGTAGCTGCTACAGTCCTTAAAAGGTCAAGGTCGTAGCTGCTACAATACGTGAAAGGCCAAGTCCACAGACTTCCCGAAGGTCCGGAAGTGGCCTTTCGAAAGTGTCTCATGTTTAGCCAGAGGCAAGTGGGCAAGTGGTAAGCCCAACTGCACCGAGTAGGCAGTGCGACTGCGTCGAGTCGGCAGTACAACCCCGAGTCATTGGTACCAGTCCCTGTCAGTCGCAGTCCAGTCGAGCAAGTACCGTGTGGGACTGTGTGCACCAAGGGCCTAGTGGAAAGGGGCAGACCAGCGGCAAACAGAAGTATAAATCAAGAGCAGCGCCCAACACTTCATTTATTCCCTACGTAAGCCATGCAGAAGCGCTGCTACAGCGTCTTGTGCGAAGGTGGTCTGCAGGTTGCCCGAAGTCGAAGTGGGCTGAGAGATGATAGCGTAGCCATAGTTAGTAGAAGGGGGAGCGGCCATAACCGCTGTGGTGTTAGAAGTTAGTGGGTGTGTACGAGTGGAGGACTAAGTGACTGTGCGTGGAAGTATTCAGGGTGATCCAGAGTGGAGTGCGGGCGAATAGTGGTGTTGAGCACTGTGACGAGAGTTGGGTGGAGGCGCTGGGGCGCCATAGCTTGTTGAAGCGAGTTCGCATCTGAACTGTGTTCTCGGTTGACGTATCTCTGAGCTTTTGAGTGGGCGTTGTGCTCCAGTGTGAATCTCCATCTGTTTGCATGTATGCGCAATGGAAAAGAAATCGAGTCTGATTGCATAATGCTGTGACGAACGGGTAGCTGCAACGCCCTCACTGAGGGCATACTCTCATACTGACCCCAGATTCTGTATCCGACTGGTTTCTTGTCCTTAGGGTTGTTGCATTTTTTGTTTTGTTTTTTCTTTTTTTTCTTTATGCTGTTCATTTCGGAGGAGTACCAAAAAAGAAACTACAACAGGACCCAGGCTTGACAAAACTCAACGGGCAGTGAAATTCAGGTCCGCTTAAATCAGGTGCGGGTGTACTTGTGGTGTTAGGTGCAAGCCAAATTGCAATCAGACTCGACTTCTTCACACTTGTCATGCATGCAAACAGCGAAACAGCAAACTGGCGACATGCGCCCACACAGTACTCAAGACATCGTAACCAGGTAGGAGTTCTCTTCAACTGGCTATGGCGACTGAGCGCCCACACAACTCACTGTTCGCACTCTGGATCACCCTGGATGTCCCACACGCAACACTCTACACGCAACACACACACACACACGCTGCTATAGCTATGGCAGCTATGGCTGCCACTATCCTATCGCTACACTACACTTCACTGCCCTCTTCGTCTTCGGGTGCACTGCAGACCTTCTCGCACAAGCTGTTGGGGCAGCGCTTCCGCATGGCATCCGCAGGAATGAATGAATGGCTGGACGCAGCCTCTTGATTTATACTTCTGCGCTGCGTTGGTCTGCCTTGTATCCCTTGGCCCACGATGTGCACACAATCCCAGGCGGTACTTGCTGAACAGGACCGGAGTGAGTAACTGGGACTGCTGACTGGGCTAGGTGGACTACCACCACTTGACCACTTGCCTCTGCTGAACACAGGCCAACTCCGAAAGGCCACTTCTAGAAGTCTCGAACTTCTTTCGGTACTGTAGCAGCTACGACTTTGCCCTTTCAGGTAAGTAGCAGCTACGACCTTGACTCTTCAGGCATCCTACAGCTACGACCTTGGAATTGTCTAGACTCTTCAGGCATCCTACAGCTACGACTTTGGAATTGTCTAGACTCCTACCCTACAGGTCTACAGTTCGATTCTTTTAAGCTGTGACCTACGAAACCCTGCCTACCACTGGCGATCCTACAGGTCGCGGGTTCAAGTCTACGGGTTGACATCAATACTGTACACAGGTAAGATAGGGAACTAGGAGGATGGGCACCCATGGACACTCAACCACCTCTTATAGAAAAGCTCTCTGACCAGAGGTACTCTGGCGCCGACAGGTAAGGGGATAAACTCAGCTTACTTGTCGTATCTCATGTAGCATGGTCTTGCCCAAATCTGTGAAGTCAATGGACACAAACTCACCTGGTCCATAAGAGGCCGCTTGTGGACCTTGTTCCTCTGTCACAACTCACGAGCCTCCAAGTAGTGTAGGATACTATCCTTCATCTTCCTCTGTCACAACTCACAAGCCTCCAAGTAGTGTAGGATACTGTCCTTCATCTTAGACCAATAGAAACATTGGATCAGGGAAGCATACGTCTTTAAAAACCAAAGTGACCACGAGCATCATGACTCTCTTAAATCAGATGAGTAATGATTTTGCGATCATTAGGGATACACAAACGCTCTTACCTTTCGCTGATTGTGTATAGCAGGCCTGAAGGCAACGCATACCCTGGCTCAGAATTTGGGTCAGTGTGTAGATTCCTAAGGATGCGGCCAAAGATTGGGTCCTAAGGCGAGACATCAGCGATAGCCTGTTTGGTGGAATTAGCGAAGGAGTAAGGCTCATATCCCACTGGCAAAGAGGATTGGAATAGGTGTTTGAATTAGGACATGTTCCACGCAGAGATGCAGAAAAGCAGATCAATTACAGTTTTTTGCACCTCTCTGCAAACATGTCCAAATTCCGACACTTAATCCAATCCTCTCTGCCAATGGGATCTGGCCCTTTTTTTTTTCTTTTTTTTTTTGGACTGTTTCTCGATTTATGCGTGTCATCCTTGCGCAGGGGTCATGCTAATCTTCTCTGTATAGTTCCAATTTTAACGGATGTTCCAAAGGACAGTGGGATCTGGCCCTAAGTATCAACAATGGCAGCAAATGAATCAGGCCTACGTGACAATGCACCAGCAACCTTGTTATATCACCCCTTCTTCTGCTTTAGCAAATCTATCAATGAATCAGGTCTACGTGACAATGTTGTACCTCGCCAGTTTGACATTTAACTCACTTTGGGCTTTCATCCGCTGCAGAATGGAGTGATCAGAGTAGATCTTGAAGTGCCCAAGCAAAAAATGTTTCCATTGTTTGAGGGCACATATGAGAGCATATCGTTGCTTGTATTAGGTAGATGCTTGAATTCTCTTAACCTTTATTTTCTTACTCGTGAATTTAATTGGTTTCAGGTTGGTCCCATCATCTTGATGAAGGACTACACCAATTCCATGTAACTTGCAATTGTAGTCAATACAAATAGCAAGGGAGGGTCAGGCAGTTTCACAACAGGTGCTTGGGTCAAGGCTTCCTTCAGTTTGGAGAAAGTCAAGTGACATGTAGGAGTCCATCTGAAGTTTTCAGCACAGGTGTTTGGGTCAACGCTTCCTTCAGTCTGGAGAAAGCCAACTGACATGTAAGAGGCCATATGAAGTCAGCAGGTTAGTTAGGGGAGTGGCAATCTTAGAAATTTTCTGATGAATTTTGTATAGTAGGATGCCAGATCCATGAAAGACCTGACGTCTGTGCTTGGCTGTGGTTGTGGCCAGTGCCTAACAGCAGGAACCTTAGAGGATTCTGGGGAAGGGAATCTGCAGAAATCACATGTCTCAAATACACAATAGAAGAGGCACCAAAAGATGACTTTTCTTTGTTGATTTTGTATTTGTCCTCTCACAGAATCTGCGAAATCGTTTTGAGATGGTCTTCAACAGCTTTGGTGAACACCGAAATGTCGTTCGGATACGCCACAACAAACTTATCCAAGTATGGTATGAAAATGCAATTCATTTCAGTCTGGAAGGTACCTGGTGCTGACCAAATGGCATGACCAAATACTAGGTGCCACACCTGGTTTTAAAGGCTATCTTAACCATTTTGATTTGATGATATTCGGATTTCAAATCCGTTTGGTTGAAGAATTTGCAGCCATGCACCATGTCCAACAAGTCATCGATCCTTGGCAAGGGCTTACTGTTCTTCCTAGTGATCTTATTCAGGCCTTTGTAGTCTATGCACATCCTAAGCCTACAATTTCCCTTTGGAACAACGAGAACTAGTGCCCCATATTCAGATGAGCTATAGACCTGATCCATCCCTTCTGCTCTCTCGACTCAGCTGATACAGCAGGTGACATTTTGTAGACTCTTCCCTTGGGAGGGTCAGAGTTAGGCAGAATTTGGATGTAATGTTTGGTCTGCCTATGGACAAGTCCAATAGGCTCCTGAGCCACATCAGCAAACTCATCAACCACTTGATAAATGGAAAGATCAATTTCAGAAGGGCAGGAGTTTGAATCTGTTCGAGTGACATATGCCACAAACAGATTCTCATGGTCAGTCTCCTTAGACAAGTTGTAAAACTCCTTGGCTTTCAGGTAGTACCAGCTTGTCTTAGGATGGTGATCAGCAGCTAAGACACATTGTGTTAGCTCACCCTAGGGGTTCTTCAATTAAGCGTTGGGCATGGCCCAGTCAAATGAAGGATTGGTGGCTTTCAGCCACTTTAGACTCATGACCAGATCAAAGGGAAGGTGAGGGCAGATATAAAAATTCAAAGATTGCTAGAGTTCCCCCTGCTTATCTAAGGTTATTGATACACCTTCAACCACTTGTTTGATTGAGACAGATTGTGAGTTGCCTCCCTGAATCTCCAGAGGATGCTCGAGGTTTGAAACCTTGAGATGAAGAGAAGATGGTCATGTTCCTCCTTTGACAAGGGCTCATCAATAAAGAGTTCAATGTATGTGAACATTAAGCCCTCTGCAGCCTCACAAAAATCAGGCTCAGATGCTGATTCCTCTCTTGGCGGGGAGGAAGTCAGTTCAGCAGAGCATGTGGCAGCCTCTGCAGGCCTTACTAGTGTTTTGAATGGCTGCAGATGTTGTGATTCAGCTCGGGGCAGTCTTTTACGTAGTGGTTGCCCTCACATCTCATGTAAACTCTTTTGCCAAGCTCTTTCTGATCTTCTGATCCCTTGAAGTCAAAGAGGAAGCATCCATGGGATTTGTTGGCCATTTGCCAAGCTTGGGAAGGTTCTGTTGCTGAGGACCACTGGGGTGTTTGCATGACCCCGTAGAACCGGATGGCAGTCAGGGCATCAATGCTTGGGCGAACATTTGAGCAGTCTGGTCTAGGGATACTCCTGCATCATCACCAGCTGCGGGAGCTGATGCCCCTGGCCAGTGCCTACAAAGTCGTCGCAATACTCCATGGCGTAATTACCTCTCTTTCCCTTCTTCCAACTCTGAGAGGAGGAGGTGCTTCCGCTCTGGGAAGTGGACTGAATATGAAGTGCAGCATGTGTCCAAGGCTTCTCTGCCGAAGGACCGTCAGTCCTTGTGTCCTGCAGTGTACAAGGCCATGGTGTACAAGTGTTGTCGCGAGAAACCATGTCATCTTGTCCTCTTCCGACATGGACAAGCCAGGAGTGGAGGTAAGGCGCTTGGATTATGCATATAGTTCGGTCAAGGAACCCATGTATTTCGTCTGACCAAGACCGGCCAACTCATCTGCAGCCTCGAGCCTTTTCCTTGTCCGCAAACCTTACCTCCAGGCCCTGGAAAATCCCATCCAACCTGCAGCAACCCAGTCAGCAAGCTGTTTCTGAAACTTGCTAGCCTCGGAGTTAGCCCATTTCAGTACAGACCCTCCCATGAGGGTCACTGTTGCTATCACCTTACCTGTCTTTGGACAGCTGAAGCCCCTTAACTAGGACTCCATAGAGGCCACCCAATCAGTCATGTACACGTTGGGGCCATCTCGCGTGACCTTGTGGAGTTGGGACACCTTGGGGTACCTGGGCTTAGACACAAATGAGCCTGCAGGTCCCGGTCCAAGGGTAACCATTTGCTGCGGTTTCTGCTCCTTGGGAGGAGTAGCAGGTCTGGTCGTGGGTGTACTGGTCGGAATTGTTGCATCAGAGGAGGATGCATGGGAATGGGGTGGAGATAGATTTGGGTGGAGTAAAAGGTGGGGGCTTAGGAGCAGGCAAGCGCTGCTGGAGGAGCTCAAGGGTCTCTGAGAGGGAGGTTTGCTTGACCTCTGTTTGGGTCTGGTGGTCCACCATTGCAGAGATCCTGTCCATCCAGGCTGTGTGAGCATCCCTGACTACAGTGAACTCCAATCGGATCCACGCAGCCAGCCTTTTGTGGGTCTCATTGAATCTTTCATCAGATTTAGCCCTCAGGAAGTAATCAGCCAACTCAGCTCTCTCAGTCGCCTCTTGAGTTCTTCTGTCCTCGGCGTCCTTTTCTTTCAACAGCCGCTCAATCCTTTTTGTCTCTTCTATGGCTGCTCTCTCCTTCTCAATTTCAAGCTCCAGAGGGGTTTTGGGAATTTCAGGATCCTTGCCTTTCCCAGAACCGTCTGAGGCTTTAGAGTCACCTATCCGACAATTCTTTTCACAGTGAAAAAAATAAAATAAATTCGGATTAGTATTCACACGCAGAACAAGAGTTCAATCAGAATTACACTGTGCTGTTTACTCCATTAGAGAGAAGGGTTAAGACAGATAGCAGATCAGCACTTCGTGTCCGTAGGCATTCAGGGAGGTGTAAGTAGCGATCAACAACAAGACAGTAATTGTTCACTTTTACCGCATGCCCAACTGATGAGGAAAAAAAAAAAAGGGCGTCGTTGCAGGGTGAAGACCAGCAGATAGATTGTGGTTTATTGGATTGACGGCACAAAATTACTGCACGGACTGTTCTGACACGATTGACAAACCCTATAGGACTGACAACATTGATTGGACTGACGCTAGTTTTGACAGGGCAGACTATAAGAGGACAGACTAACAGACAAAACGGGAACCGTACACACAGCCTGTGCGCAGGCTCAAGACCCACGGTCAATTGCAGGCTAAGGCCAGAGAGGAAGTCAAATCGTTGACAGTCTAGTGATGCCAAGCAGATTGACAGACACCGGCGGACCTCTAGACGGATCTCGGACTAACAGACATGACAGACCAGTTTTGACAGACTTATGCCAGAGGGACAGGTCGTCGGAACAAACTCACTGAATCAAGGTCTTGATTGGAGATTGCCGTCGGTCAAATTTGACCAAAATACAGGGGCCTGGCTGACTTACTGTTGCTCAGCGCCCAAACTGAATGCTCGCTGCAAGTTCCACTCAATTATGGCGATTGAATCACCGATTCTCCTGCAAATTCGGCCCTCAAGCGGTCGTCCAAAACCGGTCGCCGGCCAAGCCGGGAGGGCCTGCCACTTTTGAGGGTTGCCATGCCCTCAGGTTGCCATGCCCTCAGGTTGCCGACAGTCCAATTGGGGTTGACGTCCCAACTAGTGCTGGGGCCAACCCCAGCCGGAGACCACCTTTTTTATTTAAACTCAGTTTCTCGCCTGTTCGTACCAATCAATCAACAATTGCCACTGCTCACGTTGTTGAAGATTATGGGGCACTGCCCCAAACCGCCAGCCACCGGCCCGACAGATGTCGATCAACTAATTAGTCCCTTGGATGCACGCGGTCGTGGCTCTGATACCAACTGTTATGTGCCTGATTGAAACGAGATATAGCATGGCATTCACACGTTCCCATACACATGCGCTATGACAAGAGATATTGAAGGGAGCGGAAGCAATCAAAACCAACAATAGAATTGAAATTAATCAATTCTAATTAATACCCCCGCTCCTTCCGGCCAATCAACGCACTGTTTTTCCCAAGAATCACAACCACGTTATTAACTCCCAGAAACCAATTCTTTAACGAGTTTCTTTGAGTAAGTGGGAGTGTTCTTCTTCCTCCCTCGCCACCAAGCTTCAGCTAAGGTTCAGTTAGCGCCCAACCTAACAAGCCTGCCAACAGCACTCAACCCTTCTGCGGAAATAGAATCGTCTGCAGCCCATAAGCATTCCCCTACAGATGATGTGTCCACACAGCAGGGAGCGCAGCACCGAGGATGGAGGACTCAACTCGATGAACAAGAGATGGCCACCACTTCGAAGAGCACTTGCATGGAAGCTTTGGAGGCAGCGATGTCAAACCCCACCAGCACACAAAATGAGGAAAGTGCTTTGCAGCGCTTGGCCAGAAGCCCAGCACTGAGTCTTTAAGTAGTTAGCTGGCCTTGGCTATGGCTGCCAGGACCAACTCCAGTGAAGACGACTGCGCGACAGAAATAGCCAGTGATGTCAAACCCCAACAGCACACAAAATGAGGAAATGCTTTGCAGCACTTGGCCTGGAAGCCGAGCGCTGTCTCAAGTAGTTGGCTGGCGTTGGCTATGGCTGCCAGCACCAACTCCGATGAAGATGACTGCGCAGAAGAAAAGAACACGTTCCCCATCAGCCTCGGCACTTTTCTTCCCTCGACCCTCACTAGGACCGACCTACCACTAGGGCAAGACCAAAACAGGCAGCAGACGGGCTGCGCACCTAGACAGAAAAACGGCGAAGGGGTAGACGGCAAAACAACAAAGGAAACAATGGGCGTACAGCAACAAAAACAGGTTTGGGGATCAAGCCCCGAAAGGCTCACAACTCCACACGAAGTTAGAGCAGCCCCTGTTTGCTATAGGTATAGGGATCAAACCCCAGGGACTCAAAACAACTAGAAAGTTAGAAAAACCCTAACTACTTGGTTTACAGCCCACTGAACCTACGATTCATTCCAATGGAATAAATTAGGCTGACAAATTTTTTGAAGTGTGGTTTATAGGAGGGTTTAGGGGTGTTGTTCATTATTGTTGATGTGTGCGGTTTATCGTGGTTGCAGACGTGGCCTGTAGGTGTGGGTTGCTATTTTCGTTGTTGTTGTGCGATCATATGGTGAGGCGGTTCATAAGTAGAGTGGTTGTGGGCTGCATTCTTCAGACATTTGTTGTAGTAGGGGTGCGGGTCGATGGTGTCTATGTTCCTTATGTGTTAGATGGGGAAGGAGTGTGCAGACTTTTTGTGGAGCTCGGTGGTCGGTTGCATTTTGCAATACAATGCCATTGATCGACGGAGTGTTGACATTATTTGTGCACTAGATCGGTGCACTATATTGTTGCAAGCAACTCTCAGCAAGTGGTTGGTTTGGTTGAGTCTAGGGAGGAGAGTCCGAGACGATATCAAGGGGAATGGAAGCAGAAGGAACAGGGAGCGACGATAGGGTCAGGATGTAAATTGAGCGGGGCCATCCAGGGATGCAAGCTTTGAAGGGATGTGTGTTGTGTGTTCATTACTTCAATGTTACAGGCTTGCCCATTGGAGGTGCCTTTTTGACGAGTTGTTATTAGTGAATCTTTGACCATCGGTTGGGAGGTTCTAGAATAGTTCAATTGCAGTTGGCTGGTGTTGGATGAGTTTTTGCATTTCGTTAGCTTGGCAACCGTTGTGTTCAGAAGCTGGCTGGTTGCGATAGAGTACATCGGTTTTGTATGTTCGGTGGACTGAGGTCTACGGTCGATATTCATCTTCGAGTTCCAGATCCGTCTTTTCTTGCATACAGAGGTTGATCGTAGTTTGGGGGTACATTCCGATTGGTGGATTTCAATGCTTTGTCGTGGAATTAATCATGAGGACTATCTTCGTTGTGTGCAGCACGTGGTGATTTGGTAAGTTGAATATCTTGAACAATTTTCTGCCATCTATGGTGTGCTTTGATTTTTGTGTTGTACTCTTGGTTGTGCGGTTGGGTGTTGTGGTCATGCACTCCAGATCAGTATGTGCTTGCTTGTTGCTTGCCCGTCGGAGTTTTAGTCATCGTTTGTCGTTTTGCCATTTTGTTCATTGTGTATTGCTTTCCTTTGGTTTTCTGGTCGCGTTTTCGATTGGGTTGTGATCTAAATATGAGAAAGAGAGAGAGAGGTGAATGTCGGTTGAGAGAGAGAGAGAAAGGGAGAGAGAGAGAGAGAGAGAGGACTCATCAGTGCTTGCATTTGCTACAATGTTCGACTTTTTGATTGGGACAGAGAGAGAGAGAGAGAGAGAGAGAGAGAGAGAGAGGTCGTCGACACTTGAATTCGCCATGATGTTCAACTATTTTATGGCTGGAGAGAGAGAGAGAGAGAGAGAGAGAGAGAGAGAGAGAAGAGAGAGAGAGGTCA
>BFEA01000053.1:2451178-2487937 GCA_003427395.1 Chara braunii
GGGAGAGAGAGAGAGAGAGAAAGAGAGAGAGAGAGAGAGAGAGAGAGAGAGAGAGATGATCAGCGATGGCCTTTTGCTGCGATGTCTGTTTTTTTCTTCTTCTTGAGTGAGCAAGCGAGAGAGAGAGACCATTGGCTCTTGACTTTGGTACGTTGTTCAACTTTTTTATGGCAAGCGAGCAAGCACACACGCATGAGTTAGAGAGAGAGAGAGAGAGAGAGAGAGAGAGAGAGAGAGAGAGAGAGGTGCTGCTTGATCGCTTGCGGCTTTGTTGTGACATGCTGGGACTACTTGCTGCTTGATGGGGTGCTGGTTGATCAGTTGGTGCTTCGTCCTTTCGTGCTGGAGTGTGTGCTGGTTGATCACTTTCTTCCTGACAAGTTTAGGCTTCGTTGTTTCGGCTTGAAGTAGCTGCTGCTTTATGGCCTGCTGGTTGATGAGTTGGTACCTCGTCGTTTCATGGTGGAGTACGTGCTGCTTAATCACTTGCTGCTTGATGAGTTTCTTCCTCGCGACAATTCATGCTGTAGTCTGTGCTGCTTGATGTGTTGGTGCTTCGTCGTTTTGTGGTGGCGGACATGCTGCTTGATCCCTTCCTGCCTGCTGAGTTGGTGCTTTGTCGTTTCATGCTGGAGTGTGTGCGCTTGATCGCATTGTACGTTGTCGACCGGTAGAAGTGATCTGCCAGCACGCCAACCGAACCATGTGAGTCATCCCGCGTCTGTCACCCGCGGGAGGGGTCGATCGGGGCTCCTGTAACCTGCAAGGAAACAGCCACCTCAAAATCACACAACAAGGACTGGCATAATCTGGAAGACCAACAACAAGATGCTCGAAGATCACTGCTTGGAAAGAACAAAAAGTGTGTTTTCTTTTAGCCCAAAATGATGGCGTCCGCTGCACTATTCCCAAGGCCAGAGATAAGTCCCGCATCTAGGTCAGGAAAGTCGGTCTGTGTTCCGACCGATCTCACTAACAATCTAGGGCAAATTCTTCGCCTGATGGGATGTCGTCGATACCGACCCGTCGGTCCCATTGGACCGCACTAGAACTCTGTGTCGGAGCTGCTCTCTCGGGCTCATTGTGGCCAAAGCTCCGGATCGAGCGTAACCATAAGTTTGCCCTGTCCCCGCCTTCCTCAAATATAGCCTCGAGATTTGCTCCTCGCCAGTCCCCGTGCCGCCCCCGTTGGGCCACAGCCGAGATCCTAATCGTTCACGGCCCCGTCCTTGGCCAACAAGGCCCTAACCGCGAGGTTTCCTTGGTCCGCAGAGTCTCATAGTCCCGAAGAACTAAGCCGCGTAGTCCTGTCTGGTATCTGGTCCGTTTCTTATCCCATCGTTGAGGTCCGTAGGCCCCCAGCCTCGATGTTTCTGCTTGTCTGAGCCCGGTTCCGCGTCTCAAAATTCCCGCCTGTTCCCTACGTCAGTTCAGAACTCTCAACCCGCTCTTGCCTGGTCTCGCAGCCCCGGCCAACGAGGCTCCTGTCGAAGTCCCTATCCACGCTTATTAAAATGTCAGTCTTTGCCAAAGTCCTGTGACATCACCCACGAGCCCCGATCAATCTCCGGTTCTCTTGCATCAGCCCCCAAGTCCCTGGTTCGCGCTCAAAGTCCTGGTTCGCCCCGTCCAAAGTTCCGGTCCGCTCGTAAGTCCAAATCCTTGTTTCACGCCCCAAGTCCCGGGTTAGGCCCGGAGTCATTGTCTGCGCCCAAAGCCACGGCTCACTCGATCATCCCGTTTTGATTTTGTCGGGCGCGCGTGTGTGTGCTCGCTAGTGTGCTCAGGGCTTCCCGTTTGCGCGTGTGTGCACGCACGCGTGAATGCGGCCAGATCCCGACTGCGTGTGTGCGTAGACTGTGTGCGGCTGCTGCGCCGCAATTCCGACCGCGCGTGTGTGTGCGTGCCGCTGCTCGTGAGTGTCCACGCCCGATGCGTGCGCTGATGCACACGAACGTGTGCGACGAAGCGCGCGAACGCGTGCCCTGCTATCCCGACCGTGCGGGTGTGCGAGCGGTCATGCGCGCCTGACCCCTGCCAACTGTGTGCGCAACTACTGTGCTTCAATCTCGATCGTGTGCTCTGCTCGCAGCTGTGCGCAAGTGTGTGCGCTGGTGCGCGCGCCGAACCCCGACAGCGCGCGGCTGTGAGCGAGTGTGCGCGTCTGTGCGTGATCGTGCACCCGCCCCGACCCGACTTCCTGCGACTGTGTGCGAACCGTTCTCGGGGTCGCGCAGCTGTGTGCGTCCTTGGGCGTGGCCACTATGGCTGTGCGCGCGTCCCTTCCTGCTACGTGCGGCTATGACGCGCACGTGCACTGATCTCCCTGTGCGTCTCCCCGTTACCTTTTCTCGCCTGGCGCGCGTCCCTCCTTGGATGCTGTCCCGGCTCCTCAGCTCCCGCAGTGCGCCCGAACGTGCGCTCCTGTAGTGTGCCCGTGAGTACGCATCTGGGAAGTGTCCCTGTCTTGGGCCCGATTCGGCTTTTATGCTTTGCCGGGCCCTATGCCTCAGCTCTTGTATGCTCCGGGGCTGCCGACAAGTTGCAGCGCCTCGGTACCATGGCTTCCCCGAACCTGTACCCGGGCCTGTTTGGGCCCCCGAAGGTTTCCAGCAAAGGGGGTCTTTTTGTTGGGTACCGGGCCTTTTGCAGCTCCTTGGTACCGGCCTCCTTCCAAACCTAGGTCCGGGCCTGTCCTGGCTCTAGTGGTCCCAACGCGCAAGGTACCAGGCTTCACTAATTTCCGCAGGGCCCAGATCCCACGAATAATGGTTTTATGGCCTGAGGGCCTTTTCCTCAGCCTCATGCCTCGTAGGCTCCTTTTACTTTGACCTCGGATGTCAAGGCCCCAAGCATGCCTGCGTAGCGGTTTCCCTTTATATTGATCTCGTGATGAAATTCGGAGTTATCGCCGCTTTGTCTGCCCGAGGGCTCGTCTCAAGAGCACAACGCTCTTTCTTGTTTGGTCCATCGCCCGACACTTTATGTAAATTTGGCCCTCTTGTTCTTGTCCCTCACCCGGAGCCTCTGGCGTTCCCTTCGCCTCTGTCGTGTTTTTATATCTTGACCGCGATAGGCCTCTATAGTGTCCAGAGAAGAATGCTGACTCAGAGTTTCGTGGGCCGCCTTTTCCTGACGCCTCAGCCCTGATGCCCGTGGCGTGGATCTGGTATCACAGTCCTTCGATGTCGGTCGTGTCCCACCCGGTAAAACAGGTAGATCCAGTATCCGCCAAGTGTAATCCACAAGGAAGTAAAGGGGGGCGTAAGGCTAGAGCAGCGCTACAGAGTAGTGAGTTGGTCCTCCATCGTTTCGTTCTCGAGTATAAATCAAGTAACATTAACTCAATTGACATTAACATAATAAGGATATTCTTTTTTTTCCTGATTTTGAATAAATTCAAAAAGGAAAAACTTTCTTTTTATAATAGTATTTTGAGTAGAATTCAATTCCCTTTCAATAGGAGAGATGGCATAGCGGTTAATAGCCCCGGTCTTGAAAACCAGTGAAGTTCTACAAACTACCAAGGGTTCACTGGAGTAAGATAGAGGAAAGTGGAATTTCTAGTGTAGAGATAAAATTCATAGCTATTAGAAGGAACACCAAAAGCGTAGAGATAGATAGATAGAGAGAGAGAGAGAGAGAGAGAGAGAGAGAGAGAGAGAGAGAGAGAGAGAGAGAGAGAGAGAGAGAGAGAGAGAGAGAGATGCTCGAAAGTTTATGGTTTTATTGGAGAGCGGCTCGATCACTGCATTTACGTTTTTCACCTTTCTTTATCCGGTGATCGGGCCAGCAGTATTTAAGATATAAGTTTGGAGAGAGAGAGAGTGAGAGAGAGAGAGAGAGACATTATGCTTGATCGTGTGCTGGTTAATGAGTTGGTGCTTGGTCATTTCGTGCTGTAGTCTGTGCTGCTTGATGAGTTGGTGTTTCGCCGATTTGTGGTGGAATATTTGCTGCTTGCTGAGTTGGTGCTTCTTCTTTTCGTGCTGGAGTCTGTGGTACTTGATCGCTTGGTGGTTGATGTGTTTGTGGTTCGTCATTTCGTGTTGGAGTAGGTGCTGCTTGATCAATTCATGCTGGAGGAATTGGTGCTTGATCGTTTCCTGCTATAGTCTGTGCTGCTGGTCCCTTGCTGCTTGAAGTGTTGGTGCTTTGTCGTGTTGTGGTGGAGTACGTGCTGCTTGATCCTTTGTTGCTTGCTGAGTTGGTGCTTCGTCGTTTCGTGCTGTAGTGGGTGTTGCTTGATTGCTTGCTGCTGTTTCGTGCTGGAGTAGGTGCTGCTTGATGAGATGGTGCTTCATGGTTTTGTGCTGGAGTAGGTGCTGCTTGATGAGATGCTGCTTCGCGGCTTGGTGCTGAAGTGGGTGCTGCTTGGTGAGTTAGTGCTTTGTCGTTTCATGCTGGACTGTGTGCTGCGTTATTGCGGGCTGCTTGATGAGTTGGTGATTCGTTGAACGTGCTGGAGTAGGTGTTGTTGATCTGTTGTTGTTCGATGAGTTGGTGTTTCGTGGTTCCGTTGTGGAGTTTGTGCCACTTGATCGCTTGCTGCTTGATGAGTTGGTGCTTCGTTGTTTCATGCTGGAGTAGGGGTTGGTTGATGAGTTGGGGTGTTCGTCGTTTCGTGCTGGAGTAGGTGCTGCTTGATCATTTGGTGGTTGATGAGTTGGTCGTTCGTCGTTTTGTGGTGGAGTATGTGCTGCTTCATTGGTTGCTGCTCGATGAGTTGCTGCTTCGTAGTTTTCTGGTGTTGTGTGCTGCTTGATCGTTTGGTGCTTGTGAACTTGGTCCTTCGTGGTTTCGTGGTGGAGTACATGCTGCTTTGATCGCTTGGTGCTTGACGAGTAGGTGCTTTGCCGTTTGCTGCTGGAATAGGATCTGCTTGATCACGTGCTGCTTGATGAGTTGGTGCTGTGTCGTTTCATGCTGGAGTAGGTGCTGCTTGATCACTTGCTGCTTGATGAGTTGGTGCTCTGTGGCTTCCCGGGACGTGATTGATCAATCGTCTCTCTCTCTCTCTCTCTCTCTCTCTCTCTCTCTCTCTCTCTCTGTGTTTCAGCTTTTGGTGTCTGTTTCGTTTTTACTCTGGGTTCATCTCTCTGTTGCCCTGATGTCTTCATTCTCTCTGTTTTCTTTTGTGCCAGGTGAATGAACTTTGCAGATTTTGACACTGTTGCTGGTGGTTGTTGGATGTTGTGAGTTTTGCGTATCTGGTTTTTTACGAGTTGCAGTTTGATAGTTAGTAGTATGTGCAAATTCGTGTTTGATTTTTATGGTGGTGCGGCTATGATTCTTTTTTTTTTTTAACTAAGCTTAGATTCTTTTCTCAATTTCACCTTACACTACCTAAGTAAGACTACTCCTAATCATAGTATTACGGGGAACCTCAGGAGAGAACATGCAGGAGCTGCACCCGACCAGCAGGTGGGCGATACTGGCCAGGGCACATCCAATAGCATCAGGGACCATGCGAACAAGACTAATCCCTGTGCCTCCCCTCCAGTCCCCTCCCCTACAAACATCAGCAGACTCTGCTCAATGCCAATCGTCATATCCAATGGTCTTTTTCTAGGTGGCGGACGCCAAGCATACCCAAGAGTAATTGAACCCACTCGGGAGCCAAAGCAAGTTACCAATTGAGCTATTTGTTGTATGTTGATGAATTTCGTAGTCTGTTACTTGGAATAAAGGTATCGTTGCCGTGTGTGCGGAGTTAGGAACGAGTAACGAAGGTCTGTTAGTTACTGTCTGTGGTTCAAATGGGTGATTGTTTTCGTGAAGGATATTGTTTATTTATCGATTACTGCTGTGGTTGAATGACTTACGATTCAGCTGGTATGGTTGCACGGCTTGTATTGGTTGTTTTTAATTCATAGTTGAAGTGTGGTGGACACATGCTCGAAGGTAGATGTTCATGTAGGTGTTGGAGATCAGTTAGACACTAATGATCGTGGACTGTAGCAACCTGGGTGGAGTGAGATAATTCTGAAAAGCGTAGGGAGGAAAGAGGGATCTTGATTCCTGTGCTACCAGGCCGGATGTAGGGGACCCCCCCTGTCTGTCCGGGATGTCCGGTCAAGACGTGCGACTGGAGCACTATGTTCAAGCGTCGGGAAAAATAGGGGGGCTGGCTTTTTTTATTTTATGGGAGCACATGGGTGGTGTAGAGGGTGTTGTGCAGTAGGGGGGACGGAAGGGTAATTTTTTGCAGGGCTTTAGGGGTTCCAAATTCCAAGAAAAAAAGAGGCCCAATCGATGACTCAGATTGGGCCATTTATAATTCAAAGAAAAGAAAAGAACTTTTAAAAGCCCGATTTTATATTTTTTTTGTTATTTTTCAATCAATCAATGTGTGTGTGTCCATCCCCGCCTCACACACACACACACACACACACACATACATTCGTGCCCTTTTTTATCTTTTGAACTTTTATTAGTACGTATTCATTGATTGATTGATTGGGCCTACCGGACGTCCAACGGAGACATCCGGCCTACATCCGACCAGCGGACAGCTGTTAGCATAGCTTGATTCACTATGCTTACATTGGTATAGCAATGGTGCGGATATTTTTTATGATATGTCAGACATGGAACTGAAGAGGTTTATGTGGTTGGTTTTCATTGTTGTTACAACCGATTAGATTTTTTGATGAGGATAGACATTCGATAAATTTAGCTGCTGCTCGAATTTTGTTTGTGGACTGTACTAGGAATCGTGATTCGATTTGGAAGGGTGTGATGTCTTCTATGGGTGACAAGCCGAGAACGGGAGTTGAATGGGAAATCCCATCGGGTAATGATAGCAATCTTCGGTGTTCACAAAGGGATCTGTTCCAAACGATTAGGAGTGTTCAATTGGAGAATGATTCGTTGAGGAAGATTATGTATAAGGAGGATTCATGTTGCGCAAGGGGAAGAGAATGGGTGCAATAGTAGTTGCTCGTCGGTGGGTTGGCAATGCTTACGAAAGGCCGGTTGTGCAGTGTACGACGGGGAACCGAGCCGTTTGGATGGTCGGGAAAATGCAGATTATGGAGAGGATACTCAGTTGGATGATGAGAAGGGGATCCGTATTTCATCATGAGTTGCGGATAAGCAGAGGTTAAGGGAAGATGTTGTGTGGTTAATGAGCAAAATTGATGCTAATGTTTTTGTGGATCTTGGATTGTGGAGGGCAAGGGCTGAAGATGGGTTGAATGCAGTGAAACTTTTGTTGGGGAGATCGTAGAAATTGATTTTGATCACATCTTTCACCCATATGCATACCTGCGTAATTCTGCTAGGTGGTATTCACTAGCAGACTATTGTGTGGCAAAGTCATCCTTGATAAGATGCCTTCAGTGGATAGGTCGTCAGGTTCGGAAACCATTGCAGTTTATGCCGGTAATAATAAAATCGTGTTATCCCACAATGAAAAAACGTTTGCTTATAGTGGCCAATAATTTGCATATGTCATTGTAGTATGCCTACGCCGGACCCGGAACCGGACATTTTCGGACATGGAACCGGACCCGTGTCCGGTAGTTTTCGGACGTCTGGAATTTCGGACATTTTCGGACCTCCGAACATGGGGGATCCGGACGGTCCGGATGTCTGGACAAGTCCGGAAATGTCCGCACCATTAAAAAAAAAAAAAAAAACTGAAAAAAAAGTATGTTATGCAGAATTACAATGCAAACCACTTTTGCCTCAAAGTCATGTCAGAATTCCTAACCAAACTTGAGTTAAAACTTAAAAATCAAAAACTATAAAAAACTTAAAAAAAAGACTTAAAAACTAATAAAAGGAAATGGATTATTAATAATTAAAAAATTGGGGTTGTCTAATAAATAATTATAGAGAGTGAGCATGTCCGGACCCCCAAAAAAAGCATAAATGGGTCTGAAAAACCCCCAAAACAATTTTGGGGACTTGGCTCCTGAATGGGGAAGGGTCTTGGACAATTTATTTATTTATTTTATTTTTTTTTGGAAATTCGGTAGATCCGGACCTTCCTGACCGGACGTCTGGAGTCCGGACTGAATCCAGACCGGTTGGACGGAGGACCGGACGTCCGGATCATAGCCATGCATTGTAGTGTATGGCAGTTGAACTTCGTGACTTCAAGGATTATGTCTCCAGTGGTATCAGCGGATTTGCTTGCAACCCATGAGTTTAAACTTCGGCATCGTTTGTTCGTTGTACTGTTTAGGTTGCGTGATGAGTTCACCCATACAGTCTTTGGTAGCGTGTCTATCAGTAAGACCCGCATGCTCGATATCTTGCTGGCGCAAAAAAAATGGAAGTACAAAATGAAAAGATTTTTGGGACACCCATCTGGAACTGCTCATTTTTAGGTCGGCTGGGTGGGAGGATGTGCAAGTTTCTCCGATTGTGTTGTTAATGTGTTTGTTGCCATGGAATTTGGCCTGTGAAGGTGGGAGGAAGGATGTTGAGGATGGGGGTGACGCCGATATGGTATCGAGTGGTGGAAAATTATGTTATGTCGTTGGAACGAGTTGGAAGAAGGGACTCTGCTGATTTAAGATTGTTAGCGGTAACTCGATTGTTATTGTGTGCTAGCAATCACTAATAATGAATCATCGAAATTAAGAAGATTGCGGGTTTGGATTTTAAATCATCTAAGAGAGAGATTCAAGCACTTATCGAAGTCGAATGAGTGGTAGTGTTATAAGGATAGTTGTGGACAGCGAGATATTCGATGTTAAGTGTTGTACTTGGTGCATATCGATTTGTGTAGAGAAGTGTTTGTTTGCATGTTGTATGTTTGTAATGTGTATTTTCAGTCTGTGTAATGGGCGATAATTGTTTGTGAACTGATGTTGTGTCCACATATTTTTGTTTGTTTCTTATGTGCACAATGGTGGTTTTCGTAACAATGAGTGTTGTGTTGAGTGGAGGGATGGTTTGTGTTACTGATGGGGATTGTAGTTTTGTGAGGAGTGAATGCGTGGGGAGTTTGACTTAGCAATCAAGATGGAAGAGATCGATGGTGGTGCAGGGCCATCATGTTGTGATGATGTTGAGGTGCAGTCGGATGTAGGAATGAATTTAGTGTCTGAGCATCTCATGTTGAACCGGAGGTCCAGTAAGCATGTGAATATTCTGAAGATTGGGACGAGTTCAGTTATGTCACTGAGGCAAAGAATCACGGGAGTGAACAACATTAGGATGGGTGTGATCCTACCGTGGAATATGGTGTTTTAGGTAAGGTTCCACATGATTATGACATGAAGAGGATACATGGTAGGTTCTTTAGTGATAAAGACGGCCTTCGTTGAAGCAAGGATGAGTTGCCTGGTTTGTTGCGAAAAAAACTGGTGGAAATTGATGCTTTGAAGGGTGCGTTATACGGATTTGAATGCAGGTCGACAACGATTTATTTGATGAACGACAAGTTGACCTGGCTGGCCTTGATAATGTTTAATGCGAGCGAGTTGCAACAAAGCGAAAGAACGTTGTGACATTGGTTGAAGAAGAGCGAAAGAACGTTCTGTCCCAGATATGGTCAAATGATGAAAATGCATTGATCCATGAGATTGTTAAATATAGTGGTCGGGCAAATCCGCACCTAAAGCATCTTTTCCTCGTGATCATTTTCGCTTGCCCTCACGTAACATCGTGATGACGCTGCCCAAAAGTTTTGTAATTGGTATGGAATGAGCGATGGAAACTAGGTTTGGAACTTGTACATATGAATACCATGTTGGTGGTGCCAAATGCGCCGAAATATTATGTTAGCAACAATTAATTGTCAACAACTGTGAGTCTTGGACAATTGTATGGGGAGTCGCGCAAACAATTGATGGATGTTGTGTTTAGTGAACCATAAGGCGACGAAATTGGGCATGAGGCTGAAGTTGTGTGGGAACAATGTCAAAATGAAGAAATGCATTCACCGAGGAAGGTGGTAGGAAACATGATGCTTGCACCCGAACGAATTTGGCACCTTGGCCTGGATTCCAGACGCTTTGATCCGGGTTTTTTATTATAGCAGAGATAGGTGCTTCCATTGTAATATTGGTTTTTCCAAGACTAAGAATGCAAGATTCTTTGTTCGACATAGCCAAATTCAAGAAGAATATTTTATATGGAAGGCTGCAAGAAATATCACCTTCGGTACCTTCTGAAAATGGACAAAAAAGAAAGAAAAATCAGAATGCGTGACTTCGTTCTATTTGGCATTTTACTATTCAGTGTGCTAAGTTCAAAACAAATAGCACGTATAACCATGGATTCCATAGAAACTCTTGAAAATCAATCATCAAACACATAGATGGGCGTCCCGCCGTGTTTGCATGATTGACGTCGTGTGAATGATCAATCAAATTTGTGTTCTCCTAAGTGACCACAATTAACATAACCACAGTCAGAGTACCAAACAGAAAACCTTAAGAAGCATCAAACATTTATATGCTATGCTTTTAGCTATTTTATTGATTTTGTTTCAAACGGGAAATACCGATTTACAAATCTAGCTTCCTTCCGAACCGTGCATGCAAGATAGAAAGTTGTGACAAAAGTAGGAGAACCAAGTGGTTTCGTCCCGTCCAAGTTTGGCCATCAAACTTTGCACATGACGTTCTCCACCTTGGCAAAGGCTCGAAGAGCAGACGCTTCGCTTTCGTACCTTCTGCTTTTACCACGCGATATTTGGGTAGGCGCGAAGCACAATTCCGAGTATGTGTCTGAATCCCACGGGCTCGTCAGCAACAAGGTCGAGATGACTTTATGGAGGAGACAAACATATGAAGAAAAGGTGAAACGCTATTGCTAGCATACATAAAGAACATAAATGCGTTAGCGCAAGCACTGTTATGGCGATGGGGAGCGTGCAAAATGGACACAGGAGAGAAAGGGGGGAATCGATGAAACATAGCTGCAGACAACAGATTGAAATGGTATTTTGACAAGTTGTCTGGGATTTGTTTTACGTAGATTATGAATTGAGAAAAGGAGAGGACTTGGTGGGTTTCAAAGCTAAATGGTTAAGATGGAACTGGGGGGTCAAAGAAATCGTGGGGTTTTGGAGTGATAGTTTTATGAACTCTTTGTGCATTCAATAAGACAAATGATTTGTGATATGTTGTTTTTTATTTAAACATTGCGTGATCCTTTTTCTTTTTTTTTTAGTTGGGTGGGTGTTTGGAGGTTGTGATTTCGTTTGTGATTTTTTTTTTTTTAATAAATCAAATTAATTTTTTTTTTTTTTTTTTTTTTTATTTTTAAAATTTTTTTTTTTTTTTTTTTTTTTTTTAGTTGGGTGGGTGTTTGGAGGTTGCGATTTCTTTTGTGATTGATTGTTTTTCAGTGCATTAAATTAAAATGAAAAATGAGTATGTTTGATGTGATGGAGTTGTGGTGAATGTATCTTTTAACTAAAGGTGATGACGTTTGACTGTGTTGTATATTATTGTCATTGAGTGTGTTATACTTTGAATGGGTGCTTTGATCGCAGTTGGTCAAATTTGTCATGTTCGGATATAACTTTGGAGAAAGTAGTCGATGGGGATTGTTCTTCTGTGAGGAGTGAATCTTTAGGGACCTTAATTTAATCGTGAACATGGAAGACTTGCATTGTGTTGTAGGGTCATCACATTATGCTGACCTGGAGGCAGAGTCGGGTCTATAAAACCATTCGTAGCCTGTGTATGACCATATAATGTTGGACCAGAAAACCGTTGAATATTTTGACAATTGTAAGGTGTTTAGTCATCCGATAATGAGGGCCTTCATTGGAGTCAGGGTGTGTTGTTGAGACTGTTGTGGAAGATAGTGGTGGAAATTGATGAAGAGTGCATTATATAAAGTTTACGGGAAATTGGCAAAAGTCAGCAACGATTTATTTGATGAACGTGAATTAGACCTGTTGGACTTTTTGAATGTGTCATGTGAGTGGGTTCAAGCGGAGGGAAATAACGTTGTTTTGCGGGTGGAAAGAGAGACTAAACGATGTTGCACGACTTTTCTCAGTGAGAATGGATGTTCTTGTAGTCGAGACGCATTGGTAGATGATATTGTTAAGTACAACATCCGGGTAGATCCGCACCTGAAGGAAGAGTCTGATGATGTGCGTGACCACTTGGCATTCAGTGAAACTTGGTTGAGGAGACTTCTCATGTATGTCGTGGGCTTTCAATTGGTGACACATCTTCTACCGGTCGTCTTTCACTTAACCTCAGAGGAAATTATCATGTCGCTTTCTGGAAGTTTTGTAATTGGTATGGTACAAAGGATGGAAACTATTGCTTACCAACTTATACGTAGGAATACGATATTGGAAGTGCAAAAGGCGAAGCCGATTGAAGGCACCAACTCTTAATCTAGGACTATTTTATCAACTTTTATCAAGTTTTATGCGTATCGAACGAACTGTTGAAGGATGATGTTTTAAACTGCTAGTACAAGGCCTCAGCCTTGCAGAAAGTTTTTGTCGTCACAAGCAAAACTCGGAGGCGCCACGCGGCCAGGATCGCCATTGAAAAAACAAATCGCCCACTGTTGAAAAAAAAAATCGGCGGCCTCCGAAGTGGTGCGGGTTTCATGCTGACACCCGCAGGCTGATATGTGGTGTACTTGTGCTTTACATAATTTTTCAGTGACTGACTTGATCATGAGGATCAATTTATGTTGAGTCAATGCCATATCGAACATATTTATTGGATGAGGAAGGTTGTTGGAAACATGATGGTGGCAACAATGGTGGATGACTGTATACAGCAGAGGCTCATAGAAATGGTATACGCATTAGCGCTGTCATTGATGTCGCTATGTGGTGAGTGCGATCGTGAACGGGGATGGTCATATCTGGTAGTGGTTGATCTCTGTGTTGTTCACCCTTCGTCTTCGACAGATACTAATGTATATTCTGAGGATGGTAGTACATTGTTGATGAAGTTGAATTTTTAAGATGGAAGAGAGGCGTGGGGATCTACGACGAATAGTTGCAGACAATTTATTCAAACGGTATTTGGCTAACTGGTTTGTGATGTAGGTTGTGAATCAACACAAGAAGAGGACTATGAGTTTGTTAAACCGCTAGTACATGGCCCCAACCTTGCTGAAAAAGAAACTTGTCACCTACGAAAATTTCATAGGTTCGGCCTACCGGACCACAATAACTGGCAGCGCCAAACAAAAAAAGAAAGTGCGTTGTTGGTGGTTAGGAAATGCTTGGCGCGAAGTAAGACGCCTGCAGCCCGGGTGTGCTGGTAGTGTAAGGTCGTATGGGGAAGATGTATAAGCAATCGATAGAATATTGCAACATAGTATGGGCCTTTTGAGTGACAGTTTTGTGAGGATGTTTGGGCTGGTGTACACGATGTAGATCTGTGATGTGTTGTGTTTTTTCAGATGTTTTGTGGGTTTTTGTTCATCTTTTTAAGTGTGTTTGTGTTGTGGATTGATTGTTGTTTAGTATGTTGGTTTGAAATTGAAGGGGTATGTTCGTGTGATGGAGTTTTGTTGCATGTATGTGTTGAAGTAATGTGATATCATGTGATTGTTGTGTATTGTTGTCGTTGTTTGTGTTATTGTTGTGCCAATGCTTTTCATACAGTTGGTCAATTTTGGTGCTTTCGGATGCAAGTTTGGGGGAGAGTGTCCGTGGTTGGTGACTACAATATTTGGTGATAGATTGTTTATGATGTTGTATTTGTAGGTAATTCGGGTATTGGTGGCGAGGATATGGAGAATGTGGATATTTCCAAGTTCAAGGAAATGGGGAGTTGTTTGTAGGTGATTGCCATGTGCGTGATTTTTGTTTTATAAAGGGAGGAGTTTTTGTGTCCTTGACGACGTCTTGGTCATTAAGTGGGCGAATATGTTAACAGTAGAGATTAAAAATATTTGGGATTCAACTTTGTTTGCACCGATACCTATTGAGATGGGGAGCTATGGAAGGCCCCGTGTTCTGAGATTTATGCTTAAGGTGGGAGGTCAAGTTCATCTGGAGTTTGGAGTCTCGGTGGTGGATGGGTTTAGGGGAAAAACCCTTTATTATGTGCGTGAGTTTTTAATTCAAAGAAGGTGTGTGGGATGCAGGTATGCAGTCGGTACGGTGTTGAGTAATTGCTTGAGTTGTTGTTGCAATGGTTGTCATGTTTCCAGCATGGCGTTGTTGAATTCTGCTACATGGAAATACAATCCTCATTGCGGCAATTGGGGTAATGTGAGGGGGACACATATTTATACTGAATTTGGCAATGGTGAGGAAAATGTTGGTGGATATGTCAATGGCATATTGCCTTCAGGTGATAAGTACAACCTTACATAATTAGTGTCTCTCTAGAGAGATCTTGAATATATGCTTAAGATTATATGTAACCTATGTGATTTGACGTATGGAAAAAAAATGATATTTTTCCCCCAGCTCGTTTGTCAATGATGGTGCCTATAAGATTTTATGCGGGATATAGTTGTATAGATCCCACAACAAATTTCAAATAAAAAAAAGAAGCTATTTCAAATATTGTAAAAGATTCGGATCAAATACAACCTTTTTCTTTAGATAAACCATTAGAAGAGTTATATGTATATCAATTTTCTTGCTCCATTATTGTTAGCTACACTAAGAAAAGATTGAGTTTGGAACTTTGGATCATTTTTTTCACCAATAAAAAGTGAAATGCTACAAAATAATATCATTTGAAGACAAATCAAGGAAAATGAACAACAACGAGATGACAATATCCAAAATGCACAATCACATTGAAAGCGAGATAGTATCTCAGTGTCCAGAAAGCAGCATTGCACCGATGTAACACCAATGGAGATTCGTAACACTGAAAACCTATGTCAATGCTTACGCCACCACCAACATAAGAGTCCAGTCCCTCCTCCCTACTTGGCGCTCGGTGCCTAGCCTATTTCCTACACAACTACTGTCTACCTACTAATTGACAACGCAACTTTTGACGTCAGCGGCCAACGAAGTACTTGAAGATGTCGCTCGATGCAGACCATCGCCAACACCAGGTATGTGCCCTCACATCATCATCATCATGATCCTTCTCTCTCTCCCTTGACTTACACCCACGTCTTCCCTTTGTACACTCGAAGACCACCCCTGCGCCTCATTGTAGTCCAAGCCCATCCAACTATGGAGGCTGGGCTATGGTGCTGCCCTGAGCAACTCCCTGCTTCTTGCACGATCGCACGCGCGCAGCACCTTGCCCTTAGCGCTCAGCAGCCCGCGAGCAATCACTCCAGCGGCATTGCCGCATCACTTCGGAAGTGCCTGAATGAGAGCCCAGGCAGCGAGCTCTTTCCTATATGGAAAGAGCCTTCCTGCCCCGGTGGCCTGAATGGCTTGGGCCTCTCCCGAGAAGCTTTCGGTAGGCCCCAGGAGGCTGTGCCTCAATTGCAGCTGTTGGGCCACCTTCGGTTGGGCCTCCTAACTGTCTGTGTATGAGGCCGCGATTCTTGCCCAGGGCCTGCATTTCCCAAAAGGCCTTGAAGGTCGTGGAATATCTTTGCTGCTCGGCCTGTGTTTCCCTCAACCAACTAGCGCGTTAACTGCCTGAACCCCAAATCCAAAATTGACAGCAAGGGGACTCTCGCAATTTGTTAGGCTCGCCTTCACTTAGGGCGGGCACTTCTGTAACAAGGGCCCCTTAGGCCTGTCGAGGATCCAGTCCCTCGCATTCCGTCCTTTACTTGGATAGTCCTCTGAGAAGTCTGCTAATCTGCAGGCATCTTCCCCTCGAGTTCTTTTTCATAGCCTGCAATAACTTGAGGAGCTGTTCGTAGGAGTTCTTCTTTGGTGAACCTCCGATATTCGTTGGGATCTAGATGATGTTTGAATCTGACACGATATTGCATTCTCGGCTTAGGAGGGCGGCCTTTGCCCAACGGTTTAGGCACGGGCATCATTCGATGCTCCACTATTCTGTCGGTGTCAACTTGACCATTCATGGTTGGGGGCAGCATTGACACGTCTGGAGGGAACTGTGCAGTCTCTGCGAAAGATGCTAGCTTTGAGGAGTGAAAAACTAGATGTGTGCGGAGATGAGGTGGGATGTGTATCACGTAGGAAGGTCCGTCCATCTGATCTTCGACTATGTCTAGGATCTCCCAGGGACCGAAATACTGTGGCTTTAGTTTTCGAGAGATTCCCATTTCCGGTCCCAGTTCAGATGACTTTATCCAGGCTCTGTCCCTTTCCTGAAAGTTAGAAGGCCGAATGTTGTTTGTTCTCAGATGCAATCATAGCATCTTGAGATTTCCTAATGTGCTCAACGGCCTGCTGCAGCATCTGTTCATATTTGACAAAAAAATTTATGTGGCTAGGTGTTGCAGTTGACTGGTTCTCATGCCAATAGTGTTGCGATGTTGTACAGGCTGGCGACGAGAGGTACTTTCTCGTCCCAATCATCCAGGCCTGGCTTGATGTAATGCCTAAGCAGGTGCTACACTACTCGGTGGATTTGTTCCGCCTGTCCATTTGACTCAGTGTGATTCCCTAATGTCATTTGCAGTCTGGTACCCATATGTTGGGCAGTGTTTTGCCGCAGTTCGCTAGTAAAGCGAACATCCCTATCACAGGCGATGGACTTGCGCAAACCAAAGTCCCGCACCCAGTTATCCATAAACAGCTTGATGACATGCTCATTTTTTTGTTGTTTCTGGCATAGCAATTAGTCTTGCATACTTGGAAAATTGGTCAACTACAACGGAGATGTGTCGTTTTTCGTTCTTGCTGGTCACCAAGGTATCCATGAAATCCATGGACACACTTTGACCTGGACCTTTAGGAATCGGCAAGGGCTTGATGAGCCCGAGCGGAGCCCGATTCCTAGGTTTGTCTCGTTGGCAAACCTGGCAAGTTTCAACGTACTTCTTTGCATCTTGCATCATAGAAGGCCAGCAAAATCTTTGTACTTGTTAGCTGATGTTTTCCTAAAGCCAAAATGGCTAGTTGCGTCATGACATTCTCCTAGAAACAAAGTACGCAAAGACTCTATCTGGGACACATAACCTTTTCTTCCTTGTCTTTTCAAGAAACAGCAAGCCGTCTACCATCGTAAGTTTATCAAAAGTTACTTTATCTTTCTCTTGAAATCTACAAATGATTTCGGACATAACTGGATCTTGCTGATAGGCCTCCACCAAGGATCGAGTTACGTTGTCAGATATTCCAAACTCAGTTACTAGCGCGCCCAGATAGTTTGCCCGATGCGATAGTGAATCAACCACCTTGTTGTAATCTCCCTTGATTGGGTAAAGTTGATAGTCATACATATCTATCACTTGAATCCACCTTTTGAGTGCGTCAGAGAGTATAGGCTGGGTCTTGATCCAGCACAAAGTCTCGTGGTCACATCTCAAGTAGAAAAATATGCCTAGGAGAGTGTCTCCAGTGGACTAGCGCTCTATAGAGGGCATAAAGCTCACGCCCATACGTGGAGCTTTTGGGATGGCATCTTTTTGCTCATGTACTCGATTGGCCTCAACTTTTTCCCTTCCCTTGGTGCAAGGACCGCGCCTATGCCATATTGGTTGCCGTCTGTGGTCACTACAAATGGTTGATCACGGTCTGGAAGTTGAGGAATTCGTAGTGTGTCAAAGCATACTTCAATTTCTTGAAGCTTGCTTCACACTCTTCGGTCCATTCCCAAGGGGTGTCAAGGCGTGTTAGATCTGTTAATGGGGAAGCTATAGTACTATAGTTTTTATCGAACGGGCGGTACTAGCCCGTCATCCCCAAAAACGATCGGACCTCCGTTACAGTCAAAGTCTTGGGCCAGTCTCGTATGCTGGCCACTTTGGCATCGTTCGGCCTCAACCCATCCGCAGAAATTTCATGACCCAAGTATAAGATCTTGGTGCGACCGAACTCGCATTTCTCCAAGTTGACCTTGTATTGGTGTTGTCTTTAGGAGACCTAGCAGTATTTTTAAGTACAGAGCGTGCTCCTCTACAGTCTTGCTAAATATGAGGATATCGTTGAGGTACACGACGATAAACTTGTCTAAGTATTCATGGAAGTTCCTATTCATTGCGTGCTGGAATGTCCCAGGGGCATTGCATAGGCCAAAGGGCATCACCACAAACTCGTACAGACCGTACTTGGTCTGAAAAACAGTTTTGTGTTGGTCCTCGTGTCTAATAGCAATTTGATGGTATCCAGACTTTAGATCTATCTTAGTAAAGTATCGGCATCCCTGCACTTTATCCAGTAGGTCGTCGACGCGAGGTAGGGGCTCTCCGTTCTTTACGGTGATGGCATTGAGGCCCCTATAGTCAATGCACATCCTTAAGGTACCTCCCTTCTTAGGGACAAATAGGACTTAAGCACCGTAAGGGGAGGTACTAGGCCGAATCCATCCCTTCTCTGTGAGCTCTTTGAGCTGGCGACGAAGCTCATCCAACTCCGTAGGAGACATCCTATAGATTCGCCCTCTAGGTACCTTACTACCTGGGACGATCTCTATTGCATGGACCGCCTCCCTTTCCATGACACCATTGGGCTCCTCAAAAAGGTCGGAATATTGAGCGACGACTGATTCTATCTCTGGGGGTGATTTTACGGACTCCTTTCTCAGAGACAAAGACTAGGAACATGCCCTCCTCGCGATTCTGCTTATAATAGTTATAGAAAGAGGAGACACACATGCAGCTGTAGTTTTCCACTAGACTGCTAGCTTTGAACTTTGGCAGTTTAACGGTTCTACCATTTGATAGCTTGTGTATCATCACCTTTCTATTCCAGTCAAATTGAGGTTGAGCGACCCCGAGGTAGTACATGCCTAGCAGCATATCAAATGGCAGTTCGTCGCTAACCAGGAACGATATTTTATGTCTCAGTTCCCCTCCTCCATAGGAGAAGGTGTAGACTACGTCTTTGACATAGTCTTGAACAACCATACGGTGCTTGTTGGCTAGTGAAAATGCTACAGATCTGCTAAGCCGCTGCACTTGGTCCCTTAAGCGCAGCCTATATACACAAGCACGACTGATGAAGTTTCGTGTATAGCCTATGTCTGTGAAGGCACCCACTTCTCAGCCACCTACATCAATCTTTACCACGAAATGTTCACCCCTAGGACCTTCACTTATCATCGCCCAAGAGTCTTTGGGGTCCTTCCCTGACCACTCGGTCTGTAACTCTTCTAAGGATTCAGACACATCTCTCGAATAGAGCATCGGTGGGTCTGAATGTGCTTGCCGGGCGGTGTAACGGTCACTAGCCTTGGCCAACGCCTGAAGTGGGGAAGGCAACATTACCACGTCAGCACAAGTAAGAGTGGCTAACACTCCTACTGGCCCGAGGTGTTTCCTTGCGAAGTGCTCGCAGAAGCATTGCCAGGTTTCGAAGATAAGCCCACCACCGTTGGAGAGGCTACCTTCGTTGTGACCTTCTTGCCTCGACAAGTTTTGGACGTGTGGCCAAAGTTGCCACAGTTCATACAAGTGCCCCTAGCAACTCGGTCTTTCCACACCTCGTAACTTGAACCAAGTTTTACCCATGCGGGTGTTCCTTGGTCGCCCGAACCCTTGGACCAGCCTACCTTCTGCTTCCCGGTCGCCCTAGCTTTCTCTTTGATAGGCGCCACGATTCCCCCATCCGAAGTCTCGCCGGCCCCATCCTGCTTTGTCTCATCCCCATAGTCTGGAAAGTCGTCAATCTCAGTCGCCTGACCATCATGGTCGACGAACATGAGTTGACCTTTCTTCTTCCAGTCTTGGGGAAGTTTATTCTTCCTACCATCCGAGTGACCCTGATGCGCGGACCCAAGCTTAGCCTCTATATCCAAGGCTTTCTTGCTGAACGAAGCCAAGTTATGCTGGTCAACGTCCACTAGCTTATTCTTGACATCTGTGAGCATACAAATCAAATAGTATGTGAGTAGTACCTGCGGGTCATAGCGCATACCAGGTACTACGATCAGACGTTTTACGACGTCTGCGACTTCACGTACAGTCTTGTACCTTTAAGAACAGAGACTGTTGATCGCATCAGTGGCCTTTTGAGCCCCTTGAGGGTCGTGCTACCTATTGTACACAGTCCGTACGAAGTCTTCCAATGTCTGAGCCTGGGCCCATGCATCGAAGTTCTGACCATAGCCCTGTTGCTGCACTAACCTGTTTAACCATCGTGTTGTCGATCCCTCTAAAAAGCAGGCAACGACTATGACTTCATGTTCTGGCCTTGTGAGCTTGTGCCTCACATAGGTAGGCACATTCCTCACCCAGGTATCTAGGTCCTCCTTCTTGTCGCCAGAGAAGGGCTTAGGACTCTGCAAAAGAATCTTGGGCATCCACTGCATGGGTTGGATCTGCCCAGGCGATTGCTGCAATGGCTGCATAGCCACTGAGACAAGTTGCTGCGTGGTAACCTAAGCCTGACTTGACAATGGCACTGTAGCTGCGACTGTCGTTAATGGTACATAAGAAGCTCTTAAGGACCAGACCACTAGTTGCTACTAAACCACCTGAAGGGGGAATGCCAAACATGGGAGAAAAAGAGGGCCCTTCCGACGACGGCGTCACTGAGGGACCCGCAACCGAGGGGGGAGCTACAACATACTGAGGCTGCCTCATCATTTGACGAGGAGCCTGCAGTGCAGCCAGAATTTGCCTCTGGCCTGCCACTAGTTCAGCCAGCACTTCCTGCTGAACAACCTGCGTTTCTGCCACACAGAGGAGTGAATCACGGAGCGCTTGCAACGGAGGATCAAGTGTTGACTCATCTGGTGCCTCCTACTCGCTAGTCTAGCTTTTCTCAATATAGCATTTTGTCCCCTCTCTGCTGCCTCTCCCAACTGCCGCTGCAGCTCATCATGAAGTTCTTCTGCTTGAAGGATCTCATAATCCTTCGGTGTGATTTGGGTCTGTTGGCAGACTTGCAAACCAACAATCTGACTAACGGAAACCTGAGAAACACTCTGATTGACTCCTGACGAAGTGGCCTGGGACGAGGCCTGTGACGTGCTGGAGGCAGTAGTCGTCACGGCCTCTAAGTTGGTTGTTGCTGACCTAACCCTCCTTAATGTCGCTCTCTCCCTAGCTTCCCTCCGCAGCCTCCTTTCCTCTCCTGGAGCTAACTCTCGGAAAGTGATCGGTCGACTGAGAGCAGTTCTACGTGTAAGGGTTCCACTAATCGTTCCTCCTCCCTCCTACTACTTGCATCACTCATGAGCTAGTGTAATCTAAACTAGATTCCTCAGTGAGTCCTACATCAGCATGACACCCAACCGAGTTTGACATACAACTATATTCGGTCAGCCTGGAGAGAAACAGCAAAGTGGTAAATGACAACTAATGCCAGATCCTACAGGTAGGACTACCGTCTTCCCCTGAACATAACGCATATGCGATATATTTGAGTTTTCCAAAAAAAACGGTTTTTGAAAAGTTAGACCATTTTCTTCGAATACAAAGGCACTTCGAATATAACGCATATGCGTTCTATTCGAATACTACGCACATGCCTTATATTCGGATTTCACGATGAGAAAATTGTTGCATTCGAATAAAAAATTTCTTCTCCCCCTCCCGCCCCCCCAAAGGTCAGCGCCTGCTCTGTTCTTGCCTTGCTGATCGGGACAGGCCTGTGCATTCTCTCTCTCTCTCTCTCTCTCTCTCTCTCTCTCTCTCTCTCTCTCTGTGTGTGTGGCCCATATGCTCTTCTTTCAACAAGAAACTGCCCTCCACGTGAGTGACATGCAGCGCGCTGCAGGGCTCTCTCTCTCTCTCTCTCTCTGCCCCCTGTGCTCTGTTGTCGGCAAGCAACCGCCCTCTGTGTCACTGACAAGCTGCCCTCTCTCTCTCTGTCTCTCTGGCCCCTATGCGCTTCTTTCAGCAAGAAACCGCCCTCCAGGTCACTGACACGCAGCGCGCTGCAGGGCTCTCTCTCTCTCTCTGCCCCCTGTGCTCTGCTGTTGGGAAGCAACCGCCCTCCGTGTCATTGACAAGCTGCCCTCTCTCTCTCTCTCTCTCTCTCTCTCTCTCTCTGAGTGTGTGTGTGTGTGTGTGTGTGTGTGTGTGTGTAGTGGAAGCCAGTTCAAGCCACTTACCAAGGCCTTGCTGCTACGGTGCTCACGGAGACAAAAGACAAAGGGGTTGTATCTTTCCATGTTCTAGTAGAGAGTCGTTCTCATTTTGCACATTTGCTGAGGAGTGCAGCAAGGCCCCATGTATGGGAAATAAATGAATCTTCGCCCAGAACATGGAAAGGTACGTACGTCGCTACTTTTCTCTTACCGTTTTTTCAAGGTTTTGAAGCTCTCAGCCGTGGTCTAGAATTGAGCCTACTCAGCGCGGACCCGACCCCATTGTGAAGGTAAAGTTGGTCTTGTTCACTCGAACATAACGCATATGCGTTGTAAACGAATACAACGCACGGTATGCGTTGTATTCGTTTACAACGCATATGCTTTATGTTCGGGGGAAGACGGTAGTTCTATTTTTAGATTACTATGATACAGAATGCAATGCAACAAGGAAGGTACTATCCTATCTGCAGCTGTTTGTCAGTTGTCAACAAGTCCGTACAACTAAATAATCAAAAATAAAACAATTTACCTGTGGAGATGTATGTTGGATGGAAATCTACCTAACTAGTGCAACAGCGAACAGTTATCGGAATCCCCCCTCTTCCTGTATCCTTTTTGAGTGGTCACTTTTTGTCAACGCCTTGACCATCTGGTTGAGCGGCGTGTCTGAAGTTGTGCAATCCAGGCCACCCCTATGCCTCAAGTCTATGCCGAACCTGCCAGCCCCTGCACGTTGTTTACCCTCGCATACAACGAGCCTTGCTTTCAATTTGATCTGATCAAGAGGCAGTTTAAGGACAACCCCCAAGGTCCCCAGGAACTATTTAATGTCACAAACAGGAGGACGATCACACGCAGGGTTCAACATCGGAACCCGCTAGAAATATTTAGAGACGATCTGGTAAGCGTTTGTTCAAAGGGTTGGCATGCCCTACATGACCTCTATTGCGCAGCAGCAGAACGAAGGACTTGCGGCAAAGCATGCTTGTACTAGTCTCGGCGGGTTGGCATGGTGACCGTGACCCAAGTGCTTCGTCCAGGGCCCTTCAGAGGCACCAAACAGCTATTGCGAAGAATCAATGTAGCGCGGTTCGAACCAGCTCTGACACCAAATTGCAAGGAAAATGAGCAACAACGAGATGACAATATCCAAAATGCACAATCACATTGAAAGCCAGATAGTATCTCAGTGTCCAGAGAGCAGCATTGCACCAATATAACACCAATGGAGATTCGTAACACTGAAAACCAATGTCAATGAGAGCTTGCTCTCGCCACCACCAACTCCTTACTTGGCGCTCGGCGCCCAGCCTACTTCCTACACAGTTACTGCCTGCCTACTAATTGACAATGCAACTGTTGACGTCATCGGCCAACGAAGTACTTGAAGATGTCGCCCTATGGAGATACTAGGTATGTGCCCTCACATCATCATCATCATCATCCTTCTCTCTCTCCTCCGACTTGCACCCACGTCTTCACTCTGTACACCGGAAGACCACCCTTACGCCTCGCGCTATTGACAGTAGAGGGCCTCTTGCGACTTGTTAGGCCCGCCTTCACCTAGGGTGGGCATTCTGTAACAGGGCCCCCTTAGGCCTGCTGAGGACCCAGTTCCTTGCAACAACAATAAATTAATTTAATTAAATTAATAATGCGTGTAATATGGTAAGCAAAATATCAATAAAAAACACAATTTGAGTAGTATTGTATTATATAATTGTGAGGATTTAGTACCTCAGCAGTGTTGGAACGGGGCTGCACCCGCCCTAAGTGAAGGCGGGCCTGAAAATATGTGCCAATGCTTGTTTATAGGCCTATGAGACCAGACAGAGGGGCCCAAGCAGAGCCTGTTGGAACCCCTACGAGGGCATGGATCCTCGAAGAGGCCTTGTTACGAGTTAGGTCATTGGCATGGCCTTGTGGGGCGTTTCAGGAAGCCCGAGTTTGTCAATTTTGGCAGAGTTTGGTGGGCGCCATATAGTTGCCACGCGCCAGTTGGTTACATCCTCCGTATTCGTGAGAATCAAAAACAATTTGTGAGAAGTAGGGAGAACCTCACGTTTAAACCTGGGTGGTTGGGCAGGCCTAACCAATTCGGTCCCAGGCCACTGTTTGAATGGGCCTGGGCACAAACACTTTGGCCCAAACGGAAGCTGTAGGAAACAAACAAGGCCCAACCAGATAGTAAACTAGGCGAGCACTTGGATAGCCAGTGGAGGTGGTGGTGGTCTTTGTGTATGGGGAGGAAGACGTGGGTGATGAAGTCGAAGGTGAGAGAGAGAGAGAGATGACATAGATGATGTGAGGGCACATACCTGGTCTTGGCGATGGTCTACAAGGTCGACATCTTCATGTACTTTGGTTGTTGCTGCTGACGTCAACAGGATGCATTGTCAATTCGTAGGCTGCTAGTAGTTGTGTGATCACAGTCTGGGAGTTGATAGGAGGAAGGACTCTGGATACAAATGTTGGTGGTGGCGAGAGTATGTTCTCATTGTCATTTGGATCCAGTGCTTTGGTTCTCCACTTGTGGAATACGAGTGCATTTCTGCTTTTTGGACAGCGTTGAACTTGCTGGCTTTCAATGTGATTTTGCACTCTGTTCTGTCATTTTGCCATCGTTCATTTTTCTTGCAATTTGGTACCAGAGCTGGTTGGAGCCGCATAGGGGGTGCACGCTGGATGATGAGAGCTTGCTGATGTGGCATTTAAGCCAAGGTGGAACTGCATTGTATTGCGAGTTGTGTTGAGGCATCGTCCGATCATCATAAATGCATGTCAGGTTACTGGTGAGAAATTTGTGGTTGAGGGCAGCATTATGAGGTACGTTGCTCATTACTTTATCTACCCTCTTTGTTGCTTCTTACTGCGAGGAAGTGAGTCTTGTCTTGAGAGTCCTCGCATTGTGAGGTGTCGCGAGCACTCAAACCTTGAGAGTTGACATTTTTCCTGGGGAGCAAGCTGGTGGGAGACGGGCGTTGCCTCTCAAGGGCCCTGGACGATGCACTCGGGTCACGATCACCATACCAACCCGTTGGGACTAGTACACACATGCTTTGCTGCTTGTTCTTTGGTCTGCTTGTTGCATTGTAGAGGTCAACGGGGCAGGCCAGCCCTATGAGGGAGAGACGAGTACCGGACCGTGTGTAAAGAGACTTCGACGGGGATATACGACTCGTGCTGTACGCGAGTATAAAAATAGTATGGACGGGGCTGGCCAGTGCACACCTTTAGACATGCCGCTGATCCAGAGCTACAAGACGTCGACACAAAGTGGCAACTCAAGAGGGATACAGGGGGAGGGAAGATTCCAGTGGTTGCTCAATTGTTCAGTATTGTAATATTTCCATTCAGCATGCATTTCATCAAATAATTTTAATTTTATTTTTGATTAGTTAGCTGTGACGAACTGCTAACAGCTAACAGACTGTTGCAGATAGATTAGTTGTTTATTCTGCTACAAGCATCTGTTCCAGACTAGTCAAAAGTAGGAGTAGAATTGGTTGTAGGGGTCTGGAACTATCTGCTCTTGACTGTTTCCTGATAAATCTGGACCGTATATTTAATTTTGTTTATTAAGCGGTTGGGTGCCACGCTGTGGTAGGTCCCTGCGAGGACACTAGTGTTCAGATCGCATGCCACATGTAGCTCTGGGGTGAAGATGACAGTGAGGTTGAGACACATAGACTAAGGTGAGGGGAGGATTACCCGTAGACAGGCGCTTTGTCGGCCGACCACTTGCTTGGTGTTATAACACCAGGTGAGGAAAATAGACTGCGGAGAACAGCTGAGGAGAAAAGGGTCTCGCATAAGGTACAGGTGGCAGCAGCCAACGTAGTGATGGTACTAGCAGCTGTAGCAGCAGGACACGTTAGAGCCAAGGCTGACGCAGCAAAGGGTATCGTTTCTGCAATGTCCCACGTCTCTTCCCAGGCCTGTTCGATAGGTGTTAGCCAGTATGTTGGCGTGCAGGACCGTCAGCAACAACCCTTGTTGGTGGAGGTCGTTGAGATTAGAGAAACGGATGCCCTTCACACAGACGAGATAGACCTAGAAGGCGAAATTGAACCGGGTAGAAGCTTCAAATGTTGAAGCACCTAATATGCGGGCACCACTTCAATGCAGTCAGTGTGGCCGAAGTACAGGCCGTGATAGCCGGTTAGAATTAGATTATGGTTGCGCAGAGAGGCCCCAGGCCTATAGCGAGGCTTGTGCAACCCGTTGTATTTCCTCCAGCGAGGTATGCGCAACCCATTGTATTTCCTCCAGCGGTGGCCAATGCATTCGTGACAGTGCTGCCTATGAGAGGTGTCTTTGTACCTCAGTATGACATATTTCCATCAGGCGATTCATCGATAGGTAGTAATGGCAGACTCGAGGAACTGCTTCATCTGTCCCCATATGAACTGCTAGAACTACAGTGCGGCAGTCGGGCCAGCGGCTTGTGCAGCAGGTTAGGCAACCTGTTCGGTCGGTTCAGTCACCGGTGCAGCAGGCACAAGAAGTTGGTCCATAGCCATGAGACACAGGTCTAGAGAAGGGAGAAGTTTTTGCAGCAAGTTAGTTGGATGCGTAGGCACATGGCGATGGACACAACCGCGGTCTTTGACTCTTGGGCTAGAGACAAGTGTCTCGATCAACTTCTGTTGTTAGGGGAATAGAGGTGGCAAGAATGTTGCAAGGCACGACTTGCTGCTCGTAAGTTCATCAATATTAAGGGCAAACTAGTTGTGCTCTCGTGGCCGTTGTGATAACCCTGTTTGCTTGGATACTCACATGGGTGCTTACCGATTATAGTAGAAAGTGCGACCACCTGGGCTGTGTACGATTCCTCTTCCAGTAATAGGCGGGCCTTGAAACTAGGAGGTAGAGCTTAGTGACCCGAGTAAGGGCTTGGATAATAGGAGGAAGAAAAAGCCACCCTAGGATCGACGAAAGGACGGTCTTGGGGTACAAACAAAGCGAGTAGGCGACCATGAAACCAGAGGGAGGAGTGTTGGCCGTTTGTAGTTAGGCTGAGGCGACTGGCACGCAGGGAGGCATCCAGTCTAGGAGTCGAGGGGAAGATCCTACTATGTTCATGTGGACAAGAGAGGGCTTTGGATGTGCAGGTAGACCGGCATGTAAGGGGCACCACGAGGATGCATCCTGAAGAGGGGTGAGGCACCCTCAACCGAGGGAAGCACTGCGAGCGCTTCCTTGGGAAGCACATCCGACCTGTAGTAGTAGCTGCTTTTGCTCTTGTTGAAGTGGTCGAATCCCTCATCATCAAAAAAGCGGCCAGGGTTACTGACTCCTTAGTCACCCCGCAGCCACATCTGGACCAAATGATGGTGATGTGTCTGAGGCCTTAGAGATGAGCTAGATGGTGAGACCTGCTAGCTGCCTGGGTGACCAGAAGTTAAAGGTCATAATAATCTGGTAGATGTCAATGTCGGTGGCCGTGTGGCTCTCGGAGACGTCGTCACTACCTAAGATTACACTAGCCGCAATTTGTGTGATAAGACTGCACATTTGGACTGTGTACAACGGCTAAGGCGATCTGTAGTATCTAGGTTAGCCAATACGAAAAGCATTAGTGTGCCTGGGCGACATAACATATGTAGCCGGTGCTTCCTCATATGGGGGAAGGCAGCTAAAGACAATAGTCTAGCTGTCGGGAAGTGACAAGCTTCCTGTTATGTACCACTTTGGGGTTGCAGTGTTCCTAATTGGATGGGGGCAATCACAGTGGGAAATGTATCTCCAAACCTCTTTAGAGTAAGAAAATAAGTCTTACTAAGTGTCCAAACCTTCTTAGGAGTCGCCAAGAGTTGTAAGCAATGAGGTTGCCTAAGAGATAGCGACCATTCATTCTACTGTGGAATAGACCTATAGGATACCCCCCATGATGTTGGACAACGACTGACAAAGCTAGGGAAGAAGGGATGGATAGGGGCCACATGCGTCTTCCTATAAATCTTCAAGTGTATTAATTGATAAGGGAAAGAAATGGAGACGTAGAGATCGAGGATCTCAAAATAAGAGAAAAAAAAATAAAACATTATAGGAGCATCCTATAATAAATGAATGAGACAGCGTGATGTGGCAGCATATGTCAGGAACGAGAAATTTCCAGTTCTGTTTCCAAAGTCCATTACGTAAGTTGAAGTCCTTCCTTGTTTAATATGTTCGTGCATCAAATAAATTTGAAACCAGAGAGATGACAAGAGTTGGATGTTTACATAGAGGACTAGTTCTCAAAGACCATGGACAAATCGTGGGAACACGTTGCTGGAATGCACAAAGACCGTTAGTATTAGAGATTATCTCTCCTCCTGTGAAGGTGGAAGAAAGTGAGTGGACAAGGCTACAGTCAATTGCAAATGGCCTTCAAAAAACCATCTTGAAAGCGAAATAGAGAGAACCGATCAACAGTGGCGCCTGGCAGCTTAGAGGGTACCAACAAACGACTATAGTAGGTTTTCGATTGGTTTATGAGAACAAGTACAGTCCACTGTCCACACTTTATGCAAAAGCAATAGAATGAGTCTCAGTGTTGTTTTCCGCACTTGAATGGATAACATCTCCAACAACTGATTTTTGGGTAGTCCTAGATACAATAGAGAATGTTAAAGATGGTCGTTCCTACGAGGTGCATAACCCGAAGCATTATAATCCTGCTTTGTAGAAGTAGCGATATTAGAAAATCGATCAACAGTGGCGCCTGGCAGCTTAGAGGGTACCGACAAACGACTATAGTAGGGTTTCGATTGGTTTATGAGAAAAAATACAGTCCATTGTCCACACTTCATGCAGTAGAATGAGTCTCGGTGTTGTTTTCCGCACTTGAATGGATAACATCTCTAACAACTGGTTTTTGGGTAGTCCTAGATACAACAGAGAATGTTAAAAATGGTCTTTCCTACGAGGTGCATAACCCTAAGCATTATAATCCTGCTTTGTAGAAATAGCGGGATTTTCACCTGGTGTATTGCAAACAACAGGACAATGACCTGCTGAAGCTAGAGCTAGACTGCAAGTGGAATTGACGTCCCCAGTAGAATAACATATAGGAATCGCAACTGCCAAACCATTGGGTCAGGGGTTAAGGGTGTCAAAGGGGTAGGTGTCTGCTCGTCTCCAAGTGGACATGCAGCCGAGTTCGAGCTTGAGCTTGATCTGCAATATCTGACAATATTTTGTCTTAGTGGGATGCTTGGTCATGGATGGAGTCGTCAAACGATTCAAACTATCCTGCCATCTATGTCTTACAATTGTCTCTAAGTCTAAGTACCTGCCTAGCTAAGATGCATGCTGCCCCCAACCATGGTTGAAGACACGAATGACAAGCTTTGAAGTTGTGATGCTATATATTCCAAAGTTCAAACGAGGGAGAAGGCTTGCAATTACATCAACAATTCTCAACAATCTCAACTTTGAGCTCCGTAACGGATGGAGTGAACAAAAGGCTTTCTCACTGGACTTTCGAAGCTAAGGGGGAAGGTATGTGAGGATTTAGTACCTCGACAGTGTTGGAAAGGGCCATGCCCGCCCTAAGTGAAGGCGGGCCTACAAATATGTGTCAATGATTGTTTATAGGCCAATGAGGCCAAGCTGAGGGGCCCAAGCAGAGCCTGTTAGAACCCTTACGTGGGCATGGATCTTCAAAGAGGCCTTGTTACAAGTTTGCTCATTGGCATTCCCCTGTGGGGCCTTCCAACAAGCGGGAGCCCGCCCCCTGAATTTCAATATGGCCTAAGTTCGTCAATTTTGGCTAAGTTTTGTGGGCGCCAGACAGTTGCCACGCGCCAGGTGGTTATATCCTCTGTACTCGTGAGAATCAAAAATAATTTGTGAGCCTTCTAGGATCTTCCAGCGGCACTGTCGAAGCAGGGAGAACCTCACTTTTACTCCTGGGTGGTTCGGCAGGCTTAACCAATCCGGTCTGAGGCCACTGTCTGAATGGGTCTGGGCGCAAACACGTTGGCCTAAACGGAAGCTACGAGAAACAGGCGAAGCCCGGCCAGACAGCAAATTGGGCGGGCACTTTCCATAAAGGAAAGAGCTCGCCACTGGTTGGGGGATTCGGGCACTGGCTTGTGGAAGCAGTGGTGCTGTTGGAGCGTGCGCTCCCGGGCTGATTGTTGTTCCCTAGCGGATGTCGGGCGCGTCCGGGCATTGAGGGAGAAGACGGCGGGCAGCGCCATAGCCAGCCCTACATAGTCAAGGCTTGGCTTGCATAGCCAATGGAGGTGGTCGTGGTCTTCATGTATGGGGAGGAAGATGTGGGCGATGAAGTCAAGGGTGAGAGCGAGAGAGATGAGGTTGATGATGTGAGGGCACGTACTTGGTCTTGGCCATGGTCTACAAGGTTGACATCTTGATGTACTTTGGTTGTTGCTGTTGACGTCAACGTGATGCATTGTCAATTCGTAGGTTGCTAGTAGTTGTGTGATCGTAGTCTGGGCGTTGGGCGCCAAGTAGGAGGAAGGAATCTGGATACATATGTTGGTGGTGGCGAGAGTATGCTCTCGTTGACATTTGGATTTAGTGCTTTGTTTCTCCATTGGTGGAATATCAATGCATTTCTGCTTTCTGGACAGCGTTGGACTTGTTGGCTGTCAATGTGATTTTGCACTATGGGTTTTTGTCATTTCGCTATCGTTCATTTTCCTTGCATAGTAGTATTTTCATTATTATATTAACGTGGATTACAATAGAAACTATAATATATGAAAAAAGACATATGTTAGATGGCTTTGTGGCACGTATTTCAGTGGAAGTGGGTAGTTCTCTGGGTTTTGAAGGGGGCTTAGAAAATGGTGGGATTGGAGGGGGATCGTTAGCGACTTTGAATTACGTGTTTAACGTGTTGTGGATATAGGTTAGCGGGATGTACAATTGTTTGTGGGATAAGTTGTTGGATGTAAATAAGGTCTTCGGTGATTAGCTTTTTTTAGAGTTGGTTGTGTTTTTTTTTTAACTCCCATTATTCCGGTGATGGTGATGATAAAATTCTTGCACTGGAATGGAAAGCGTATATTTGTGGGATAAGTTGTTGGATGTAAATGAGGTCTTTGGTGATTAGGTTTTTTTAGAGTTGGTTGTGTTTTTTTTTAACTCCCACTATTCTGGTGATGGTGATGATAAAATTCTTGCACTGGAATGGAAAGCATACATGGCTTTTTGCCGGGATACGATGATGGTTTTTATTGTTTGTGTGTTGAAATTTTGGACAAATTACAATTGAAGATGTTAATTTTGAGATGTTATGTGCTGGAGATATCTTTGGTTGGAATCGTCCATTGGATGCGGAAATCCGTTGTTTCTGCATTAGTTTTTTCAATGATGATGATGGGTTGGTTTGCCCGCATTGCCAACTTCGACGAGCATTGAGGTGTGTGGAGCTGAAAAATCGGGTGATGGGACAACAAATTGATGAAAACCAAAGAGCACACAAGTGGGCAATGTGTAGGATGAAGGATGCGCTTGGTTTTCTGTTATGGTGGTAAAGGAGTTTAAAAAGGGAAGGCAGAAAGTGTTAGAGTTCGGACTCTAAGAATTTGTCAAGTCGGGTATGTGGGAATGCTGCAGTAATTGCAGATATATGTGATTTTGACAAGAGCGAGGTTTTGTTTTCCGGATATAGGGTTTGTTGTCTATCGGAAGGGGGGGTTGAGGTCGGAGATAAGTTATCTTGAGGGAGGTGATGAAGATTGTTTTGTAGTGAACTGAAATTGTGGGAGGTGAGGGTTGTCTGTGTTGAACTTTGGACATCGATTCGTCGAGTTGATTGACGTGAGATCACAACGCTCCTTCGTTATCCAGTGTGTGGGGTTGTGTTGTGGACAATTTGAGGACGGATTTTCGCTTAGTATGTAGTGGCTGGGTCTTGAGGTTCTATAATAGATGTAGCAAGTGGAAGTGGATTGTGCGTTGAGGTTTCATGTGAATGATTCACAATTATTGTGTTTGATTGACTTGCTGCGTATGTCACTATGTTCTAGGTTGCTGGAGAGCTTTGACTTATGAAACACCTCATCAAGATGTAGGCCTATAAGTGATTATGCGGCATGAAAATTCGATCTTCGCTATGAGCAGTCCTATGAGCTTCTCAATTTGTGTGAGGAACGTTGAGAGCAACATGTCGCGGTGGCGAGCGCATTCGCTCCCGCCTTTTTCGCAAAAGGTGAGAGCCCTCCCAACCATGTCACGCAGGAGTAAAACGAAACAAAATTGAGACAACTTGGGAACGATGCAAAATAACCTCGCGAACCGCCAAGATTGCGCCGTCTTGTCGTCCCTTCGACACTCTAGTCGGGTGAGCCAACTGTACTTCCCATGGTCCCCTACGACAAGATAGGTTCCTGCGGGCAGTAAGTAAATTAAATCTATCTATACGTATAGACCTTCTAGTTCGATATATAGCTAATAAAATAGCTAATGCAATTGTTGCTTCTGTTGTAGCAATTGCAATGATAAATAGTCCAAATAAATTACCTATGATTGCTGAAGAATCAAAATATTTGCGAAAATTAACTGCATTAAATATAAACTCCAGAGATATTAGAATTTTAACCACATTTTGACTAGTAATCAATCCAAGACAAATTAAAAATGAACTTAAAAATAATAAATGTTGTAATGTCATAAAACGATTTATGTTAAACCACTAGTACCTTTGTCGGTTCGGAAAATAGCGGGCTAACCTTTCAGGAGGCCGAAACGAAACGATGGCCGCCGATCAGATTTATCAACGGCAATAGTTTTCGGGCCCGACCTCCCAAAAGTTCGGGAGTTGGCGAGAACTTGTTGAAATCGGACGCCAAAGGTACTAGTGCTTTAATTATAAAAAAAATACATGTCACCACCCTTAGGGGTGTATCCCCACCGATCTAGGTAGGTCAGCCGAGGGCGTTTGCTCGTTCGCTGTAGTATAGGTACGCGTTATTACAACACCTACTGAACCTGAACGGCGTTTGTTCCTTAGGGCGCTGATAAGTACGAAGCAAACGTCGGTCCACTAGGATAACCTCAACCAAGCGTGAAACCCATGACTCAGTCCTAGTTTCTTTGACATACAACTCAAAAGAACGTTATTGCCATTCATACTTACATCAAGAGGAAATTACCATAGACGGTAGAAATGTATTTCCCATCTGAAGTGATAACCGAAAGAATTTGAATCATCATAGTATATATCCAATAACACAAGACCAAAATAAAATCCGACCTCCTTGGATCGAACTTCATAAATAAAAACAATCATAGAGCTGCCAAAGAGGAGTTGTCTCGGACAACAACCTTGTTGCAGTCGACAAGGTAGCCGGACTGCTTCAGTTTTGATTTGATGAGACACGCTGCCAAAGTCTTTCATTCCACCTACTGCCGACTTAAGATTAGACACGCATACCCATCTTCATACGTTTATAATCTTATTAGATGACATGCTGCTTTGCGGATGATTCTTCATCAGGTGCATTGCTTGAAGTGTTGCATGTCTTCAGGAAGTGGTTTGGGGTACTCCTCGCCCGTGCAACAAGGCTTGGATCTTAGAAGTCGGGCTGTCTCGACCGAATGATGAAGTACCCCCCCGTAGAATGGTCCACTCCGGGTCGATAACAGGGCCGACTCCTAAAGCAACGAACTCCCGCCCCAGATGCTTCCTGGAGAGAGAACGTATTGACACAAGTAGGCTTCAATTGTTCTCATTTCTTCTAAGCTCAAGGTAACTTGGACGAAAAGAAGTTGAAGGAGATGAGAATGAGAATCATTTAGACAGGTATAGGTAGATAAGGTCATTCGGAATAGAAAGGGTCAATCCTCGGGAGAAGGCTAAGTCCATTTGACCTTATCTGCTTTATTTCCATCAAATTCGTTTTACGGTGCACACAGAATTAATGTTTTTCAAAACGACGTTTTCTATTTTTTTTACATGCAGGCAGGTGAGAAGTAAAAGGAAGACAATCATTTTGCCTTTTCTCAAATAGGCATAATCAATCTCTTTTGCGAGCATCCTTCTACCTACCTGCACAGAGCGCAAAAAAAACAAGTTAAAAAAAAAACAGTACAATCCCATACTCAATTTTGACGTTTCCATTCACTTGCATGACTCTCCCAACTCTCCTTTACCTTTTTTTTCGAACATTCAAAACAAACAGGGTCAAGCAAAGTGTGGGTTCACACAGGTGTGAAGGGAAGTCTATGTCAATCAACTGACCTTGAGTGAAGTTTGGTTCGGCTTCTCAAGAAAGCCGAGTAATGTTCCAATCAGAAGAAAATAACCGTCGTTGAATATGAAAATATGCAACTCGCAACTTCACAAGTTGTGGCGTTTCTTCTGAGCCACGGTCCGCGTCCTCTCTCAAGCACTCAAATGAACAGAGGTTGGGTCACAAAAAAAGCGAGATAACCCTCTAGGAGGGATTTCCCACAAACGAGTTTTCACGTGGTCCCAATGTCCTGATCCCTGCTTAGATCAGTCTCGACATCCCCGGTTGTCCCAACACAGTCCCATTGCACTTTAACCACCAATGATACTCCCCAACCAATCGCAATGTCCACGCCGCCTCCGATCACCACGTCCGCTCATAATAGCCACACCAACATGCTCGTCCCGATCTAAAAAAACAGTCCCACCTAGTCCCAAAATGGGCCCTAGGCAATCCCACGTCGTTGATGCGCCACCAAAATAGCCCCAAAAAATCAAAATAACTCGCGCCGCCCGTCCCAAAAAAAAACAGCTTTCCCTTTGGTACCAATGCCACACACACTAGCACCCCAGTGGTCACACCATTGATGCCATGTTGTCAGAACGTCACCGCCACAGTAGAAAACACCGCTGCAAAAATCCAGTCTGCCGCTCAATTTTGGCAGCACCGTTGGTCAACCCAAAAAGGGAACTGCCTTGCCACGCAATTTTGGCAGCGCGTCGTTTAAAACATATGACGGCACGCTGGCATCTGTGCGGTATGGCAGCCGGAAGGTTTTTCCTCTCTCATCAAAAAGAAAACGGTGCCGTGAACAACACCTCCCCACATATCGCCACTTTCCGCATCACCGGACTTTGATACAGCCTATCGACCGCAGCACCAGCGCAGGGGTGGGGCAGTGAGCTCTCAAACTTTGGCTATGGTTGTTCTCCCCTCACTTTCTCCAATTCCTGCAGACCTCCACTCTCCTCTCCATCGGCATTTCCTCTCATTATCACGAGCATGCAGCAGCCAACCAGCACTCAGACAAGTGAAGCTTTCGAAACACTGCCACATTTGTGAGGCTGCTAGGTGGGAGGCTGGCTTTTATAGCTGCCGGAGGGAGTTGTCAAGCATTTTTGCCCACAGGCGAAATTGCAGGCTCAGTCTGAGCCCTTGATCTGAGACAAGATCAAGGGCCCAGTACGACCTCATTTCAACCTCACACTTAGGGAGGTAACTGTCCCCTTTTATTGTTCTCTCTGTTTCTCGGCTATCTCGTAATTTCACGAGATAGCTGGCTTTCTGCCATTTTTAAAACATATTTTCTTTCGTAGATACAACTCTTATAAGCTCGATCTACCTAAGCACTTTTCCCATTGCAGGTACCGCGCCCCAAATGTGCCTACTAAAAAGGAGGTAGCCCTTTGTAGGGCACATCGGACTCGATTTCGGTCTCTGTCGGGCGGCAGTTCAGTGAGAAACCTACTGGGCTAGCTCCTATCACGGGAGCTATACCCACAATCCTTCTATTTGAAGGGTGCGGCCCAGTAGGCCCTCTGTTTTAGGCCTAGGCAGGCTCAGCCCAGCCTCACCTAGCCAAACGGTCGTCGCCCCGTCATCTAACCAGTTGGGGCTTAGCCCAATAGGCCCAATAAGCCACCCCTCTTCACGACCAGCCGTCTGCCTACGGCTTGGGCAGGGACTCCATCTGCCAGGCTGAAGTGTCTGACACACCAAACCCTTGATGCGGAATCAAGCCCCGAGGCCCCAACAAAAAAAATAAAAATAAAAATAAACGACGTCCTGTTTCTTCTCGTACCCCGGCTCCATTTCCCGACGTGGTCACTCCTTTTAGCCTACATAGACCCTGAATCTGTCTCTTATACACATCTAGATGTGTATAAGAGACAGGCCTACGGCTTGGGCAGGGACTCCATCTGCCAGGCTGAAGTGTCTGACACACCAAACCCTTGATGCGGAATCAAGCCCCGAGGCCCCAACAAAAAAAATAAAAATAAAAATAAACGACGTCCTGTTTCTTCTCGTACCCCGGCTCCATTTCCCGACGTGGTCACTCCTTTTAGCCTACATAGACCCTGAATCGCGCGGCTTGTCAGGCGTGCATCATTATTTTAGGTGAAATAAGTGTAGTTTTAGGATTTTCACGTCCGCGGCTCTTTGTGGCCCTGCTAGAAACTGCCGACTACCGCCATGAACTAGGGTTCAAAAAAGTTAGTCTCTTGGTCATAGGCTAAGTCTGAATGAAAAATGCCAGTCTCATCAAGTCCTTCAATTCAACGAACAAGTGGGACCCGCGGCTACTCCGTGGCGCACGGCAACACTCGTTGACACCCTGTCTCTCTCTCTCTCTCTCTCTCTCTCATTATGAACGTCTCACACACACACATTCCATCGATAGGATGAGCAAAAACGAATCTTCCGGGGCTGGAGACTTGGCTGTCGGCCGAGGTTAGAGAGTTATAGGCTCTCTCTCTCTCTCACTCTCTCCCTCCCTCTCTCTCTCTCTCTCTCTCTCTCACACACACACACACACACACACACACACACACACACACACA
>BFEA01000053.1:2489671-2503180 GCA_003427395.1 Chara braunii
ACACACACACACACACACACACACACACACACATTCCATCGATAGGATGAGCAAAAACGAAATGAATCCTCCGCTGAAAGGTGGAAATATACACTGCCATTTTTTGATTTGCTCATTCTATCGATCCAAGTAGCGTGCGGCGGGGTTGGAGACTTATCGGCTCTCTCTCTCTCTCTCACACACACACACATACACACACACACATTCCATCGATAGGATAAGAAAAAACGGAATGAATCTTCCGTTGAAACGTGGAAATATACACTGCCACTGTTTTAGCAAAATCGGAATGAATCGTGTGTGTGTGTGTGTGTGTGTGTGTGTGTGTGTGAGAGAGAGAGAGAGAGAGACAATAACTCTTCGACCTCGCGGCTCGCGCCATGCTACTTCCATCGATAGGATGAGCAGCATCCAATGAATCTTCGGCTAGAACATGGAAACATACACTACGTGGTTGAATCTTCGTCGCTCCGGCCAACCACACTATCGGCCCTCTCCGCCCTCGCTCCACCCGACCGGCCCGCCGCACCTCCGAACGCCTCCCGGCGGTCCACCCGACCGGCTCTCTCTCTCTCTCTCTCTCTCTCTCTCTCTCTCCGCCGGTGTACCCAACCGCCCCGCCCCGACCGACACGTCGCTCCTCCCAGCCACACCTGGCAAAGAGGACCCCGCCAACCGGCACCCCCCTCTCTTGGTCATAGGCTAAGTCTGAATGAAAAACGCCAGTCTCATCAAGTCCTTCAATTCAACGAAAAGGTCAGACAACGTCCGACTTCGAAAAACCTGAGCACGCCGCCGCTCTCGCGACGGATAGGACTTTCCCAAGAAGATACCCTTGTAAGGGTGTCTGCTCCGATAGCGAAACCCATAATCGTTTAGGGAAAAAGTTGGGGGCAAGCAACGCTCCACGCGGTGGTCAGAAGTTACAGCGGCCCTTCGGGAGGTCATCNATCGTTTAGGGAAAAAGTTGGGGGCAAGCAACGCTCCACGCGGTGGTCAGAAGTTACAGCGGCCCTTCGGGAGGTCATCATGTTCTATGGAATCGATGTAATTTGACTGTGCTGAGCGATTGAGAAATCCTCTCTTTGTCCATCGTCGTACGAATTTCGGTGGAGACAATGGAGGATATATCTAACGTCCTATGTAATGGTGTGTATTGATCATTTGAAGCAGCTTGGCATGTAGGCAATTAACATCCTGATAATGTTTGCGAGGATAGTGAAACGAATGGGGATAGTGATGTATGCGTTGGCCATGATTAAGTATTTTATGTTTACAATTTTGCAAGTGCGAAGTGGGTGTGTTTTGAGTTGTATGTTAAAGAAACGGTGGACATGCGTGTTGATGCTTAGTTTGTTTTGAAGCAAGAGTTGTGGTTATGGTTTTTTGTTTTTGTTTGATGATTTGGCGGGGTGGGGGTGTCGAGGGTGGGGCTTAGGCCCAAGTGGGGGAGTGGGTTCGAGGGGGGGTGTTGGATGTCTGCAAAAGGTACAATATGGCTGCTGCTGTTTTTGTTTCTTAAAAAAAGTCGGCTGTTTGTATGTGGGTTTTGTTTATAAGTGGGAATGTGTATGTGTTTTGTTCGGTGTTATCCTTTGTTTTATTTTCGGTTTTGAGTTTAGCATATAACGGTCTCTTATGGTTTTGTGAGAAAATGTGTGGAGGGAATAAAGTTTGTGTTGATTAAAGGTTGTGGTGTGTCGATGAAGGTAGTTGTGTTGGATGATTTCATAGTATTTCTCATTTGTTAGTATGATGTTGTTAGGAATGTGGGGTAGCAACAACAATTTGGTGGTAGATTTGATTGTTGGTATGTTTTTGTATCGAGTATGTGTGGCATTCTGAGCCACATGGGCCCCAGTTAGGGCCCGGTTCCCAGATAGGCAAGGTAGGCCTAAGGGGACGACGGTTCAGATGAGGCCAAGCAGGCCAGGGGTAGAGGCCCAGGCCAACGGCCACAAGGCCGGTACCGGTCCAGCATAGGACCTACCAGTGGCACAGTTTCAAAGGCTGCCGCGTTTAGGTGCCAAATCCAGTTCGAATCTGGACCGTCAATTCAGATCAACGGTCTAGGCCGGTAGGTACCAGCAGGTAGGAGGCTGGCCCAGCACTACAAAAGGCTGGGTGCCAGCCTCAGTGGGGAGTTAGTATGGACCGAAGGTTAGAAAGGTTGGAGTTAGTCTTCAGGATTAGCGCAGCGTTTCAGCGTTAGGAAATTAGCGCAGCGCAGCAGCGTTAGAGCGAGCAGCGAGGAGAGACCAACGCAGCGGCGAGGAGGAACCAGCACAGCAGGACCAGCGCCAGCCACCGGCCCAATCTGCGGCCCAACGCCAGCCCCTGCAGCGCTATAGCTATCAGACAGGTACCGAGGAGAAAAGGCCTCGCCTTCTCTCCCTCTTCCTCCTCCGCCACTCTCTCTCTCTCCCTCTGTCTCTCTCTCTCTCTCTCCTCCTACCTTCTCAGTCGAAGTCTACTTCTGAGTTCTCCTACGGGACTACGATGAGTATGAAAGATGGTTACGAATTCTGATGACATTGGAGACAGCAACATTGGGACTATAGGTTGAGGACTACTTGTGGAATCTGATTTCATCTGCCTCTGGGGATGTACTTGACATTGTGAGATCGATATCTCAGACATTGTGGGACATTTTATTCACGACATTTCGGACTTTCGCCATCTCTGACATTTCAAGATACTATCTTTGGAAACGTTGAGTTGACGTCATCTTCCCTCTCCTCCTCCCTTCGTCTCTCTCCTCCCTCCATTCGTTCGTGGATGATCTCAGACCCTGGCCTTTCGTCTATGTCCCAGGCCAGGGCTTTCACGCCCGTGATGAATGATTGAGAGTGTTCGATTGCAGTCCGGTTCAGGTCAGAGTCACTCCATGGGTATCAACTCTTCCGCCGTATTTGTATCAACTCTGTATTGTCTGGTCGGTTCTGGGAATCTGCGCCATACGTAGGACTGTGTTTCACGAGTATGCAACAATTTGGTATTGGAGCAGACAAGCATTGGATGACTCACCATTGATTGATTGATTGATTGATTGATTATCTACACCTGCACTCTGTTATCATTAAATCTCAAGTTGCAATTTTTTTTTTTTTGTCGTACTTCATGGTAATTAGGTCATTAGGAATTTTAGGTTTTGCGATTTTGCTCCATACTGCGCAAATTAGGAATTGCTAATCACGATTAACCTAATTAACGCTAATTAGGGTTAGTCCTAACCTAATCTGACGACCTATCATACCTATGGGAAGTAAGTGCCAGCCAGGCACCGCGCCAAATAAAAGGCAAATCGGGCCTGAGCACGACCACATTCAAACTGCAACTTCACGGAACTTTCACTTTTTGCAAAATGCATCTTTTATTGCGTTGAAAGGTTGAATCTTTCCAGCAAATTGTGTATCTTCCTATTATCATTCATCTTCTACTTGGTGACCTCGTGATGATGCTAAATTCCCCCGATTAAATTTCGTGAAATTATTAAAGTTATGTTTAACTTTAAACTTGCTTAAACTTATTCATTTTTATTTGTGCAAATTTAAATATTCTTTAATTAAATACTTAACTTTAGGGAAATTAATTATTGCAAATTTATATATTCTTTAATTAAATATTTAATCTTTTGCCAAAATTAAATTTTATTAATTGAATTTAATTTGTATTTTTTTCGATCAAAAAAAGTTATTTAATTTCTCAAAATTCGAAATTTTCAAGAGGGGGGGTGAGGTATTTTTTTTTATTTTTTTTTCTCTTTTTGATTAGTGTCAAATATTCGAGGTCAGGGGAGAAAGGGACTGTTTGTGCATTGTTGCCTCTCTGCCCTTCCTCCACCCGTTCCTTCTCTCTCTCCTCCTCTTGGTACTACAGACGTCAGTCTCCGGCCACGTCAGCATTGTTCCACATCAGCAGCGGGCCACGAACGTAGACTGCCACATCAGCCGTGTGCCACCTCAGTGTGCCACGACAGCCGAGTGCCCAGTCAGCAGCGGCCACCTCGGCAGCGCCACATCAGCAGGTGGCACCTCGGCGGTGACACATCAGCAGCAGACGAAGACCAAAGTACTTAATGCGCCGCAGTCAACGACTTGCGGAGCGCGGACCCAAAGGAACCAAGCCCCAACAGGGACCTGAGACACCTCGGATCCCGCGCAGGCGACGCACGACCATGGCTGCTACCGCTGACGCAAATGATCAAGCCAGCCCCAAGAGGTCGGTTACCCCTCCTATCCCAGTTCAGCAGGCCGATGAACCGCTCCTAGCGTTTCTCAAACGTCTCCAGCTCTACTTGGAGACCACGGCAGTTGAACCGGGCAAGTGGGAAGAGGAGTAAGTCGCCCGCCAGTAGGAAATTCAACGGCAGCTGGCAGAGGCAAAGGCAGCACGTCAGCAAGCCGCAGCAGAAGCTGCAGCAGCCGCACGGTTGTAACAACAACAGGCCGAGGCAAGTCAGAACCAAGTTCGTTATCAAGCTACAATGGAGCTTGCCAATGAAGAAGCCATGCATCGGAGGATACTCCGACAAAAGCACTTTCGAGCAAACAAGAACAAGAGGAGCCGACCGTGGAAGAGAGAAACAAGGAGGGCACAACAGTTTTGATGGAGAATCTATTGTACTCGTGCAATAGGCAGCAACGTGAACTGCTGGCCATGCGGCAGGTCTTCATCCGCCACGAAACAACGTTTAAAGCATTGGACAAGAATATCGCTACCCTGCAGGCCGAAATCAGCACACTACACGCCGCCAACAGCCAGCAGCAAACACTCAATGACCAGCTGCAGACCGATGTCAGCATAGGGTTGGCACAACTGTTGACAGCTGCGTCAACGGGCAGCGCAATGGCAGACTGCAGCCTAGCTTTGGCCGTGCAGGCCAAACAACTCGAGGAGCGGATCAACCACGTGGTCGCCTCCCTTGGCAACATCAGCAAGTTTGTTGGAGCGTCGACACTCAGCAATCATCTGCAGACGCTCAGCGACCACGTTCAGCAACGGCCGGCCGCTGTCGCCAAGGAATGGAAGATGCCGAACTTCAAGATCGAGAAGTTCGACGACTATCACAAGACTGATCCGTTGCAATGGTGGATGGCATTCAACGCAGAGGCGGGCGTGCATCACACTCCAGCACTGCGGCGGCTTGACGCACTCTACCTCCAACTCATTGGAGGGGCGCAGGCCTTCATGACGCACATGGCAGTCACATTGGAATGCACCATCGCCACCATCACACCAAGACCAGAAGAAATGGAAGACCCAGTTCATGGTCAACAATAACAAGCGTCACGCCTTGAACAAGATCTTCCGCATGTTTCAAGGCCAGCAACCTTCACGGGAGTGGCTGACGGAGTGGCAAAGGCTCGTCGCCACCCCGAAGTTGAACTTACCGTTCGACGCAATCCGGGCCAGATTCTTCGCTCGGTCATGCAACGCCTTGACAACGGCTCTCGGCAGCGAATTCCAGTATGAGACCTTTGATGACATGATCTCAAAAGCAAGAGAACTAATCCAAGGTAACCGGTGCGCGGCCAACGAGGCCCGCCAACAGCCCGGTTACGTGGAGAAAGGCAAAGGTCAACGGACGTCGCAAGTAACAACAGTCCAGCAAGGACCTAGTGAGGACCACGCAGCCGCATCGACATCAAGGGACGGAGATGTGGCGGCAGCGATACCACCGCAATGCTCAAGACCCTGAGGGGGAAAACATAAGGCGAAACCAGTGTCGGCGGATGGAGCACGACAGTCACCATGGACGAAGTTCGGTATTACCGAAGACATGTTCAAGTTGAGACATAAATGGGGATGCTGTTTGTGGTGCAACAGCACCAAACACGCCACAAGCGCGTGCCTCGACAAGGATTAGGAAAATGTCAAACGTCAAGGCCCGAGAAACTGAGCACCGCGGGAAGTGCAGCGACAACACCTCCCAGTCCGTGGGATTCGACAACCTTGCTAGTAGTCTCTCTCATGTCCGGGGACACCGAGGTAGTCGTAAGTTCTTGCATTAATTTTGAGAACTATGTTGTCGAGCTGGTCCCACCGTTGAACCAGCCTCTCCATGTGCAAGATTCAAGCGCATGGGCGGTAGTTACGTTGTCGGACAACGAACCGGTTGCTTCGCCAGCCCTTCTATCGGAGGATCCGTCACTTTGGGCGAGTCTTGAGGAACTCTACCCGTTGATGGTTGAGGACTTCCAATGGTTGCTTCTTCCCTCCACCGGTTCTTTGCCAACTCCGCATTGCAACGCCTTAATGACACATTTGCGCGAATACTTGCACGTTGCAGTACCACCTCCGTCAACAGACGGCGGAGTAGCGGTTGTTGACCTTCATAGCTATCTTGCGAAGATCGACCGCGAGTACGCAATGCAACGGTACGTCGACATCGACGTGCCGCTCCTCTACATCCGTATTCAGATCAGAAAGGCGACCTCCAGTGCCCTGATCGATTGTGGAGCGACTCACAACTACATCAGCCAAGACTTCATGGCACGCGCTGGGCTTGGCCCGCGCATTCGAAGGAAAAGTCAGCCTACGCACGTCACGTTGGCCGATGGTCACGCGCAAAAGTCAATCGACCGCTGCGTTGACTCGGTGCCCGTGTACTTTGCCCCGCTAGCATGCGAGGCCGTGTCATTCGACATATTGGACACTAAGTTCGATATGATCTTAGGCATGTCGTGGTTGCAAAGCGAAGACCATCCGGTGAACTTCTATCGACGCACTGTTCACGTTCGTGACTGGCGTGGCGAATTAGTCCCGTGTACGGTGCCTCCTCCTCATCCTTCGATTGGTTGTCACGTGGTTTCCGCGGCGAGCATTTGCCAATCCATCCGGCGGAACGACATGGAGGAGAGGGGCATATGTTTTCTTCACGCCCTACCACCCGGTGATCAGCCCAAGACGGTTACGTTGGACCCACGCATCATCGAGTTGTTGGACAGCTATGAGGATGTCTTCCAAGCTCCCGCCGGAGTAGTACCGGATCGGCCCATACGCCACGGGATCACTCTCGAGGACGGCGTTGTACCTCCGCGCGGATGTATCTATCGCATGAGCGAAGAGGAGCTTCAAGTGCTTCGGGCACAACTAGACGACCTCTTGGCCAAGGGCTGGATTCGCCCTAGCTGTTCGCCATACGGTGGTCCCGTTCTCTTCATCCGGAAGAAGAACAAGGACCTTCGTTTGTGCATCGATTATCGGAAGCTTAATGCACAAACAATCAAGAACGTCGGCCCTCTCCCTCGGATCGATGATCTTCTCGAGCGGCTAGGCGGCGCCAAGTACTTCTCGAAGCTTGACCTAAAGTCCGGATACCACCAGATCGAGATCCAGCCAAGAGATAGGTACAAGACCGCGTCCAAGACGCGATATTGGCACTTTGAGTGGATCGCCATGTGTTTCGGTCTCACCAATGCCCCGACTACTTTCCAAGCGGCTATGACAAAGGAATTTTGCGACTTGCTCGACCGCACCGTACTCGTTTACCTTGATGATATCTTGGTTTATAATCGGACGCTGGACCAGCACCTCGAGCACCTTCGCGCCGTGTTGGACCGGCTCCGTATCGCCAAGTACAAGGCAAACCGCGAGAAATGCGAGTTTGCCCAGCAAGAGAAGTACTTAGGCCATTACGTTACGCCGCAAGGCATTCATCTGCTCGCGGACAAAGTGTACTACCGACGTCCGCTCCTTTCTTGGCTTAGCATCTTACTACATGCGCTTCGGCAAAGGGTTTCAGCAAATCGTTGCACCATTGTCGCGACTTCAGTCCCATTGGTGCCCTTCGAATTCAACGACGAAGCCCGTCATGCGTTTCATACGCTGAAGACGGCTTGCTCCAAGCTCCCGTCTTAAGCATCTATGACCCGACCTTGCCTACCAAAGTGACTATGGATGCTTCCGGTTACGGCATTGGCGCGGTTTTGGAACAGCATGACGACACAGACTGGCATCCGGTTGAGTACTTCAACCAAAAAGGTGCCGCCCATCGACACTCTTGATGATGCGAGGAAGAAGGAACTCCTAGCTTTTGTCACCGTACTTAAGCGTTGGCGTCACTTTCTCCTCTGGCGTTGGCGATTTACATGGGCAATGGACAACAATCCGTTGACTTATTACAAGATGCAAGACACGATGAGTAGCACGAGCGGTCGGTGGATGTGCTTCATTGACCAGTTCGACTTCACCTCCAAGCACATTCCGGGCTCCTCGAACAAGGCAGTGGATGCTCTCTTGCGAAGACCAGATCTTTACGCCTTGGTGCACTCCACATTCGGCCTCGACGAGGACCTGCAACAACATTTCGTAAATGGCTACAAGTCGGATCCGGGATTCTCCACACTCTATGCGGACTTATAATCGGATCACCCGCCGGCAAGCAATTATCGCATTGTCGACGACTACTTGTTCCTCCATACACGAGGCAAGGATTTGTTGTGTGTTGCCCAACACCGCATCTTGCGCACTCGCCTCCTTGGCGAATACCACGATTCGCTGCTGGCGGGACACCTTGGCGTCACACGCACACATGCACGACTCCGCCAACGATTTCTGTGGTCGGACATCATCAGCGACGTCAACCGGTACATTCAGTCATGTGCAGTTTGCCACCGGAACAAAGGGCGCCATCAGCTCCCGTACGATGAACTGAAACCATTGCCGATTTCTCGGGAACCAGGTCTTTCCATTCCTATGGATGTGACCGGTCCTTTCCCTTGCGATCGCCTTGGCCATGATGGTATTCTCACGGTCGTTGACCGTTTGAGCAAGTACGCTCAATTTCTTCCTTGCAAGTATCATGCGACGGCTCCCGAGCTTGCACGACTTTTGCATACTGGCTGGTTTTGCAGCCACGGCGTTTCGGAAGACATCGTCAGCGACCACGACACTCGTTTCATGTCAGCCTTTTGGACGACACTCATGGTGGAATCCGGCACCAGTATGAAACCGAGTTCCACACAACACCCTCAAACGGATGGGCAAACGGAACGTGCGCACCAGACTGCGCAGATGATGCCCCGCACACTCATCCGCCTGGATCAGAAGGTCTAGGTTGGCCGCCTTCCCGACATCGAGTTCGCCTACAACACTTCGGTGCACCCCGCGATTGGCGTGACTCCATTCGAGTTGCACCACGGCGGATGGAAATGACGTATCTTCGCAGACATTTTGCTTCCACGGGCTGCCGATATCGACGCCGCTTGCTCCCCTACTTCTACACGGAAGTACAGGGAACTGCTGGCCAAAGCCCGCGCAAACATGCAAAAGGCTCAGGTCCGTATGCAGCAGCAAGCGAACCGGCGTCGCATCCCATGTCCAATCCGCGTTGGCGACCTGTGTTGGGTCACCTCCGAGGAATTTTGCGCTCGAGCACCACGTCTCGCGCAAGCTCCTCCCTAAGTGGTTTGGACCATGGAAGGTCACTTCAGCAGCTGGCGACGACCCCGCGGGTCCATCTTTCATCATTGAGATTCCCCCGCATTTGACAGTCCACCTGATATTTCACGCTTCAAAGTTGGCAGTCTACACTCCAGCCTCCGCAGCGGACTTCCCGGGCAAACAGTCACAGGACCCTCCTTCAATGGATGGTCATCAGGAGGTACAAGTTCTATTTCTTATGAAACATGATGTGCATGTGTGTAGCCGAAAATGGTAGATATGAAGTAGTAGAGAGAGGTGTGAGAGGCAGTAGTCGCAAGTGGGGAAACGTCGAGTTGACGTCATCTTCCCTCTCCTCCTCCCTTCGTCTCTCTCCTCCCTCCATTCGTCCGTGGATGATCTTAGACCCTGGCCTTTCGTCTATGTCCAAGGCCAGGGCTTTCACACCCCGGATGAATGATTGAGAGTGTTTGATTGCAGTCCGGGTCAGGTCAGAGTCACTCCATGGGTATCAACTCTTCCGCTGTATTCGTATCAACTCTGTATTATCTCGTCGGTTCTGGGAATCTGCGCCATACTTAGGACTGTGTTTCACGAGTATGCAACAATATGTGACTGTATATTGTATCATCAAGGTTGTATCAAGTTGACATCAGGTGAATGAACCTCATGGAGTGGGTCGGGTGAGGGGATATTTGGAAGTGCTTTATCACGTTTCTACTATTCGAGGTATTCCTCTGATCCTGAGATCCGCAATGTATTTCGATGAGGATGCCTCATGCTGCTTTGCATATTTGTTCTCGAGAAGAGCTTTTAGAGGTGAGAAACAGAGATTACGAGTTGCGTGACGTGTATATGGCATTAAGGAGCGGGCACTAGTTGCACGAGGATCGATTGAGATTGTTGTTGATTAAGGTGAATATGTCTATGGAGGAGTTTCGTGGTTTGTTGTGTTCACCTCTGTGTCACGAGGTTAATACTAGTTTGACTGAGGTACTGGTGGTCAAAATTCGCCCCTCGTGGCCGATTGTGCGAATTGGAAATGATCGGAGGACGGTAGGTTTCAATGCTTTCTTCACGGGATTTCGAAGTGCGAGTGTTTTGCAGGGAGAGTGGTTTTGCTGAGATGGCCCAGTATCATTTTTGCATTTGAAACGGTTGAGGGATAACCTGATTTGTTGGGGGCGAACAACTACTTGATATTAAAGATTATGGAGTGGATAGAGAAGGCTATTCATTTGGACCGTGAGGTGCAAAGAATGATGGCAGTTATGGAGTCGAAGGGTGATACGATCGAAATACTGAGACCTTTGTTTGTGGTTCTGGAGGTTGTTTCGCTAAGTGTCTAGAGAAGAAGGATGTTCTATCAACGCTATGTGTCTCACAATGCTTAAACGAGGCACTACTGTATTCTATATGGTACATGTTGAGATTGGGGCGGCGTTGGAGTACCCAATGGGTACATCTGAAATAGATATTGCCATCGATTCACAGAACGAACTTCTCGTTGGTGGCTACCGGGATTTTCGGAAGTTGTGCACAAGGATATGTGAGCAACAGTCTACGTCATGTCAATAGAAATAAACGTGCATATGGCTGTTGAACTCGTTCGAGTCGTAGATGTGTTTCGTGAGGTTTTTGTGCATGTTGTTGAAGATGAGCGTCAGTTGAATTCGACATGCTGATGAAGTCCTTGAAAAAGCTGCAAACAAAGTATGCTTACCTAGAGAGTATGTTGTGTTCTGTTCTGTAAGTGTCTTGTCCAACGTGCGGGGAGAAGGTGGGAGGTTGGCATGGAAAGGAAGTTTGAAGATACTCCAACGAGTGTTGACCGAGGGTTTTACAACCGTCAATTTCGCAGCAGAGATGTTCGCTCGGAGATTAAAAAATATTTTGAGGTGGTAGATGATCAAGAGGTGTACTGACACAAGCTGAACTTGATAGATTGTTGACTTTTGAATCCTTGCAAACTCAGGAGATGACGGTTGACTACCAAGATGGCATTGGTGCGCCAGTTGAATATTACCTTGAGTTTGACTGTTATGATATCCTAATAGTCGGGCGTGACATATAGCAGAGTTTGGAGAAGATTTTACCGTTGTGTTTTCCGGGGTGCGTATTGGGAGGCTTTGATTTTATACCTCTTCATTGGCTTGGGGAGTTATGTGAGGGGGGGAAGGGGTGTAGGTCTTTTGAGATTGTGTACGATTCGGTGGCGATGTGCCAACTCTGGTGGGAAATATGTACTATAATTTGTTGTTGTGGTTGCGGTGTTGTTCTGAAGGTATTGTGTTGTGTATCTTTTGTATATAAAAAGGACCACAAAATGTTTACTGTTTGCCTTTTTGTGTGTGTATTTGCTCGTCATTACACAAAATCGTTGTTTGTAAGTGCTTTGTTTTTTGTTGTTTACTGTATAGATATTGGAATATGGTCTAGCTTTGGACTTTTCGGCTCGGGGAGGATGAGATTGCCAAGGCCCTTGGTTTCATGGTGGTCAGCTGTGTGTTGATAAAGATGCGAGTGTGTGTGGTTGAAAGGACATTGTTTCACTTTGTGATTGAATTTGGTGGTGGTGGGGCGGGGGGGAGGTACCTATGTGTTTGTTCATCTCAGTTGATTGTTGGACCTTGCGTCTCTGGAACATCTTGAGAGGTCTAGAGATTGTTATGTGGTGTTGTTCTAAGGAATACTGCGATTGTAAACGTCATGTTGATTATTGTGGGAGGTGTAATGGAGGGATGGGTGAGACTTCTTTGAATTTTGTTGTTTCTGTCTGCTTTTGTGTCTATATTGTCTTCAATTTCATACATTTTGGATGTTTAGGAATAGAAGCAGTCTAATCTGGTAAGGTTTGTGAAAATGTGTTTGATGGAGTGCTCGTGGTTTGCGAATTGTGAATTTCTTTGTGCTCGTTTGTCTGACGGACTGGTATGAATGTGCGGGCTAGAGAGTGGTTGTGGATATTGAAAATGCAAGCACATAGTGTCTGTTGAAATCGGTTGTTTGATGTCCTGTGACTATTGGTGTTGTTGTTTGTGGTTATTGATGTAGTTGACAGTGTTGTTTGGGGTTGTGGTAGACTGAAAGTGTTTTTGTATGGGTCAATGCGAAATTGGACACGCATTTTAGTGTGGTTTTATGTGAGTTCTGTACGAGGCGTGGAAATGGTTGATTTCATGGTGATGGTGATTATGGTGAACATATGTTTTTCGAGTCGGCGTTGATGCTGGTTAGCAGGGGAAAAAATAAGAAAGATAACATGAAACAAAACAGGGCATCACATGAGGTGTAGAAGTTAGGCCATGGGATATAGGATGTCAAGCTAGCTTTTTGGCCCGGGCGCCCGGGCCCCCCCAGGTCGCCCGGAAGGGCGCCCGAGGCGCCCGGCCGGGCGACCCCCCGGGCAGGCACCCGGGCACCCTCAGCGCCACCCCCCAAAAACCTCAAAAAAAAAAAATTTGGCACTGCAGGCCTACGACCCAAAGGGGGAAAAAAAATTAGGCGGCGGCCGTGAAATTTTCCAGGGCCTGATAGGCCCTGTTTCATGGCTTTTTTTTTTTGTGCTTTGGCCGTCAATCTGCATCGATCCTCTTATTCTTAGTCTCTTCAGTTCTTTTTCTTCTTTTCGTTTCTTCTTCTACTTTGTCTTGCTCTTCTTCTTGTTGCTCCTCCATCAGTCTTTCCTCCCTCCACATAATCGCCCTCTCCTTCCTCCACCATCTCCTCCCACATCTGTCTCCCTCTCGCCCCCATCCTCCTCCATCAGTAAACCTCCCTCCACGTAGCTCCCTCTCTCATCCTCCACATCAGGCTCCTTTCCTCTGCCATAGTCTCCCTCCTGCCTTCTCCTCCTCCATCAGTCTCCCTCCCTCCTCCTCCTCCGCCAGAGCCTCCCTCCCTCCCCCTCCTCCTCCCACCACATGGTCTCCCTCCTCCATCCAGATACATAAATGTGCCCATCCCTCCTCCGTCACCACCTCCCTCCTCCTCTTCCCTCTCCACTGGCTCCCTCGGCCATAGACTTCGTCCCTCTCCACCGCCATAGCCTCCATCCTCCCTCGTCCCTCTACTGCCACAACCTCCATCCTCCCTTCTCCCTCTCCCTCCATAACCTCCTCT
>BFEA01000053.1:2519038-2536286 GCA_003427395.1 Chara braunii
ATCAACGTGGCGAGCCTTGCACGTGAGAGGCACAGTGGAGGTGGAGTTCAAAGAAGAATGAGAAATTTAATGGTTTCAATCTGCCCTTGTTTTTTGAAGAATGAGAAATTTAATGGTTTCAATCTGCCCTTGTTTTTTCTTTTTGTTTTTCTTTTTCTTTTTATTTTTGCATGTTATCACTGTGCCCGTTTTTTGCTTTTATTCTTTGTTTCGCAAAGTGCGCTCTTTTAGTTTGTAGTGATGTGACAATATATATACACACACACCAGGTATTGACCTGAGAAAGGTATGGACGTGCTGAAGACGAAGCTGGAGCGATGACGTCACAGGTAAGTCTCAAGTAAGTTCCCTGGCCTCTGCCACAATCTCTCTCTCCTCTCCCTGCGCTACTCTTAAGTCCTATCAGCGCCCAGCGCTGGAAGACTACTATCGTTACTACTACTGTACCGATGTCGTCATGAAGAATGCCCCACACCATCCTCTACTTAATGTCGGACTGAGGCTGGACCCAGGTATATATAGCGCCGGGTCGGCCTCGGTGGCTGAGTCTGGCGTCCAAAGTGAGGCTGGGCCGCGAAAGTTGGCGCCCAAACTGAGGCTGAGGCTCAATCGGCCAAACGCCTACTGAAACGGCATGGCCTCTGAATCAGGGTCTGGAGCCAAAACGCGCGCCAGGGCCTGTAGCGGAAACGAGGCCCACATGGCCTCTAACTGGTACTGGTCCTACTCAGGCCTAAACTAGCCTACCGACCATAAGGGCCCCTACTGTGGGCCGAATCGACACAGACCCTGCACTCTACTAACCCCTAGCCTACCTAGTCGGGCCCCGGTGGGCCCGTGTGGAACTGAGTATGCAACACCAACCCCTCCTTGAAAGACCGAGCCTACTTGCGAGGGCGAAGCTGTCTGTTGGAGGGAGGGACCGAAGTCCGGGTGGTAGGGGCAGGCTTTGCAGCTTCCGTGTCTAGTCATTGCTTCTCATATTCGGCGTAGATGGGTGGTGCAGAGGCTTGCAAGGCTGCTCGTGAAATCCATCTTGTGTCGTCGAGGTCGCACCACTTGAATGTGACCTTGTACTACATTGGCTTGTTGTCGTGCTTGCGATGCATGATAATGTGATCGACTTCCCGATGACCATCCATAGAAGGAGGGTCCTGCAATCGTCGGCCCGGGAAGTCGTCGCACTTGGCTGGTGTATACGTAGCCAGCTTGGAGGCGTGAAAAACCGGGTAGATGCCGTGGGATTTCGATCACAAAGGAAGGGCCATCGGGCTCATCGCCCACGGCTGATGTGACGGTCCATGGTCCAAACCACTTAGGAAGTAAGCTTGCGCGAGACGTCTTGTTCGAGTGCGAACTCCTCCGTGGAGACCCGAACAAGGTCGCCGGCGCAGATAGGGCATGGCACACGACATTGATTGGCTTGCTGTTGAATGTAGACTTTTCATATTGGCACGAGCTTTAGCGAGCAAGTCTCGATACTTTCGAAGGGCGGCGGGAGAACAAGCGGCGTCAATGTCGGCAGTCTGTGGGAATGGAAGATCAGCGAAGGTACAGCCTTTCCGGCCACGGTGGTGCAACTCGAATGGAGTCGCACCGATCGCCGGATGCAACGAAGTGTGTTGTAGGCGAACTCGATGTCGGGTAGGCGGTCAACCCAATCCTTCTGATCCGTACGGATGAGCGTACAAAGCATCATTTGAGCGGTTTGATGTGCTCGCTCCGTTTGCCCGTCTGTTTGTGGATTCCAAGCCAAACTCGGTTTCATTTCAGTGTCGGACTCCTTCATGAGAGAAGTCCAAAATGTCGACATAAACGAGTGTCGCGGTTGTTGACAATGTCTTTCGGAACGTCTTGGCGGCAAATCCAGCCGGTGTGCAAGAGTTGTCCCATCTCGGGAGTCGTGGCGTAATACTTGTAGGGAAGAAATCACATGTACTTGCTCAAATGGTAGACGACCGTGAGAATGTCGTCGTGCCCTAAGCGGTCAAGGGGGAACGACCAGGTGAAGTCCATAGCGATGGAGAGGTTGGGTTACCATAGGATAGGCAACGGGCGTAACTCGTTGTAGGGGTTGCGATTGCGGGGTGTGCTTCGTCACCAAACTTCGCAAGAGTCGCAAAGTGACATCAGTAATTAGATCGGGCCACCGGAATCGTTGCCGAAGTCTTGCGATCGTACGTTTGACTCTGAAGTGGCCGACGAATCGCGATGTCGGGGCAGAGACCCTGACAAGGGTATCGGCCCGGGATTTTTTATGTCGGCCATTGTCTTACTGATGATAAAGTTTCGTTTGAATGACCTGACTTTATGAGATTGGGGTTCCTGCCAAATCCCATTCAGACCAAACCTAAGACTGAGAGAGAATTTTTTTTGCTAATGTCCAAACGCCTGCGGCATGCTGTGCGATCGATCACCAAACCGCGTCTGGCAAGGACGCAGGGGCATACGGGCGTCGGAATACTAAGTTTTTTCCCGAAAATGGAGGCCCTATCCAATCATCCAATTTTATTCTGTTCAATAGCGCTAGCTTACTTCAAATTTCGTCACTTTCTAGTACCCATCGGCGCCGCCTTTTGGGGTTTCCTTAGGGACCGATTCACTCTGTGAAGCACAAGAAGTCATAATGGGATCTCTCTCCGTAGTACCCAAATTCATGACGTGAAACGGAAGGCACAAAATCAACTCTCTTGGGTTAGGCATGAAGCGCACAGAAAAGTATACCGAAGAACGATATACCCGAGACTCATTCTCCGCTGTGCCCCTATCAAGGAGCTCGTAGAACGACTTAAGAGACACACTTACAAAGGTTTAACTTCTATCGTACTTAAAATAATGACGCGCGACTGTTAAGCCGCCCGATTCAGAGCCTAAATGGCTAATAAGGACTGCTGCGCCAGGTGTGCGGCTACGGGAAAACAGGGGGAAGCTGGTCCTATGGTAGAAGGAGGCCAGTAGGGCCTGCTATTTGCCATAGGCAGGTAGGATGGTTGGGGTGTGGCTCTTCTTATAGAAGAGCTGCTCCTACTATCCCCCTAGTAGGTAAAATGCTAGTCTGATATGCCACAGATACGGGGATCAGAGCCGGACCTATTGAGCTAGCTCCTTTTGGAGCGGCCCGTGGGCTAAAGCACCCAGGCGCGGTTGATTTCGGCCGCACGATCTTCGGATCGTGCGACCGAAATTAGTCGTGTGACGATTGGGATGGCGTTTGCGCAAGGATGACACAAATCGAGAAATGGCCGAATTTTGTTTTGGGGTTTGATTCCCTTTGGAATCGAACTCCGGGTCTGTAGAACAGCAAGCCATGGGCTACCGTTGGCCTTATGTCAACAACATAAAAAAAGAAAAAGAAAAACAAAAAAAAAACGAAGTTACAGCGCTAGATGGCACAACTAGAGGAAATGGGGATCTTAGTCCCCCCAATGGAATGGAAGCAGGCGCCCATCATAAACGAGCAGCTGTTTTCTAAGTATTATTTTAGGATATCCGGAAAGCCTCGAATAATCCGGTTAGTCCGGCTGGAAAAAGGGCCGTAGATATAATCGGAAATTCATTTTCAAGGGCCTGCGCAAAATATGCGCAAGGCTCGGAAATGGCGTTTGGGGGTGTGGCGCGGTGGAGGGTGGCAGCCAGAACACCCTCCCGCTTTCAGAATGTGAAGGCGGCCTACGGATTTTGAAAAAGAAAAGGCTTGATCTAGGTCGTTGATTGACGATGATCCACGGCCTAGATCGGGTCTTTTTTTGAATTTGAAATCGCGCAGTCCCGGTTTCGGACTGCCCGCAGTGTAGTGGCATGCCCCCAGTCCCTCCCTGCCAACGGCCCGCTGCCCCATTGGCGCGCTATGCGCTGCTCGCCCCCGTGTGCTTCGACGCCGACGACCAGCTGCCCCGCCTCCCTGCTGCTTTGGTGCGGAGCCATCACCATCGTCGCCGCCCTTGAACGCCATCCACAGGAGCCTCCTCCAGGTGATGCCCGTCCTCCCCCTTAACCCCACTCCACCTCCGCCTCCTCTTCCTCCTCGTCTTCCTCCGCTTCCTCCTCCTCCTCCTCCTCCTCCTCCTCCTCCTCCTCCCCCTCCTCCTCATCGTTGTCGTGCTCTCATCCCTCCTTGTCATGGCTGCGGCCCTTTCCTCCTCGTCTTCCTCCTCTTCCTCCTACGCCTCCTCATCGTCGTCGTGCTCTCCTCCCTCCTCGTCCTCTTCTTCATCCTCCTCTTCCTCCTCCTCGTCTTCTACTTCTTTTTCTTCTTCCTCCTCCTCCTCCTCCTCCCCCTCCTCCTCATCGCCGTCATGCTCTCCTCCCTCCTCGTCGGCGTAGGCCCTTTCCGCCTCGTCTTCCTTCTCTTCCTCCTCGTCCTCCTCCCCCTTTTTGTTGGCTGGGCATTGGGAAGCTCCTCTCGGAGCATTTCTCCGCTATGATGACAAGGATGGCCGCTCGATCAACGACACACATACGCAGTCTCCAAGGATGGAGCGCTGAGGGAGTGGAAAACGATCAAGATGGGTAGGCATCCCCGTTGGGAAGACGAAGGCGATTATGATGGAGGGGGGGAAGGAGGAGAAGAGGTGACAGCCATGGAGGTAGACGGGAAGGATGGTAAGGAGGAGGAGGAGGAGGAGGACGACAATGAAGACGACGAAGAAGAGGTGGACGAGGATGGGGAGGGGAGGGAGGGGGAGTAGGAGGGAGGAGGTGAAGAGGGAGGATGAGGAGGATGGCGAGAAGGAGCAGGACGAAGAAGAGGAGGAGGAGGAGGTGGACGAGGATGGGGAGGGGAGGGAGGAGTAGGAGAGTAGGAGGGAGGAGGTGGAGAGGGAGGACGAGGAGGATGGCGAGAAGGAGCAGGACGAAGAAGAGGGGGAGGAGGAGGAGGAGGATGACGAAAGGGAGGATGGCGAAGAAGGGACGAACGACGACGGGGAGGAAAGGGAGGAGGAGGAGGAGTAGGAGAGTAGGAAGGAGGAGGAAGCGAAATGGGGGTCACAGGAGGAGGGCGTCGAGTGAGGGGAGCGAGAGGCAGGCAGTTTCGCCTTGATCATCCTCACCAGTTGCCCAGCCCCCGAGCCCAATCAATCAATCAATCAACAAAAAAAAAGCGATTGGATCTTGATCAATATCAAGATCCAATCGAATCGACTGATTCGATTGATTTTTTTTTTTTTTTTTNTTTTTTTTTTTTTTTTTTTTTTTTTTTTTTTTTTTTGTTGATTGATTGATTGATTGCTTTGGTGTGGAACGTCATGGACGGGAGCCTCCTTCTCCTCCTCCAAGTGATGTTTGTCCTCCCCCTTAACCCCACTCCACCTCCGCCTCCTCTTCCTCCTCGTCTTCCTCCTCCTCATCGTCATTGTGCTCTCCTCCCTCCTTGGCCTCTTCTTCGTCCTTCTCATCCTCCTCTTCCTCCTCCTCGTCTTCTACTTCTTCCTCCTCCTCCTCCTCCTCATCATCATCATGCTCTCCTCCCTCCTCGTCGGCGTCGGCCCTTTCCTCCTCGTCTTCCTTCTCTTCCTCCTCCTCCTCCTTCCCCTTCTTGTTGGTTGGGCATCAGGAAGCTCCTCTCGGAGCGTTTCCCCGCTATGATGACAAGGATGGCCGCTCGATCAATGGCGCATACAGAGTCTCCAGGGATGGAGCGTTGAGGGAGTGGAAGACGATCAAGATGGTTAGGCATCCCTGCTGGGAAGACGAAGGCGATTATGATGGAGGGGGGAAAGGAGGAGAAGAGGCCACTGCCATGGAGGTAGAAGGGAAGGATGGTAAGGAGGAGGAGGAGGAGGAGGAGGATGACGACAGGGAGGGCGATAAAGAAGAGGCGGACGAGGATGGGGAGGAGAGGGAGGAGGAGGAGGAGGAGAGTAGGAGGGAGGAGGAGGAGAGGGAGGAGGAGGAGGATGGCGAGGAGGAGGACGAAGAGGAGGAGGAGGAGGACGGGGAGGAGGAGGAGGATGGGAGGAGGAGGAGGAGGACGATGAAGAAGAGATGGGCGAGGACGGGGAGGAGAGGAAGGAGGAGTGGGAGAGTGGGAGGAAGGAGGTGGTGAGGGAGGAGGCGGCGGGCATTGTAGATGAAGATGTGTTTAGGACTGGAGGTAGAGGTCGTCCATATAAACAATATAAAGTCTAGGTTGCTTATCAGGAACCGGAAGACGACCGCTGGTTTACTAGGACAAAACTTCTAGAAACAGCGCCCGACATAGTCAGAGCTTACGAGCGTGATAAAAAGGGTAAAGGTCCTGCCTTGGACTGAAATATTCTCGGAGGACCTCGAATTTAGGACGGCGGGAGTGAAACGGTTTTCACCTTTTGCAGTAGCAGATGCAGATCCCAGGGTTCGATCCCTAGTCCTTACCCCCACCGTGTACAGCACCCGTGTAGGCCTGAGAGTTGAACCCGTGACCTGTGTACTAGTAAGCAAATGGTAGGCTGTTATAGGTCCGTAGGTAGCAGGGGGTTGATCTGTAGATCTGTAGAATAGAAGTCTTAGCGAGCTCCAGAAGTCTTAGCTGTAGTCCTTCTAGAAGGTCGGCAAGTGGGCAAGTGGTGAGACAAGTGGTGGACTAAACCGCAGTGCGATTGCAGTACGACCCCGGTGGGATAGCATTGAGTCCCCGTTCAGTCAGCGGTCAGGTCCAGTTAGTCCCAGTTCGGTCCAGCAAGTACCACGAGGGATTGTGAGCACCATGGGCCGATGGAAGAGGCCAGACCAACGAGTTTCAGAAGTATAAATCAAGAGGCAGCGCCCAGCCATTCATTCATTCCTGTGTGAGCCATGCGGAAGCGCTGCCACAACAACTTGTGCAAGGAGGTCGACAGTGAGCCCGAAGCTGAAGTGGGCGAGAGAGAAGGAGCGTAGCATAGCGATGGGGTAGTTGCGGCCATAGCCGCTCTAGCTAGAGTTATTGTGCGGTGTGTGTGTGTATGTGTGAGTGCAGAGTATCGCGTGTGGGATATCCAGGGTGATCCGGTGCATGTGAACAGAGAGTTGTTTGGGCGTTGAGTCGCCATAGCCATCGAAAGTGAACTCGTGTTTGGATTGTCATATCTCTGAGTTTTGAGTGGGCGCATGTCGCCAGTTTGCTGCGTTATTGTTTACATGCATGTAAAGTGTGAATGAAAGCGAGTCTGATTGCACATCGGTACGTCGTCGGACAAGATTCAAGCTATCCAAGAGTGGTCGAAACCATAGAACGTCACGGATGTCCGTTCGTTCCTTGGCCTTGCCGGCTACTACCAACGTTTCGCAGCCCACTTGACCAAGCTTCAATGTGAGGATCGGTCGTTTGACTTCGGAGAGTATGCGCGGGAATCATTTTTGGCTCTCAAAGCCGCGCTATTATCTGCGGAGGTCTTGCGCATATACGACCCGCTATTGGCAACGCGCGTCTCTACGGATGCGTTCGGTTATGGCATTGGTGTCGTCCTTGAGCAACACGATGGCGTGGACTGGCACCCGGTCGACTACACAACATTTAGTGTCCGTCGTGCACTCCATTGATGATGCACGCAAGGAGCTCGTCGCCTTCATCCACGCGCTCAAGCGGTGGCGGCACTTCCTCCTTGGTCGAGGTCAATTCCGATGGGTAATGGACAACAATCCGTTGGTCTTCTACAAGACCCAAGACACCGTCAATAGCACCATCGCCCGTTGGATGACTTTCATCGACCAATTTGACTTCTTTCCCGATTACATTCCGAGGAAGTCAAACCGTTTTGCGGATGCTCTTTCATGGCGTCCGGATGATTGTACCGCAGTCTACTCGACCTTCGAGATTGGCGACGACCTGCGAAACAGCTTCATCCACAGCTACTAAGCCGACCCCGAGTTTCGCGACAAGTTTGCGAATTGCTCCTCTCCTAATTCGGCGTCTCACTACCGGATCCAAGAGGGGTATATGCTTATCCACACGAGGGGGAAGTACCTTATTTGCGTACCGAGTGACTCTCACTTGCATACACGGCTTCTTGGCGAGTTCCACGATGCTCCCGCCACCGGACACTTTGGAGTCGATCGCACGATTGGCCAACTTCGCGAGCGATTTTGGTGGCCCGGCCTTCTCGGCGACGTCACGCGCTATTGCGAGTCATGCAAGGTTTGTCGACGCTGCAAATCCCGCAACCATCGTCCGTACGGCGAGTTGCGACCATTACCGGTCCTCTGGCGCCGAAGGGACGCGATTGCCACCGACATTACCGGGCCGTTCCCCAAAACACAAGACCGGTGTGGATGGGATTCTCACGGTGGTCGACTGACTCACCAAGTTCGCCAGGTTTTTGCCTTGCCGCTATCATGCCAAGGCACCGGAGTTGGCCGACGTTCTTTACGCCAGTTGGATTCGAACTAAGGGTAACCCCAAGCAAATCGTCTATGACTGCGACAGTCGGTTCATGTCCGACTTTTGGTTGGCGCTCGTCAAACGATGGGGCTCATCTCTCAAGCCAATTTCGGCTCGCCACCCCCAAACCAATTGCCAAATGGAGAGGGCGCATCAGACCGCACAGGTTCTCCTTCGCACTCTCATCCGTCCCGACCAAAAGGATTGGGTTGAGCGGGGGCCAGATGTCGAGTTGGCATACAACTCGTACCCGGCTATCGGGATGTCACCCTTCGAGTTCGAGCACGGCTCGCCGATCACTTCTCCGTTGGACACAATCATTCCACGAACGGCCGAGAGCGACGACCATCTTCTTTTCTTGCATCGGATGCAAGAGCTACTTGTCAAGGCACGCGACCGGATGGCTAAGACGCAGCAACGCATGAGCCAACAAGCCAATCGCCAGCGTCTTCCTTGCCCTTTCCGCGCCGGCGATCTCGTTTGGGTTTCCGCCGCGGAATTCAGCCTTGAACAAGATATCTCTCACAAGCTCCTCCCAAAATGGATGGGGCCCTGGCCGGTCGTGGCACCCGCTGGGGATGCAACCGAAGGACCTTCCTTCACCATTCAGGTGCCCGCCCACGTGCCCGTCTACCCAGTCTTTCATTGCTCTAGGTTGGCTCTTTATACGCCAGCGGAACATGACGATTTTCCCGGGCGACGATCGCAAGACCCACCCTCTATGGACGGTGTTCAGGAGGTCGGCGACATCATTCCCCAGCGACGCTACGGCAACAGGCCAACCAAGTACTTGGTACATTTTGCGTACCGCACTCACAAAGCTGACCATTGATTGACTCGTGTGGAACTCCAAGCAACAGCTCCGAATGTTCTCGCACGCTACGAACTCGAGATGCAAGGCAAGCCAGTACCTTCGGCTCCACGTCGCACCCGCGTCCAGGTTCCACCTTCAGATCGTCAGCTTCGCCCTCGACCCGGCTTGACTTCATAAGGAGGGGGGGGGGNGGGGGGGGGGGGGTACATGCTGCGCCTGCAACAGGCTGCATGGGCCACTTTCAGGCCCATGACATTTTAAGGCCAAAATCCTGAAAACAAGGGCCTACAGGCCCATGTCGTTTCAGCCTGAAAGCCTGAAAACCTGAAAACCAGGGCCTACAGGCCCTGTGTCGTTTCAGGCTAAATGAGGGCCTTTCTGGCCTGAGTGTTTTCAGCCTGAAACTGAGGGCCATTTTCAGGCCCTCATGAATTCGACCTGCCCTGAAACTCAGGCACCAAACCAGGGTTTTAGCACAGGCTATTTTCGGCCTGTTTTCAAGACAACCCCTGGTTGAGCTTCAATGGCAGGGTCTGGCATGTTTCGGCATTGGCAAGAGAAGCCTCCTGGATGGGCCAGCACTATTTAGGACTGGCCCGCCCTGCAGGCCGGCAGGTAGTTTCTAGGTATTCCCAGGCACTTCACGTAAAGTTCAGGAGGCAGGAGGTAGTGTTCAGGATTCGGCAGCAGCACTGTAGAGGAGCGCTGCAGGAGTAGTTGTAGTGCTAGCAGTAGTCTTCAGCGCTGGGTGCTAGTAGCGTTAGCAGTAGTCTTCAGCGCTGGGCGCCATAGGAGCTAGAGCAGTACTAGAGAGAGAGATTGGGTGGAGGCCAGGGGGACTTATCTGCAGCGCCATAGATCCAGCTTCGTCTTCGAGGTACCTGCAGCACAGCGCCAGCTTCACAGGTTAGTACCTGACACATGAGAGAGAGAGAGAGAGTTCTTCTACTACCTCTTCTCAGTCCACCATCTCCCTCTTACCCTCTCGCTATCTGACTTCACTGCATCAGCAGACTACGAGAGAGAGAGAGCTTGGTGACATTTGGATCTGGACTCGATGTTGGGCTTCAGACATTTTGACGAGGGATTATTTGGGACTTGTAACGAAGACTAGTGTTGACGACTTTCCCAGCTCCCCCCTCCTCTTCTTCGTCTGTTCCCCTCCTCTTCGTCTGTGCATGATCAGGGCCTGGCGCGAGGCCTCCACACCTTGTGATGGAGATGATGTATGTTTGGTCTGTAATGCGACACAATTTGGGCTAGTCATTGGTATTCAAGCATTCTGCTCCGCTGTCTTGTGCTACGCGAGAGAGGTCAGTCCCGGTCAGGTCAGGACTTGTATCTAAGTCTTCCACTGCGCTATAAAGCACCATTGTTGTATGTATCAGGATGTACACTGCTTGTTGAGATTTCACTTGCACCGCATTGTCCATTCAGTCCTTTTTATCACATTGGGGATCCTTGGTTTTATATGTACATCGCCCAACTGGGCATGTAACACAGAGGACGGCCCCGATTGGTCTGAAACAGAATTACCTGTGGCCTTGATGCTGTCTAGGTACCTGCGCACAACAAGTGAGTGTATCCAACCAAGGGGCTGGGCGCGGTACCTTTGACCTGACAGTCGACTTTGACCCTTGATTTTCCAGGGGGCAGTGCGTGGTCGCACTGCCTGGCGCAGGCCGGGTTTGGCCCGTGTTGTCTGGGCGCCGTTTTGGACCCCCAGACCGCCGCAGAACACGGGTTACTGCAGACGGATGTTGGTGGCAGTGCTGATGTGGCTCAAGCTGAAGAGCATTTCACCGTTTCGTTTTTCCTTTTTTTTTTTTTTTTAACTGAACTTCTCTCGCGTTCTGGTGCACTGTAAACGAGGCTGGCATGGAAGTGAACTCACGTTGCAATTTGGTCATGTGGCGCCGTCTTGCCGATGTGGTGATTGATGAGCCCAACATGTCTGAGGTCAAGACGGTGACCAGCTCCAGCATCAGTGTTATGATTTTTCAAGAATCTCAAATATTTGCACGAGTCATCACACTTGAGATAAAATCAGCACCTGATTGCGATTGTGCGTGAACACATTCAAAATTGAATGCACACTTGAAGTCACATGTACACAGGCCACCCAGCTTCCCTGAGCACTCAGCACTAATTGGAACAGAAAATGATGCCACAGACTGCCAGAACTGCCCGGCTATGGTTGGCCCCACTCTCCCTGCTATCAGCCCGCTCCTTCCACTCCTCCCAACTCGCAGGAATGTAAATGTGTAACTACTACTGCCCCGCTCGTCAGCCTGGCTATTGGAAATATCTGTAACTATTGATTTGAAAGGGCCTAATGTAACCGTAGCCCATAGAGATTCTACGAAGAGGTCCTAGGTTCAGAACATAAAACCTTCAGAAGTTCAGAACCCAACAAAAACTGGGCACCAGAACCATCATAAGACTGTGTGAAGTTGGTGGATTTTATGTGCGAAAGACTGGCTGTGTTGTACAGAAGTTTTATTTTGGTTACTCATACTTGCCCATGAGTTGTCACAGGTAATGCTACCAAACAGGAAGGTGTTGCATGTTGCCCATATGTTTTGCTACCTTGGGCTTGATTGCATTGTGCTGATGGTTATTTGGTTGTCTGTTCTTCCTCCCCGGCGTCTGCAGGTGACACAAGCAGATGTGAAGCTGTTCTTTGAGTCTTTATGTGGGGAGGTGAGCTGTAAATTTTGGAGCCATTCTGACAATTCACGATTGTCAAAACCATGCCGGTTTGTCTTAGTTAAGTCAGTGGGGATGGCTAAGGTGCTGCTGCTTGGCAGTGGTGAAATGGACAAGGATATGCTTGAGATCTTCTTATGGAAGAGGAAAGGAAATGAAAGGAGATGTTATGTCAGCTTGTTTGTTCAACTTTGTTGAGATGTGAACTGCCATACATCTGTGACTGATTATCTCCCTCCCAGTAGACTTTGCGTATAATGGGGGTTGCATTCAACTCCTTTTTGCCACGTCCTTGCAGAGGTAGAAACTTTGCCAGAACAGTGTGACAAGTTTATAACGGTGTGGACGTAAGCAATGCATGCTGTTAGTCCCAGTGTTGGGGCGGCAGGATTTTAACCTGCAAACTACTGCAAGTTTTGTTGAATTCTTAGTTTTGTTGTTTTTGTTCGTGCGGAGGCTTGAACTCGGGACCTTATCGCGAGGCAAGTATGACTGTTTGAGTTCATTGTGCTGTTTGTTTGCTTTTTTTTTTCTTCTCAAGACAAGACACACACACAGCTTCATCTATTCTGGGTAGCAAGTACTAGCAACAGTCTCGTTGCTTATCACCAGCAAGCATGAAACAGAAAAGAAAGGCAAGGGGGGGAATAGATGAGGCAATAGCAGGGGATATTGGCATCCCCTGCCCTGGCTCCTGACATCACCTGTGATCCATTATGAAGAGGCACGAAGGGGAGGTGCGCTGTTTTGAAGGTTGTGAGGTTGATCCTAGGCCCTTCTTGACCTGTAGTTCTAGATGTTTCCAATAGGCAGACTAGACCAGGAGGCAGCTCGTCAAAAGTTGCGAGTTGGGCACTAATAGTAAGAATTTTCACTCTGCAAGTTTGCTGGAGTAGAAGAAGGAGAAGCAGCGCTATTGTTAGGACTGATAACAGGGAGAGTTGGGGCAGCTGTAGCCAAGCAGATCTGGCTATCTACCACATCATGGTCTTTTCTGATTGATATTGAGTGTTCAGTGGTTGGGCTCCCCTGTGGACATGCGAATTTCTCTGTCATGTGAAGTACTCAAGTGTGCATGTTCAATTTCGATTGTTCAGCAAGCTCCTAATCAAGTGTGGATCTCAGGCCAATCAAGTGTGCACATGTTGCAATAAATCGCAGTATCCCAGTGGGACTGTACACTAACTTTGTTTGCTGTTTCCGTGGTTTGGGCCTTGCTGGACTTGATCCCGCGATCTGTGTAATTTGTATGTTTGGTTTGTTAGCTTCGAACCCTGCTGGGCTGGATCCTTAGACCTGTAGCTAGTAGTCTCTATTTGGCAGTCTTAGACCCTTCGGCTTCGCTGTTTTGTCGTTTTGTGCAGTTGCTGAAGTCAACCGGGGACTTGATCCCATGACCTGTAGTGTGTTTGTGGTGTTTGACTGTTTTTGAGCCTTATTGGGCTTGAACCTTGACCCTGTCTCTAGTAGTCTCTACTTCAGCCTCTCTGTTTTGTCCTTTTCTGCCCTTCTGGAAACTGGCAGGCCCTTAGGGGTGGACCCCACAGCACCTCCGCAAATGAAAATGGGGAGCCACGCATACAGGCTCCCAGCCACCACGAATGGACCTTCCAAGGACAGTGGGACCCCACTGCGACCGCAAGGCGTGGCGTCCCCGTTGCTCCCGTTTACCGAAATGTTTCTGTTGTTTTCCCGAACGGGAAAGTGAGGGGCCACGACTTGCATTTGGACGGAGGGCACTTTCGTTCCTGCGGATGTCCATTTCACGTCCACCCCCACTGCCTCCGTCTGTGACGTAGGCCCTCTCTGGGACCTACCATGTGACTTTGGCATTTTTTATTGGAATTCTGGGGTTCCACAGAGGATTCCAATATCATTACAGGGAGTGGAGACGGAAGCTGAAGTTCTTCCAGGCCACAACCGACGGCCTGTGGGGTCTGAAAACCCTCTGCGCCAAAACCTGCGCTTTTCCGCATGCCTGTGGGGTCCGGGCCTTAGTCTAGGTTTCCATCTAGATGCATGTAGGTAGACCTTTACTGTTTGGCCGTAGATGTTTGCTGTTTGGACAGTCAGATAGGTCTGTGGGTGGCTGCTGTGTCATAGGTCTAGGGGAGTCGGGTAGAAGTAGGCAGAGGCCGGCGAGTTTGGGTTTTTTTTCGCTGCTTTTTGTTCACGGTCTTGGTGGAGGTCGCGTTGCTTCCCTGCTGCGTTATTGTGGGTATGTACGCAGGGCATATTCTCCAGATGCTGCTGGCGGCCGTAGCTGGGGCAAGCCAGCTCCATTGGTGACAGCGCTGGGTTTAAGGCAGCTGCCACCGAAGCAGCTTTTGCACGTCTTCTTCGAAGTGGCAGGCCTTCATCTTCATCGACTTGGTGTTCTTCTTCTTCATCTTGGAAGCTGCGCTCTGCTGAGTGGACGCTTCATCTGCAGTGGGCATCTTGAGTGGTGCCGAGAGGGATGTTGGATTTAGGAGGGTGTGTGGCGATTGGCAGGCTTGATAGGTTGGGTGCTTGCAAGCACCATAGATAGACCTTGAGGAAGAGGGAGGAAGAAGACTCCCGGATACTTCGATGAAACCTTGTAAATAATTGGTCTGTGTGTGTTGATAACGGGGTTGGGATCCTTGGAAATTTGTGCTGTTGATTGACTTGGGGAGGGACGGTAATTAGAATTGATCTTCATTTCAATTCTATTTTTCGGTATTTGTGTGCTTGTGCTGTGTATTATTCTTGCCTGGTGTGATGTGTATTGCTCCCTCCAAAAATCACTTGTCATTGCACGTGTATGGGAACGTGTGGATGCCATGTTGGATCTCGTTTCAATCAGGCACATAACAGTGTGATGACCCATGGAAATATTTGAGATTCTTGAAAAAATTGTAAGAATGGTATTGAATCTGGTCACGGTCTTGACCTTGGACACATTTTGGCTCAGTCACCTGCCATGTAGCAAGATTGCCACATCATCGAAGTGTCACGTCAGCTGAGTTTCTCCCCAGCTGTCGACTAGCCGCCTGGTGTAATGCGTTAAAAAAGAAAGTTGACACTAGAAAAGGAAGTCGCTAGTAGCTCCGGAGCTTATGAGCAAGAAGGTGGCATGGTCGCAGGCAAGAGAGAGACCGTGCACCTATCAGGAGTTATGTCCTCCTTCTAGGAAGAAGTTGGACTGGTCGCAAACACAACTATGGCAGCATCAAGCAAGCCTACAGCAGCTGAACTCCTGAAGAAGCAGGAGTTGGAAGCTCAGCAGCTGAAGGAAAGGAACAAGAACAGGGAGGATGCAAAGTAGATAGTTGAGGACAAGAATGTGAATGTTGGGGATCGATTGTGATCATTCACTCTCCTCCATCCTGACAGGATGGAGGAGAAGGTTGAGGCAATGCTTGGCAAATTGATGCAGGGGTTTCAGAATCAGATGGCTGCTGTTACATGCTGAAAGCCTACACACGGGCCCCTCACGGGACCCGATCTTGGAATAGGGCCCCCAGCTCGCGTCACCGCAACCTGAAGGCCCTATGGCATTTTTACTTGGGCCTGCATCAGAAAAACGCCAGCTTTAGATTATTTTTATAGTCTTTATTTTATTTATTTGCTGCTGTTTTTCTAACGGGTGTACTGTTGTCCGTTTTGTGGCCAGGTACACGCTTCTAGGGCCAGGGCCAGATTCAGGCCCAGAGGCTGAGCTCCTAAAAACGTTTGGACCTTTTCTTTTGTTTTCGAACAGATTTTGACCTGTTCGAACCCAGGCCGACGTTGAGGCCGGGTACGTCCCCACAGGACCGGTTTGAAGCCAGGTACCAGGAAGATTAATCCTGGACAGGGCCTGGACATCCGGTAGGGACCCAGGCAGGCCGTTTTAGGCCAAGGACTGAACCAATTTTCGAAGCCTGCGATCTGGACCGTGGATCGGAGTTTCGATCTACACGGTCCAGAACGCAGGCCGTGGGTTTTCAGTCCTGGCCCAGCACTACTTAAGCTGGGCCATTGCCCAGTTCGGACACAGAAGGTACCAGGAGAAATCCAGCGTTATGCTGGTTTAGGAACTTGGCTGCTGCGCTATTTTGGAGACTCCCTGCTGCGCCATTTCGAGACTGCAGCTGCGCTGCTCATCGGCCATGAGGCACAGCGCTGGAGGAGTCCAGCGCCGAGGAGGGTAGCGGAGTTAGAGAGAGAGAGAGAGAGAGAGAGAGAGAGAGAAAGAGAGAGAAGAAGACTTACCTGCCCAGCGCCATAGCTGGCTCCGCGGTACCTGCAAGTTCAGCCATCGCCAGGTAAGTGCAGAAAGCACCCAGCTTAGACGCAAAGAGTGAAACAACGGGAAATCAATAACAACACATTCGTATCATCATCATCATAGGCTGGGAAGCAGCGCAGCGGAAGATCTTGTATCAAAGGACACGTGGACAACAACATGAAAGTGAGAAACTTCGGAAGGGCAAGACACCAGAAAGATTGCCCTTTCGCTCACACACATGGGGAGAGATCCATAGACATGCGAGAGAGAAGGGGGAGGGACATAGAGGTAGCCAAGTCCAACCCAAGTCTGATCTCCGAATGTCGCACACAGTTCAATCCCAATGTAGAGTGTAAGTCCGATCTGAATGTCGTGTCCAATAAGGCAGAAGGCCGTGTCCAAACAATGTCTGCAGTTACCTCTATCTCTACTCTGATAAAGAAGAAGAAGAAGACGAAGAAGAAGAAGAAGAAGAAGAAGAAGAAGAACTTCGGAGGAGTAGGAGAAGAAGAGAGGAGAAGAAGAAGAGGAAGAAGAAGAAGAAGAAGAAGAAGAAGAAGAAGAAAGCTGGGTGCTTTCTGCACTTACCTGGCGATGGCTGAACTTGTAGGTACCGCGGAGCCAGCTATGGCGCTGGGCAGGTAAGTCTTCTTCTCTCTCTTTCTCTCTCTCTCTCTCTCTCTCTCTCTAACTCCATTACCCTCCTCGGCGCTGGACTCCTCCAGCGCTGTGCCTCATGGCCGATGAGCAGCGCAGCTGCAGTCTCGAAATGGCGCAGCAGGGAGTCTCCAAAATAGCGCAGCAGCCAAGTTCCTGAACCAGCATAACGCTGGATTTCTCCTGGTACCTTCTGTGTCCGAACTGGGCAATGGCCCAACTTAAGTAGTGCTGGGCCAGGACTGAAAAGCCACGGCCTGCGTTCTGGACCGTGCAGATCGAAACTCCGATCCACGGTCCAGATCGCAGGCTTCGAAAACTGGTTCAGTCCTTGGCCTAAAACGGCCTGCCTGGGTCCCTACCGGAYGTCCAGGCCCTGTCCAGGATTAATCTTCCTGGTACCTGGCTTCAAACCGGTCCTGTGCGGACGTACCCGGCCTCAACGTCGGCCTGGGTTCGAACAGGTCAAAATCTGTTCGAAAACAAAAGAAAAGGT
>BFEA01000053.1:2553710-2610647 GCA_003427395.1 Chara braunii
CTAGAAGGTAGGCAAGTGGGCAAGTGGTCAAGTGGCGAGGCAAGTGGTGGACTAAACTGCAGTGCAATAACAGTACGACGTCGGTAGGATAGCGGCGAGTCCACAGTCAGTCAGCGGAAGGTCCAGTCAGTCCCAGTCCGGTCCAGCAAGTACCACGGGGGGACTGTGAGCACAATGGGCCGATGGCGAAGGGCAGACCAACGAGTTTCTGAAGTATAAATCAAGAGGCAGCGCCCAGCCTTTCATGGATTCCTGCATGAGCCATCCGGAAGCGCTGCCATAACGACTTGTGCAAGGAGGTCTGCAGATGAGCCTGGAGGACGCAGTGGGCAAGAGAGGAGGAGTTAGTATATCAATAGGTTAGAGGCAGCGATAGCTGCCATAGCTGTAGTTTGTAGCGAGTGTTGGTGGGTGTATTTAAGTGTTAGAGTGATGTGTGTGGGATATCCAGGGTGATCCAGTGTGTGTGTGAACAGTGAGTTGTTTGGGCGCTGAAGTCGCCATAGCAAGTTAAGAGTGAACTCGTATCCGGAAGCCATATCTCTGAGTTTTGAGTGGGCGCATGTCGCCAATTTGCTGTGTTGCTGTTTCCATGCATGAAAAGTGTGTTTCAGAACGAGTCTGATTGCATTGGTATCGGAAATGGTACCCGCTATTCCATGCGCGCCGTCGTGTACAGGGGCTGACGCGCCATAGCAGAGGTGGCCGCCGAGGGGGATAGTCCGCCATAGCGGACTTGAGGTTGAGAAGCCGCCGCGCACCTGCAAGAAAACCACGACGAAGAAGAAGACCGAGAGAGAGAGTAAGGTTGAGCGATACAAGATTGGGTTACTACGTACCTGCTGCGCTGAAGATACCGCTGCGGTGAGGGGAGAGAGAGAGAGAAAGAGAGAGAAAGAGAGAGAGAGAGAGAGAGAGAGAGAGAGAGAGAGAGATGAGCGATACAAGCTTCGTTGTCACTTACCTGTGAAGCGAACCGTGCAGTCCCACGAAGGAGGAAGAAAGCGGCCATAGCCGCAGAGCATCATCACGGAGTAACGAAGGAGGGAGAGAGAGTGGACAGAGAGGGGGAGACCGAGAAGAGAAGGAAGCCATAGCCGAAGGGAAGAAGAAAAAGTGAAAAAAAAAAAAAAAAAAAAAAAAAAAAAAAAAAAAGACAGCGGGGTGAAAGGAGGCAAGGAAGGTGAGGAAGAAGAAGGGAATTGGCGAGGAAGAAGAGCCGGCAGTCATAGCTGACCGAAGGGTTGACCAGAGGAGTTGATCGAAGCGTGTTGGCCGGCGTTACCGGAGTTGATCGGGGGTTGACCGAGGGTTGACCGAGGGTTGACCGCAGCGTTGACCGGCGTCACGCCAAGCCCTCAGCCTACCCCTTGCCCTATGGATGTGCACATTCCCCTTGGTACTTGCTGAGTACAGTCAGTCTGTCCATTCTTTCTGCATCGAGTCTCTTCTGTCCTAAGTGATAGTACTCTGTGGATGAAGGATAGGGCCTGTATGACGAAACCCCTACCGGATCTAGTAGGGCTGAGACTGTGGCAGATCCAACTGTCCAGGGGGGCATAACCCTCCCAAGGACCGGTGCTGACCGGCTGGACACGGTTGGTATGGTACAGTGGGCCTGAAAGACTGAGTTGCGGGCTGAAACAACAGGCAGTGTTGAGGGCCTTGTTGACCCGAACCCTGTCAGACTAAGTAAGGCTAAAGGTTGTGTCTGACAACTCGACTGTCCTGGAGGTCAAACCCTCCCAAGGACCGGTACTGACCGGCGGGCTGCTCGGTGTGGCACGGTAGACCTGAAAAGCTGAGTTGTGGGCGGTGCGACAGGTAAAGACCTGCTGATCTCATTGTCCTGTTTGCGACATTAAAGAATTCTTGCGGAGTTTGGGGGATCTCCTTAAATGCCTCCTGAGTCTTAGATTGAGTCTATAGGTTTGTCAGTCAGGGGTTAGAGTCAACGTGGTGAGGTTCGGAACCGCCACCTGGTTGTGCACTCATCACCATGGTTGAGACCCGCGGTGGGACGAGTACTAGCTCCTATACCCCGGAGCAGCAAGAGAAGATGGCCGCCATAGTGAGAGAAAATAGAGAGAGGAAGGAGCTCCTGAAGCAAGCGAAGTTGAAGGCTATCGCAGAGGATAAGGCGGCAAAGATGAAGGAGTTGGAGGAGGAGATGGAGAAGAAGAAGAAGGCTGCTGAAGAAGAAGCGGCAGCAGAAGCAGAGGAGGAGAGAAAACGAAAGGGAAAGGAAGCAGAGAGCAGTGGCGCGATGAAAGAAGAAGTAGAGATGGAGAAAAAAATAAGTGAGTGGATTGCAAATTTATCGTTGGGGGAAGATGAGGAGGCAGAGTTCTATGTCCCAAAGTACGAGAAGGATGCGCTAGTTTGCGAGCTAGCAGCAATGGAGGACCCTCTGGAACGAAGGGAGAATGGAAGTTGAGGATGAAGAGAGAGAAGAAGAAGAGGAGGGAGAAAGTTAATAGGTTGACCGTGGAAGTGGCGAAAGTGCAGGATTGTAGGCGAGAAGTGGGAGCACAGACAGATATTTCTGCCAAGATGGATAAGATGTTGGGTTACCTGGAAGTGTCGAGTGCAGCCTGGATGGAGGAGCGCCAGGCCAGTTGGAGTCAGGAGGTAGCCCTGGGTGCCATGCGGTCGGGATTCAGGGATTTTGCGCGCAATATGGTTACCCACGTTGGAGGGGAAGTTAGGAGATTGAGAGATAGCGTGGGGAAATTCTGTGAAGGCGCCATTGAGGGTGCCAAAGCCATAGTCGCTGTAGAGGGAGAGGCCAGGCCCCGTAAGGACCCAGTGAAACTTAAGTTCCCAGATGCATACGGGGGAAAGAAGGAAGAAAACTTTGACAACTGGGAAGCCAGTGTCAATAGTTACATTTGTTTACATCATATCCTGTCAGAGGAGCAAGTCCTCCTGGCCTTCCAGGCCCTCAAGGATGAAGCGGCTAGTTTCGCCAGGTCTCTTGCGCACGCAGCCGGGTGTGAAAACAACCTGGTTGCTTACTCTAAAGTTACCCCCCTTCCTCAATTCCTCACGCTCCTGAAGGAGCGATTTGCTGACCCAACGTGAGGCGCCCGCGTCTCTGACAAGCTGCAAACAATTCACTCACGACAGTGGAGGAGTGTCAGGGCACTCAAGGGGACCATGGACGACTTGGTAGCTGTCCCGGACCATGGAGTCACTGAGACCCAGTTGGTCCAGTTGTTTTATCGTGCCATGCTAGAGGCCCTGCGTGGGCATTTCTTTGACAAGTCTCAACAGGCCGGCATCACATACGATGCATTAAGTAGAGAAGTCGTCCTGTATGAGTCGAAGTCCATCCCAGTTACCACCTTCTGGCACAAGGACTTAGAAAAGGGAAAAAGGTGGAAAGGACGTACCATCTCTGGCCAAGTCAAGGCCAAGGATCACATGATCCTGACGTTAGAGGAAGGTGGTACTGATGAGGTCCCATACAGTCAGATAGAGTGGGGCCTAGAGGAAGAGGACAATAGTATGGGACAGGGGAGGTCTTATGCTGCTCTCGCGGCTGGAGGGAGGCCGCAAGGTAGAGGAGGAGGCCAGGGCCAAAGGGGTCAGGCCATGAGAGGTCGAGGACCGGGCGCTCAGGGGGTTGGCGGCCAAGGAAACCGTCAAGCGGGAGGTAGGGGTCAAGGTCCCCTGTTAAATCGCCAGGTTCCAATCGGTCCCCACAACAATGAGGTGGTAGGGCACCTCAAGGAGGATGGCACCCAGGCTTGCCATAGGGCAGGCCCTGGGAAGATTTGGGTTTGGACCAGGGTTTATGGCAGGAACGTGTGAACTTGGGTCAGTGCGTGTTTTGTGGTGACCCGGCCCACGTAATTAAATTTTGTCCTAAGTATAGATAGGCCCGTCGGGCTGCTCAGTCGTCAAAAGGCAGCCGCCAGTAGGGGTCGCAACTGCCCCTACTTCAAGGCCATGTGGAGAAGTGAGCGCGCGCGAATAGGACACTCACAACCCACATGAGCCTATGGCAGAGGTTGCAGGTCTGTGCCTAACTAGTTGTCCAGAGACCGCCTGTGTTAGCGTCTCTTTAGGCACGTCCCTCACAGGTGTGGCAGAAGAGTTGAAGGAGAGGATGCCAGTCTGGGCCAAGATGAAGAAAGAGAGTAAGGGGCAACTGATCTTGGTAGTTGTAGAGGTGTTTAGAAGCAGAGTAGGGGCCCTTATAGACTCAGGGGCCACCCGTAGTTATATTGGCCGTAGGGCGCTGAAGAAGCTGAGGCTAGGACTAAAAGTCCAGAAGTTAGTAGACCCCATAGTCAGTGTCCTCGCAGACAACCGCACAATGGGAGTTGAGGACTACGTAGAGGGAGTCCAGGCGTACTTTCGCCTAGAGAAAGATGGGAAGGTGGAGAAAGTTCTCCATTCCCTGACTCTCCTCGTACAAGACAACCTTCCTTTTGATGTTGTGTTAGGAATGGATTGGGGAGAGGCAGCAGGGGCCACACTCCATTTGAGAGAGCATGGGTCCCTAGTCCGTCAGGTGAGGTAAAGACCGCCCGCCTGTTTCATGTGTCAGGTGTAGATAACACCTTGGCACATTGTTGTCTCAGTGCTCCCGTGTTTGCGCGACTAGTGAAGAAGGAACAGTTAGAGGAACAGGTCTTTTTAGTTTATGTTAGACCTGTCACTGAGACCAGAAAGAAGACAGTTCTACAGATTCAACCATATCCAAGCTGCTGGAGGAATTCAAAGACTTGACTGAGTCGCCGACAGGAGTAGTGTCGCGACCCATCCAACACAGGATAGAGATAGAGCTTGGCAGTAGAACTCCTAAGGGCGCAGTCTACAGGATGTCCCCTAGGGAGTTAGAGGAGCTTCGCAAGCAATTAGACGAACTCCTCGAGAAAGGTTGGATCAGGCCCAGTTCGTCTCCTTTTGGAGCACCAGTTTTATTTGTCCCCAAGAAGGAAGGAGAGCTTCGTATGTGTATAGACTATAGGGGGTTGAATGCTATCACAGTAAAGAATGCTGAGCCACTGTCTACGATAGACGATCTTTTAGATCGGGTGCAGGGTTGTAAGTATTTCTCTAAGATAGACTTAAAGTCCAGATACCATCAGATAGAGGTTCATCCTGATGACCAGTACAAGACTGCGTTCCGGACTAGATACGGGCACTATGAGTTCATAGTGATGCCCTTTGGACTAACCAATGCGCCAGCCACTTTTCAGCGTTGTATGAATGACCTGTTTAGGCCATGGTTAGACAAGTTTGTAGTAGTGTATTTAGATGATATCCTAGTTTTTAGTAAGACCCTCCAGGAACATCAGGGTCATCTGAGGCAGGTCTTGCAGAAGCTACGAGAGGCCGACTTCAAGATCAATCCAAAGAAGTGCGAGTGGGCCGAGACACAAGTCCTGTACTTGGGCCATGTATTAGACGGAGATGGCATCAAGCCAGAGGACAGCAAGATAGCGGCAATTAGATACTGTCCGACGCCCCGCACATTGGCCTAGCTAACTACTAAAGAAAGTTCGTGAGGAACTTCTCCACTATCGCCGCTCCCCTGCGCAGGTTGCTAAAGAAAGAAGCGATCTGGCAATGGGACAAGGATTGTACGTCTTCGCTCAAGAGGTTAAAGCGCGCGTTAATAGAGTATCCTGTCCTCAAAGTAGCTGATCCGTCCTTGCCATTTGTCGTCACCACGGACGCAAGTCAATATGGAACAGGCGCCGTGTTGCAACAGGATGACGGCCATGGCTATAGACCCGTAGAGTTCATGTCCGCCAGGATCGCCTCAGAGAAGGTAGCCACCTCGACGTACGAGAGAGAACTCTACGCTCTCAGGCAGGCTCTAGACCATTGGAAGCATTACCTGCTTGGGAGGCACTTCAAAGTATATTCCGACCATGAAACGCTTAGATGGTTAAAGACCCAGGCCAAGATGACACCTAAGTTGACTAGGTGGGCCGCAGAGATAGACCAATATGACTTTGAACTTAAGCCAGTGAAGGGCAAGTACAACGTAGTTGGGGATGCTCTGAGTAGGAGATCATACTACTTTGGAGCCATAGTACATTATCTGGATATAGGGAGAGACCTGCAGGAAAAAGTGAAGCAAGCGTATGCGCAGGACCCTATCTATAGCGACCTCCTAAAGAGAGTTAGAGAGGCCCCAGAGACCGAACCAGATTACCGCACTACAGTCGGGTTGTTGTTTGAGAAGACTAATGTGTTGGACCGCCTGTGCGTTCCCAACAACGAAGAGATTCGTAGTTTGATCCTAGGGGAATGCCACGATACAGAGGGACACTTCGGTTGGCAAAAGACATTAGCCAATCTGAGGTGTGCGTACACCTGGCCAGGGATGAAGAATGACTGCTTAGAGTATGTCCGCAGTTGTAAAGTATGCCAGAGGAATAAGACTACTACACGCACGCCCCTAGGTCTTCTCAGACCCTTGCCTATTCCGGATCAGCCGGGAGACTTAGTGTCCATAGACTTCATGGACACCCAAGTCAAAAGTAGACATGGTAAAAGCCAAGTCATGGTCATAGTCGACCGCTTTAGCAAGTATGTTGTTTTTGTCCCTTTGCCTGCAGGGGCACGTACAGATTTAGTGATACAAAAGTTCTTTGACTTTTGGGTTAGTGAGAATGGAATCCCATTGTCGATAGTTAGTGATAGAGATAGTCGTTTCACCAGCCAGAACTGGCAAGAACTCGTGAGAATATACGGATCTAAGTTGTTAATGTCGCCTGGCCGTCACCCAGAGACTCACGGTGAAACAGAACAGATGAACAAGATCCTACAGCAAGTTTTGCAGCAAGTTCTGCGCATGTACATTAGACCAGATCAGATTAACTGGGATGAGATGTTGCCTAAGGTAGCTAGTGCATACAACAACAGCGTGCATCTATCCACCTGCCACACTCCCAATGAGTTGCATAAGTCCTTTAGACCACGCAGACCGTTCGAAGGACTGAACCGGGATCAGATTCACAGACTACCGCCCAGTACCAGGGAGTTTGCGATACAACACGAAAAAGAATTAGCCACTGTTGTTGAGAACCTCTGCAAGGCCCAACATAGGACGATAGAACAGGCTAATAAGCACTGTCGCCCATCACAGTTTTAAGTAGGCAACTTAGTCTGGGTCAAGGCAAAAGAGTTTGCGCCTGAGGAAAACATCTCGCGGAAGTTACTGCCTGCATATAGAGGACCGTGCTTATAGAGGCCGGTTCTAGAAGTTACTGCCTGCATATAGAGGCCGGCCCTAGAAGTCAAGGGCGGAGAGGATGGACCATCATACACTATAGAGATCCCAATACACCTCCACACATATCCTGTGTGCCATGCTTCAAAGCTGTTTCCATGTGTTACAAGCCAACAGTTCCCTTTTAGAAGATCCATGATCCCACCGGATATGGATGGGAGCTATGACATAGAGGGCATTGTAGACGAGGATGTGTTTAGGACGGGAGGTAGAGGTCGTCCCCAGAAACAGTATAAAGTCCGGTTTGCCTATCAGGAACCAGAAGACGACCGCTGGTTCACAAAAACAGAACTTCTAGAGACCGCTCCCGACACAGTCAGAGCCTATGAAGGTCCCGCCCTGGACTGAAATGTTCTCGGAGGACCTCGAATTTAGGACGGTGGGAGTGAAACGGTTTTCACCTTTTAGCAGTAGCGGATGCAGTACCCAGGGTTCGATCCCTAGACCTCACCCTACCCATGTACAGTATCTGTGTAGACCCCGAGAGTTGAACCTGTGACCTGTGTATTCGTAGACAGTTGGTAGGTCTGTCGTAGGTCCATAGGCAGCAGGGGTTCGATCTGTAGGTCTATAGCGTAGAAGTCTTAGTGAGTTCCAGAAGCTTAGCTGTAGACCTTCTAGAAGGTAGGCAAGTGGGCAAGTGGTCAAGTGGCGAGGCAAGTGGTGGACTAAACTGCAGTGCAATAACAGTACGACGTCGGTAGGATAGCGGTGAGTCCACAGTCAGTCAGCGGAAGGTCCAGTCAGTCCCAGCCCGGTCCAGCAAGTACCACGGGGGGACTGTGAGCACCATGGGCCGATGGCAAAGGGCAGACCAACGAGTTTCTGAATTATAAATCAAGAGGCAGCGCCCAGCCTTTCATGGATTCCTGCGTGAGCCATGCGGAAGCGCTGCCACAGCGACTTGTGCAAGGAGGTCTGCAGATGAGCTCGGAGGACGCAGTGGGCAAGAGAGGAGTTAGTATAGCGATAGGTTAGAGGCAGCGATAGCTGCCATAGCTGTAGTTAGTAGCGAGTGTGTGTGTGTGTGTGTTGGAGTGTTAGAGTGATGCGTGTGGGATATCCAGGGTGATCCAGTGTGTGTGTGAACAGTGAGTTGTTTGGGCGCCGTAGCCAGTTAAGAGTGAACCCGTATCCGGAAGCCATATCTCTGAGTGTTGAGTGAGTGCATGTCGCCAATTTGCTGCGTTGCTGTTTCCATGCATGAAAAGTGTGTTTGAGAACGAGTCTGATTGCACGATACCAAATTGCAAGGAAAATAAGCAACAGCGAGATGACAATACCAGATCACACCATCACATTGAAAGCCAAATAGTCACACCGTGTCCAGAGTGCAGCATTGCACCAATAATACACCAATGGAGGTTCGTAGCACTGAAAACCAATGTTCATGGAGAGCATACTCTCTCCTCCCAACACAAGAGTCCAGTTCCTGCACACTCACACTTGGCGCTCAGCGTCCAGCCTACTCCTGCACAGCTACTACAGACTTCAAAAAGACAATGCAAGTGTTGACATCAGCGGCAGCCCGAAGTACTTGAAGATGTCGCCCATGCAGACCATCGCCAATACAAGGTACGTGCCCTCACATCATCATCATCATCATCATCATCATCATCCTTCACCTATCCCCTGACTTCACCCACACCTGTCCTCCTTTCACCCGAAGACCACCCCGTCATTGTAGTCCAAGCCCACCAGCTATGGTGGCTGGGCTATGGCGCTGCCCTCAGCAGCGCCCTCCTCCTCTGCATGACCGCACGTGCTGCACCTCGCCTCTCAGCGCTAGCAGCAGCCTACAAGCATGAGCTCCAGCACCGCTGCCGCCAGCATGCGAGTGCCTGAATGAGGCTGCCTGGCCAGAGCTCTTTCTTTTATGGAAAAGAGCTGGCCAGCTCTCCCAGCCTGGCTGGGCTGGCCTGGGCCCAGAAGCTTCCAGAAGGCCCCAGGAGGCTGCCTGGATGCAGCTGCTACTGGGCTGCTGGGCCTCGTTCGGTTGGGCGCCCAACTGTCTCTGTATGAGGCTGCGAATCACGCCCAGGGCCTGCATTCTTTGGAAAGGCCCGATAGGCCGTGGAAATGTCTTCGGTGCTCGGCCTGTGTTTCTTTCAACCAACTGGCGGGTCGCAACTGCCTGGACCCCAAATATGAAATTGACAGTCGAGGGCCTCTTACAAAAGGCCAGGCCCGCCTTCACTTAGGGCGGGTAAGGCTGCAGACAGGGCCGCATAGGCCTACCGAGGACCCTGATCCTCGCATTGGCAACCCTCGTGCGCCAAAAGTGGATTGAGCTCAACCCCTACACGGTCATGGCAGACGTAGCCCTGAGGTTGGAGCAGTCTTTGAAGACCACTGGGGCAACAACAACCTATATCAGGTTGGAAGCCAGTCAAGTGGATCTTCCCCTTTGACACATACGGAAGAAGGGGGAAGATATGTCCTGCAGTAGTGGGCACCACCAAAGTCAGCTTATTGAACGAGTACTGCAGCGAATGAGGAAAGGACGACGATCCTGTAGAACAGCAAGGACAGCAGCCCAAGTCATAGGGGGAAGAAATTGAGGCAATTGCTGTGGGGGCTTCACGGTTGGTGCAGAATGGTTCGCAAGGCAAGCAGCGGCAGAGGAAGATGAAGAAGATAAAGCAGATAATGGCAATACAGACTGCAATGTGAGAGGTTTGGAGTCTCCAAAGAAGTGTACATTAGAAGACTGATTGTGCACAATCTGCGGCCACAATGATCACTCGTGGAAATGGTGTCCACAAAAGAATCACCCAGTAAAACACGGGCCAGTAGGTGATCCAGTCGCACATACAGGGCATCATCTTTTGCTCTCCCCATCTCCAGTGGCAGAGACTGCAAGTGTTTGAAAGCAAGAAGAATAGGATACCAGTAAGAGTGACGAAGAGGAAGAGGAGAGCAGGGGTAGACAACACTTTTGCCTATGTTTTTCCAGTGCCAGAAGAAGCTACAGTGCATTGAAAAAGAGATGGGCAGTTTGTTCTGCATGCATGCTGCTCTCCACAAGAAGAGGACCCAGAGCACGTGTTGAAGAGTGCAGCGAGGAAGAACAGGTTACACTTGACGAGAGAACGAGTTGAAGAGTGCAGTGAGGAAAAACAGGTACACTAATCAACGTGGTTGTCAACAGACAAGTGGTGCAGACCATAGTGGACAGCCGCTTATCACATAACTACCTCCTCTCGGATGGCAACATGAAGACTACACTTTATATGAAGGTGTTTGCTTCCAGATCCCAGAGACGTTGTTGCCAACAAAGATGTCGTGAACTTCTCTCAGTTTTCCCTAACATTTGGTGTAGAAGGGAGATTGGGACATGCTATCTCAATCTACATTTTGCAGAGTTTGCCAGTGCAGATGGTACTAGGCCAATGATGGCTCATAGCTGCAGATGCAGTAATTTTCTACGCCATCCAGATGGTGCAGATTGCAATTGGAGAAGGTGGAATGGTGATGCGCATGCCGGGCAATGTGAAGGAGCCTTCGAAAGATGAGCCTGCCATCACCGACATCCTTCAGCTATGTCCGACAGCACCCTATGAGGTGTTGTGGGTTGCCTGGGTCATTGAAGCAGACATGCAGACCCTTCAGATAAAGTGTGGTCCTGAGAAAATACAGTACTTGGTGGAGTATCAGGATCTGCACGAGGAGCCTACCGGCGTCATAGAGAGGAAAGTGAAACATCTGATTGACTCCAATCCCGATGCATTGCCTCTGAAGGAAAGAATCCACAGAATATCACCTGAGCTCAAGAAGCAGGTTGTTGCGTTCACAGAGAAAGGTTGGATCACACCCAGCAGCTCTCCATACGGTGCTCCAGGTCTCTTGTCACTGCGAAAGATGGTGGAGCCAGAATGTGCATTGATTACCACGGTCGCTATGGTCACTGAGTTTGCTGTGATACCCATTGGACTGAGAATTGCCCTTGCAGTATTCCAAGGATGCATGAATGATATGTTAGAGAGTGGCTTGACAGATTTGTTGTAGTATATCTCGATGGCATTCTAGTGTTCAGCAGAAAGTCCTGTGTAAGCTAAAGGAGAATAAGTTCAAGATGAATCGCCGGAAGTGTGACTGGGCATCAACCACGTGATAGGTCAAGAGGGAGTATGACCCTAGGACAAGAAGATGGCGGCAATCAGAGACTCGTCGAGGGTCAACACCCTCAACGAACTGCGGCAATCAAAGTCCTAGGATTACTCAACTACTACAGGAAGTTCATGTGTATGGTTGTGGTCGCGAGGCAGTCTGGGAATGGGACAAGAACTGTTCTGAAGGATGATGCGACCCGGTTTCCAGCAGTGGAGGGATGATATGGTAGAGAGGTAATGGGATGCTGCACCCAGTTACCGGCAGGGTTTTTTTTGGAGCTGGAGATCACCAGGATGTTTTAAGGGACCCTGGACGCGGTTTCCAGCAGGTGCTGCTCCCCACCAATAGATCGGAGCACCGGGCCGGGCTACAAAAACTATACCTCATCCTTACAGAACCCGAAAAGGATGCTGGTCGAGTACCCAGTCTTGAAGATCGGAGACCTGTCCCTACCCGTCCCTACCATTTCTAGTTACAACATACGTGAGTTAGTAGGAAATAGGCGTTGTGTTACAGCAGGATGATTACTGCCCTGTAGAGTTCATGTCCAAACAAATGTTATCAGGGAGAGCCGCATTATATCTACCTACGAGAGAGAACTACCTACAAGAGAGCGCTCTACGCCCTATATGCCTCCTTGAAAATGTGGAGCGACTACCTGCCAGGCAAACGTCTTAAAGCCTACTTTGACAATGAGACACTATAGTAGTTAAACACACTACAGTAGTTGAACACAGGTGAGGTTGACACCTAAGTTAGCCAATTGGGCGTAGGCGATATGAGTTTGGTTTTGAGCTCAAACCAGTGAAGGGTAAATAGAATGTTGGCCTGTGGTGCATTGCACTCGATGTTATCTGTGTTTTGATCGGTTACCGTCTCTTTTCTGCTGTGACATTGAGATCCTTGATCTGAAAACCAAGGCTTCAATACTGGTGATGTCCATCAACGGAAAGGTTGGGTTCGCCTGAAATTGGTAATGGTTACAACTCAAGGAAGGGGCAACGTTGTGTTGTTTGCTTGGCTTGCAAACTTAGAGCTAGCAATATTGCATGACATCTCCCACTAAGCTTGGCTAGTAAAAATGCTCAGGAAGTTGGGCAAGAGTGCGGTTGACACCGAGGTGTTGTACAACCTGTCAAGGCCTGTGTGTTATGTACCCGATCCACGGTGCGTTCCCATACATGCATGCAATTGCAGACTAGAATCGAAGGAGGCAAAACCACTCGAAACCCGGAGTAAGATATCCAGTGAAAGCTCATTACACAATAAAAATTGAAGAACAAATTCAATTCTGAAATTACCCGCGTCGTCATCCAATCAATCCAGACTACTTTATTCCAAGAATCACAACAGTGTTGTCAACAACCCCGAACAACCAGAATCAAATATTCAACGAAGGCTCATGCAGTCTTGTTCTTCCTCCTCGCCACCTTATCACCCTGGCAATGGCTGTCGTAGCTGTAGAACCCTTAAACTGTCACCCCAAAGCCAATCTGAACTAGAAACCCCAACAGTAATCATGTGCCAGCTCAGCGCCCACATGGAAGTGCAGCGCTGGGAATCCTGATGAAGAAGAAGAAGACCATGCAGGTGAAGTAAGTTCCTTGTGAGGAGGAACAACGAGAAGGCTGCCAACTGACTGTGATGGCAGCGCCCCACACCCAACAGCACAGGTGTCGTGGAAACTCCCTGCAGCACTGCACACATATAGCAGCCTGCCCTTCAATCTTCAGTCCCGACCAGCAGCGATGGCTGCACACGGAAGTAGAAGATGACCAAAATAGCGCTGCTGCGCTCAACTCCCGAACTGGCTGAGTTTCCCCAACAAAATAAACGAGAAAAGACCCGACTGAATTCGCTACGTGCACTCGACTTTAGTCCGTGAAAGACCTACAACCGACCAGACTAGGGAAAACTGCAGAACAAAAATGAAAGCCCTTGTGGTCTACCACTACGTCTAAGAGGGAGCCCAGCAAGGGAAAACTGCAGAAATGGACAAAAATGAAAGCCCTTGTGGTCTAGCGCTACGTCTAAGAGGGAGCCCAGCAAGAAACAGGTCAAGGGGTCAAGCCCCGCAGCGCGCGTGGTTTTTTGTTGATGGCACAATCGCCGGCCAACTTCCAGTTTCCATTAAATTAGGACTAAGTGGTATCTTCCCTTTGGTCGGTAGGTTTGACGGTGGTGCTTGAATCCGCACGGAGGCCCCATTTGCCATGGTCGGCGTCAGGTCCAGTAACCGGTGTCGCTCGTTAAGAACTACCTATGAGTTTATTTCGAGGCGGTGGTTGAGCCCGCATAGTGCAGGATTCATAAGGGGAGTGGTTATCATGTTTGGTTTAGACGGTGTGGGCAACCATCGGCCTCGACATGGTGTGTGTGAGTGGAATTCGGCATGAGGGAAGGTTGGAGTTTCGTTCGCTTTCAGACAGAAATAGGGCTTTGGAAGAGTGGCAGCTTGCGTAGGCATGGAGCAGCGGCAATGAGACCTTGGTGTAATAGGTGGTGTGTGCAGCAGTATGCCCGATCGATAGACCAAGGTGTTAGGAGGCTGGCCTTTCGTGTGGCGGGCGTCGTGGTTTGGCTGCCGTAGGCTCGACCGATAGACCAAGGTGTCGCCTTGGGGCGTTTCGGTAGGCTCCCATACGAGATGGTGCCCATTCATATGGAATTTTGCTAGTGCTAGTCTCAACCTTGGGCCTAGCACTATTGGTTACGATGTTAGAATTTCACCTTGGAGATCAAGGCCCAGCGACCGGCGATAAAGGAGCGAAGGAGCAGCGGGAGAGAAGTCGAGGGCTTGAGGGTCCCCAGCGGGGCTATCCCCCTTGGTTTTGTTGACCAGCCCCAACCGCGGGCCCGATCAGAGGGGGCCAAGGAGCTGCCTGCGGTTCCTCCCCCTCTCCTTGTTTCCCACTCTTTTCTTTTATGTCTATGTTCTTTTTCTTTAGGGTCCTAGGACACGGCACCAGTTTCGGTACCGATACCTGGACCGGTGCTGAAACCAACGGGCCTATCTCAATTGGTATACCTGCTATTGCACTTTTCCCAGTCAAACCACTCCTGGTGACTAGAAAGCCAACAGGCTGTCACGCAAGATTTTTTATGAAATATATTTTTTGCACTAAATAGTAAAAATGAATTAAATAATGCAAAGCCCTTTTTGTTGTGTGCATCCGGCTTCGAGCGAGGTCTTTTAATTACGGTCTACGCCGGTCCCCAATCATAGGAACCTTTTATTATGATTCGGAACAGCAATAATCATACAATTAATAAATTAAAAATTTTAAATATGTCATGCGCGTATCAAGTTTGCCAATTTAAAAATTTGAGAATTGTGACAAGATCAACAGAGAGCATAATCTCGAGCAATGTCAACGCAAACGAATTAGGACCGACTAACTCAAGCCAAAGACGAGATGAATGAAGGAAGGTGACAACTCGTTATAATTTCAGAAAGTACAAATGAAAGGACATGGCTAGCACTCGTCAAGACTCCTCAATTTCTCCTTTGACTGTGTCTCTTGTGCCTTGAGCCACGTCTATGTACCTTCTGAGATTGTGGCCTAGAGATGTAGAGCCACCTAAAGCCCACGAGCTCCAAATACGTTCATCCAAGGCCAAAGATTCGTAAATCAAGCATAACACAAAAGTCCTCCCACAGAGCTGGGAGATATGGCCTTAAGAAAATCCCTCTCTAAGATGTTGAAACTCTGATGGTTCAGTCACTGCCTCATAATCAATCTCTGCTGGTGAGACATACCTCTTGGTTAGGTCAACCAATTCACCCCAGTAAGAACCATCGATCAGGTAGAAAATAACTTGAGGCCTAGGGTAGTTAGAGTATAGCTTAGGTCCAAAGCTGTGAATCACCCCCTTGAACCACCCTTACTCTCCTCAACATACCGGGCTGCTGTAACCCAGACTGAGTCGAAGTGCTGACGAGTCTCCTTGCCTTGCTTTATATAGATCCTCAAGTCCTGAATAGTACCTTATGCAGACTTAGCGAGGACAACAAAGAATGACAAATGTTCTTGTTTGAAACCGATTGCACTGGCATACTGGTAATGAAAGGCATCCTTTCGAGCTATCTGATTGAGGTTGGTCAAGATTGATTGGTTGACCGGAAATAACTGAACTGTACTTGTGTGCTGAGATGGGTCTTGAGACTGATTTGAATGTCTATGATGGAAGCACCGACTGACTGATGTTGATCTGAGAACGGATTGATAGAAGCCTCGTGAGGATTTTGTTGTTCTCTGATGTGGAAGTATGGGTTAGACAGAGGTCATGAGGGGGTACCCTGAGTCCCCCCCTCCAAACCTTTGTCGGAGGTCCTCTATGCCAATAGTGATAGAGAATGCTAAGGAACTGATTGTTGTTTGCTATTGAAGATGGTGCTGAAGTTGGCTGCTCGAAGGATCTTTGAAGAGGATTCAAGGATAAGTATGACTCTGATCTAAGCCCATTGAGCATTGGTTACCTCTCTTGCTCTTTGAACAGTCTCAAGGGATGAGATTGTACCATGCAGTTCCCCATCGGATCCATGTATATTAAACACATGAACTCGTGTCGATTTTTTACTCTCCTAATAGCATTGTCTCTCTACATCTTATAGACTTCGAGCTCATCTAAAGATTCACTTGCCCAATCTTTTGTTTTATCTCGGTAGAGGGTATAGGGCATCACCAAAACGTCTTTGTTGTACATTTTCCTTTTCTTCTGGCCTGTTTAAGATTTCCAAAAATACTTTCAAAATGATGTTCGATAGTTAACGGTAACTATCTTACTGTCTCACTGAAGAATGTTTGCTGCATTTAGGTTATTCTCCGTCAAGGATTGTTCCTAATTCCCTCCACGAAAACTCGCTGCTGAGTTTTCTCAATAAATAGCTATTTGTTTGTTTATCGGCAATTAACTCATTGCTACGATTCTCATCAAGTGATTTGAAGTAAGGTTTTCAACGAGTTACTTGTAGCTAATGCTCTCTGGCAGATTTCGAGTTTAGGTGATGCTTCGTTATACTATTCCTCTTTTCCTAGTTGGCAAAAAAAAATAATAACACTGGCACTATCGCGAACAACAAAAAGCTCTCGAGTAGTTCATGAGGTATCACTGATGACGATCCATGCCTGAATAAGCGCAAGGGTAACGTTGAGCGCCGACCTCGCTAGTATTCAGGGTTGAGTTATTGTTAGACACAAATGCAATTTGCTGAGTGCACAAAATATATCAACTTAAACTTGTATATTTGGCACAGGGTACCACTCGTTACAACCCCTCTTATGACAATCTCAACAATTGCTTGTATGTGATGCGAAGTACCACATATTGCTACCCCAAGTCTGTACACAATACAAGGGTGCAACGGAACGTTATCCCTGTTTGTATACTACACAGGGGGTAGATGTAGGTAGTCTCTGCTCATGGAACAACTCAGGGTATTGAAATGTTCAGGGCAAGGCTTGAGCTAGTACCCAGTTGTGCAAGCCAAATTAAAATAATGGTAATACCGTAATAAATAATTAAATAGATATGTAATGATCAAATAAACCAAAATCAGATTAGTTCAACATTAGAATATCGCTCTTGAAGCCCGCGTCCTCATTTGAATTGCACTAATTAAAGTTGGTGTGATCCCCGCTCGGACACTGCACACTACACTGGGCATTGTAGAGCTTATGCACTTGTTCAGAGTAACATCGATCTCAGTGTTGTATCAGAATGATAAGAGAACCGCTAAAGATGGTGGATAAAGCCAATATTAATAATGAGATGTTGTGACTGACTCATCATGCTCTTACTTGGTTAGCATAGGGAAACCAACTACGCCCGGCGTTAGAAAATTACCAGCAATCTTTCCAGATAAAGTCCTCCGCTTAAACAAACTTGGAATGAGTAAACACTGGGAGTAGTCCTCGTGAATTAAAATTTTAGTGAGCAAATACGCGATCTTCTTCAAGATGCGTTGTTTCGTACCCATCTAACAAACACTCGTACTATATGGGAAACACCAGGATTTTACTCCTGTTGTAAAACGAAGGGAAGACTTTGTATTTGCCTTGATTAACGGGGAGCTGAATACTTACCATTGAGAGCATCATTTCCAACCGACTCATCTGTTGACCAACTTTTCATCAAGCACAGTACGTGGGGCGCCTCGTTCTCTCCATGAGATATTGCTCGCTGCTTTCGGGATTCTCTAGTACCCTTCCGTTGGAGTCATTCACAAACACTTAGTCCAGCCTGTAGTAAACGTTCAACCTCAAGCGTTGGCGAATCCATGAATAAATAGTGCTCAGTTGTGAATGATAGCGAGCTCATAGCCAGGTTACAAATGGCGAAAAGACTCCGCGATGACGAGCTTACTACTCAGTTGATGACGAGAGGCTACTTTAGAATGACCCAATCCACCGATTTAGTTATAACAGGAGTGAGAAATCAAGAATCATGATTACAGTCAGAGCCTTGAGAAAGTTTGATAGAAGGGAAGACCCTCTCTCCGCTAGCATCCTGATTCAACGCCTTCGATACCAAAGACTCAAACTTTTCATAAACAAAGGAGATCGTGTAGAGAGTTCGTGCCTCGAGTGCTCATGCAGGCTGGTAATACGTGATGATCTCTAGCGTCTAATTCTCACCATCCAATTATGATACCCTCTCCAAGGCAACATTCATTGTGTAAGTGAGGACTTGGCGAAAATAGCATACCAGTCGTAGCCGAAGTTTGTTGATGTCAACAAGATCACTCTCTCACACGCTCTTGACAACAAGTCCAATTTCATAGGAATTTGCTTGCAGCTAGCACTCTGTTAACCGAGTCGATACTCGTCTCTCTACCCCGAAGATGAAGAGTGACGCAGATCCCTAGTGGAAGCAGGTAACGTCAATCATAGAGCACATGCCCATCTCTCTCAAGAAACCCGCGCGAAGCTTGTCCTCAAGATGGCACACGCCTTCACTTGTAAGTAGCTCTACCCACTCGTTCTCGTCTTCTAATTGTGGCACTGAGGCTTTGAGTGAAACTGCTTTTTGGCCTTAGGCTCTTCATTGCTTCGAGCAGGCTTCACAAAGTGACGTCAACAACGACCTACGGGAGCAGCTCTCACGAGCTTCTCATGTGAAGTCTGACCAATCCAGGTATCACTTAATGACTAGTATCTTACGCTGTGCAGGTAATCATACATAAATAGAAGCGGTGGCGTCGACCGCTAGTAGGCACTTCTCATATTGTCCTACTCTCTCGTCTCATGTGTGCCACTAGTACTTTATTCTTTGTATTTGTTACCTCTGGCTCTCCACTGAGATTTCGCCTGCCATCAACAACCACCTAGCCGCAACTGTCTCTCCATAGACATAAGCTCGCCTCCGGCTTAGTGAGTAGACAGTCCCCACTACTTAAACATAGAATAGCTGATGAGAGGTGACATCAACATCAACTGCCACGTGCAAAGAGTGAAAGCGGAGCCCGATTGGACAGGAGACACCCCCCTGATACATTCACCCCCTTCACTGCCCCCAAAAGAAGTATGACGTTTATCGTGCACTTGCGTCATTGGTATCCTCTACTTGTTCAGCTGGTAGGTGGTCCCGCTTCCACTGCTCCAGTCCATGCCAGGATTGGGTCTCTGCGTCACTTTACTCTCTCTCCGCCTCTGAGTCGCTGTCTAGGTCCCGTTGTTCCCTCTCGATAGTCCCTGTTGAAGACCCTGTCTCGTGGTAGGCAATTGTGACTTCGATACGGGCAGTAACCTGGTCCGGCAGAAGCCTTCTTTCCGCCTTGTTTCTCGCTTTTGTAATCACCGCCCGCAACTTTTAGTCCTTTCTCATCTCTTCTTCTCTACCTTCTTTGACATTGATTTTTAGTCTAGCATCTTCCGTTAAAATTAGGGATCGTTGTGATCCAGGGACCTTCCCCAGATACCAAGGCCCAAGGTACCAACAGTTAGGCTTATACCCCTCTAGTCCCTTCCAGCACGCCATAGCCACTTTCTCAATAGCCAAAGTCTAAAGCCGCTAGCAACTCTCTGCTGCTCCACTCACACAGCACGCGCAAGAATGTGGTTAGCTACACTCGGACAGTCGAGACCAGAGAGCCTCGGTACCTTGTACCGGCGGTAGCACGAACACGTGTTTGTGCGCAGCCATTAACTAATAGCCAGGAAAATCAGCACTTTAGCTATCTCGTTATAGAATTAAAGAGCACCACGGTCCCTGCCTTTTAAACGGGCAACTCGAAACTTCCCAAGTCATTGAATGAATTAAAATAAGAAAAAATTAACATATCAACTATCGAAAGGAAAATAAGACAGTGAATGTTGAACCTCAACAGTCGTTAATCGGCAGTGTCCATACAGTCGGATCTTGCAGCCTTTCAACTCAATCTGATAAGACAACTCAGCGAGCTATGTGGTCTCATAACGGGGTACAGACAGACACTTTCTCTTGCTTAAAGGAAGTCGTTGAACTACCTCTAACGGGTACCCCCGTTGGATGGCAATGAGGGGGCTTATGACCTTCCGCGGGGATGATGAGCCTCCTATAAAGCGGTCGTGGGGTGCTCTCATTTGGGAGCCTTACAACGCGACATTCAACAATTGTGCCCGTGGTAAACGAGTCGCGAAGAGTCGGGCAAGTGTAGTCCGCCCACTTATAATAACGATTTGAAAAATGAATCGTTTGTTCCCTGGCGAAGTGACAGAAGGGGAACTAGAAGTTTGGAAAGACTAAATAAGAAGAAAAACAATAATAAAAGAAAGAAAGAGGAATCCCTTGCGCCACGACTGTTAAGGACCGTCTGATATGGCATTTCTTAAGTAGCGGTCTGGATTCAGACGCAAGTATGAAATGCAGCTTTTCGTTTTCATTTTTCTCTTTTTTTTTTTTAATTACCTTTTTCTTTTTTGAACTTTTTGCAATCACTGTACTTATCCCATAACTTAGCTATGCAGGACTTTGCACGCAGTTGAAAAGACCGCAATGGTCTTTTTCACTCGCGCGTCTCTGGGCGAGCCCGGCGGCTGCCACGGCCACAGGCCGGTCGTGCTCTGCTACACAGCAGGGCCTCAAGCCTGCATGGACCAAAGGAAAGTTTGGTGGGGCACGCCCACCGTTTTGCTGTGGGAGCGCCAACTGGATCAGTCTAGAAACAGGCCATGCACAAGACGAACCTAGCACACTACCGAGGACCGTGAACGGGGTGCGCCTGGTACACCGCAGAGGGTCGGGACACCACGCCCTCCGACATGATACCAACCCCCCGCCCAACGTCCCGACTGGACCAAAAACGATACACTAGTTAGTATAAAAGAACAACGATCTCGGGTCCACATTCATTTTCACATCGATTGGTAATGGTGCTCTCACAGTGAATTTGCGTCAGCAACTGGTTTCGAATTACCGTAGTGCAATTTTCTCTTTTCTTTTGAGGCACGTTAACTCTCCATTCATAGTGCAATGACTCCATGCTAGAAGGGCACAAGGGATTTTAGCTTCGCACAATGTACTCTCAATCATAGCCCAATAGGCCTTCTCTACAGTGCAATTCCTCTTTTTACATTTTCACTCGATAGCGACTTCTCTTACATCATGCCTAAAGCACGCCGAGAACAAGGAAGAGGAAGAGGTGGAAGGGGAGGCAAAGCTCGTGAAGAGCCGCCAACTCTCGCACGACGCGAGTTCAGCTCTGAGGAGGAGGAGGAAGAGCTGCGAGGTTATGGCCCTAACACAAGGCTGTACCCGCGTCACTCCTTCACCAGTTGGTATGAAAGAACTCCATCCCCTACAAGAATGGAGTATTAACAGAAAAAGTTTGAGGAGCGCTATGGCGCCCCATGCTCTTCCTCTCCTCTATACTCCCCTAGAGTTTCAGTTACTCCCGTGACGAGTAAGACTTTATTCCAACATCATCACCCTCTATCCCTTGTGCATTATAGCAATGTACATTTATGTGTTCTAGTGGTAAATTCATCCTCACTTCGCGGCTTGGAGCAGGCGCAGTAGAAAGGTTAGTGGTGCTCATGCGTTGTTAGAGTGTTGTTCTTCATGATGTTCATGTCGTGATCATCGTTTTCGTGATCTTCATCAGTCGACTGTTCGTCGGGCTGGCCCTTCTTATGATAACCTCAGTCGCTGTATTTGCATTCGACACCGATCATGACTCGCTTGTGGCTGCAGAGAGGAACGACAGGATGATTGGCGATACCTTCCTGTGATCTAGGGGAAGGTCCATTTTCGAAGTATGGTATTAGCGGAAGCTTCATTTTCGTTGGCACATTGGTACATCATGGTGTGAAGCTTGTTGTAATTGTCATCATTTAAGCCACGGTCACCCTGTTGCTTCACGATCGTGCTCACATTCGAAGCCATTGTGTTCTCATTCCTGATCTTCTTGCTCCCGTGCGCAATCCCGTTTGTGCTCGTATTTACCATCTTCATTCTTGAGCCTAGTCGTCCTGATTGTCATCGCAATGGTGGTACTGCCCGGCCGAGGTGCCTTGCTGACTTCGAACAACCTGGCCAAGCGGAACACTAGGTGCGCTCGTACATAGGGGATGAGGTGAGAAGTTCATTGAACCTTCCTTCCCTTTGTGCCTTTCTGCCATCGCTCCTTGTGATCGCTTGTTACACCCGCTACCAGGTTGGCCTTGCGAGCAGCCATGTGCTTGTCTCAAAGACTAAGCCATGCATGTTTAAGTGTGAACACTTTGCACTGTGAACAACGAATGGCTCATTAAATCAATTATCCATGGCAACCGGTCGGACGTCTGGCCCGGAATCCAAACGGTCCGGTTGTCTGGTATGGGTTTGGTGTCCGGTCCGGTAGGTCTGGATTGGGCTGAAATTTGAAAAATTCAAAACAAAAATTGGGGGGGCCTAGGACGTTTTTTGGGTCCTACGCCGCCCCTAAAAAATGCCCCCGGTATTTTTTGGCCGTTTTAGGGGCTATCGGAGTTGCGAGACGCCTCCAACAGCTCCCTCTGCTGTTGTACTACGCTGGTAGTTCATCGGATGAGGATGAGTCTGATTCTGAAAATGAAGCGCTGGCTGCAAAGCACCACAGAACATCAAGAGAGAGAGAGAGAGAGAGGATTTTAGTCAGATCTGAGATCCTGTCTTAGATCTGGTCTTGACCAGATCTCCGATCTGTTCTTACACAGATCTGAATAACTTAAGAGTATAAATTTTTAATTTTCATATGAATATGAATAAGAAAGTTTAACTTCAAAGTTCAAAGTTCTGCTTCATTCTGATTTTATTACTCTTTTCTGAAGTGACTTGGGATTGGTCTGTTGAGAACTGGTTTCAAGTGTTGTGTGAGCCTTTGCGAATATCTGTGACAGTATTGAGTTGTCAAGCTCTGGATAGTGAAAGACAGCAGTTTGTGGTTAGCAACTTAGTACTGCTTATTACTTTTTCTTTTTTTTTTTTTTCTTTTTTTTTTCTTTTTTTTCTGTTCGGACTTTTCTTTTTTTTTTCGGTTCGGACATTTTTTTTGTCGGGTGTACCAGTTCAGACGGTCCAGGTCCGGTCTTGTCCGGTATGTCCGAATTTATTGGACGTCCGGACCAGTCCAGACAAATGTATGGGCCTCCATCCAAACAAGTTCAGGTCCGGGTCCGCGGTTGCCATGCAATTGTCATTTTATTGTTTTATTTTATTTTTGTTTTACGCTGGTGTCCTTACCACCCGGTTAATCTAGAGCTAATACATGCAACATACCTCGCCGACAGGGAAAGAATAGTCAGGGAGAAAAGGAGAGAGGAATGCACGTACCCAGTCCTGGCGATAGTCTGCCCGGTCGACATAGATTGTTGTTGTTGATATTAACTGGTTACTTCGTCACTATGTAGAGTTGAGTAACTGTGTTACTAATGTCGGGAGTTGGGCGCTGCTGACCGAAAGGCTTCGTTCAGTGTATGGCGTTGGAGAATATATGCCTTCATTGAGTTTTGAGTTCACTGATTTAGTTCTCCATCTATGTCATAACTGTGTAACCCACCTTCCGCACAACTTTCGATTACCCGGCTTCCATTGTGATTTTTATTGCTTGGAATTTCAAGCCCGATTGTGAGGCAACTAGAGCTGGTGGAGTTTTTGCTCGTTGTTGGTGACCGGTGTTGAGGACGGACAAAGAGTTTGTTGCTACGGTGAGTGTTGTTCCTAGATTGGCGTTGGTCTTTTTGGTTTTCGAAGGTGCCGCCCCTAGTGGCAGCAATTTGTTGAGACGAAGTGCTAATGTATTAGGGACGGTTCTCTACCTCGTGAAGGCTGATGCTGAACAGAGTTAGAGTATTGATTGGAGTAACTGCTTTTCGTCTCCAAGATGTTGTCGTTGGAGGTTGGGCTGCTGCACCGCGCTGTTGATTACGCATTGTCGTGTATTTACTGTGTGTCATTGTTGTGCACTAGCTATGCGCCTGCCGTGTATTGTCGTGCTTCGCTTTGTTTGCTCGGTTTTTTTTGCTGGCCAGTGCTATTGCACATTGCCGCTGCGCACTGCTGTTGTTTCGTTGCATTCTGTCTGAGTTTCGAATAGTGCAAAGGGGATGTGCTCTATTTGAACGGCAGGAGCAGTTTGGTCAAGGGGAACGACATTGCAACTTGAGGGAGTGGTCAGGATCTGCAAGGGGGTTGTTGCTACGACTTGGAAGACTGTCAGAGAACTATTTATTCTGCGTTTTGACCACAGTTTGACCACCTTCTGCGTTTGGCCACCATTGCGGGGCCCTCAGGCGTATCAAGGTAACAAGGCCCTCTCATGCGAGTCTGAGTGCGCCTTTCTTATATTTGATGGACTTAACGATATCTTTCCTGACTTTCTTGCTCTCACTCTAGTGTTTCTGGTTACGAGAGGAAGGCGGAGGGCGGGATTGGAAACTCGTAATCCGTGTCAAAGCCTTTGTGGGAAATTTGCCCCATCGAACCATGACGAGGTTTTTGAGGCAGAACTTCGTAATCGGTGTCAGAACCTAGGCGAGGTTTTTGAGGCAGGGAATCTTCAGGTATTAACTCTTTCTTGTGTGAACCCACTAAGCCTCTATTAGTACATCCCTCTACGTTGTTTGTTATGTAACCATGCATGCCTTTACATTTTTCAGTTTTCTTTCAGGACTTAACTCAGACTGAGCAAAGGAAATGCATGCGTGAAATTCATCTACTGTGTTGTTTGCATTTAGCAAAGGGGGATGAACGGGGGGAAGGTGGGAGAAGGTGGTTTTGCTTGTCATTAACTGGGTCTTCAGAAGGGTCAGGTAATGTTTCTAAGATGATTGACCGTCACGCTTTGTTTAATTTTGTTTTATGAAGGGCCAAGCAATGTTTTTACAATGATTGGCCTAGTTGCTAGTTTTTTTTTTTTTTTTACTCGTTTTCTTCCGAACCAGACAATGTTTCTAAGATGATTGGTTTGGTTGGTGTTTCTTTGGGGTTTGTTTGAATGGTTTTTGAAATGAGGTAATGTTTCTAAGATGATTGACATGATTGCGTGTTTATTTTTGGGTGTTTTCTTAATGGACTCTGGGCAATGTTTCTAAGATGATTGGCCCATAATTCCCTATTTTTCTTTGGTTATGAATGTAAAGCGTGAGTAATGTTTTTAAGATGATTGACTAATCTTTTTGCTTGTTTTTTTCTCAGGTTGAAGACTACTTCATGTTTCTAAGATGATTGACTCGGTTTGAAGCCATGCACTTAATCAGTAATAGGATTTTTTATAAAGGTATATACGATATATGCACCTATATGAACAAGCTAGTCAGACACTATTTCTGAAATGAATGGACTGGCTATAGCTTATCACTAAGGAAGAAAGTACGAAATTACGAGTATAATGAAGGTAACTTGGGCAGAGTAACCAATGTTTTTAAGATGATTGGCCCAGTCCTACGCCCACTTAAAGACTCGAGCTCAAAGAATTTGATAGAACTTGGCTATTAAACAGTTAAGGCAAGATTATACAATGTTTCTAAGATGATTGGTCTAGTCAACTTCCAAATGAAGAGAGAAGTAGTTGTGCAACCTGTTTGTGTATACTAAAGGCAAGTTATGCAATGTTATTAAGATGATGGGCCTGACTTTATGTCGTATGTAAGATTGGGTAAAAGAATTAATCATTTGAGGGATCAATGAACTATTCAGTGTTCACTATGTGAAATCAACTTGGGGATTTTGTGAGAGTACTTACCGTGGTTTACGTGCTTGCTTGGGAGTTGGTCTCAGTCTGTCTTTCGATAGGTAGTAGCTTTAAATGCTCACCATGTGCTGGAGCCATAGGAGATAGTTCGGTTTTTGTATTTTCAAATTTTAGGTCGTTATGACTTTATATCCGACTTCGTATAAATTTTGGAAAGGTCCTTTTGTTAGGGGAAGTGCTACCGAAATTCTACAAATCCAAGGAGTTAGGCAAATTTTGTCTTTCAAAATGTTCATGTCTGTTGAGTTATATTCGAGTTAGTCTCAATCTTGGAAGTGTACTTCTCTAGTGTAAGTGTTGCCGAAATTTTTATTAATTCAAAGAGTTAGATAAACTTCGACGTTGTGAAATCAAAATTATTTTTAAAATTCATATTTAGGTGTGTATAAATTTTGGAAAGTCACTTTCGCTAGAGGAAGTGTTGCCGAAACTTTTGCAAATCTAAAGAGTTAGTTTGGAAGCCTACTTCCTTAGGGGAAGTACTGCCAAAATTTTACTAATTCTGGAGTTAGAGAAAATTGGACTTGTATGGAGAATAAAACCCCATATCACATCACTCCAGTTTCTCGTAAGACTAGGTCTAAACCAACTTCTCATAAGACTAGGCTTAGACCTATCTCTGATTGATATGAGAAATTAAGAAAAATTATGGCAGCACCTCTGTATAGGGTGATTGCCAAAGTTTTTTCTACTCGTAAATAATCTAACCCCATACACTAGAAAAATTTCGGCAACACTTTCCTTAGAGAGAGTGCCTTTTAAGAATTTATGCTAAAATATATTTTGAAAAGACACTTCTCTCTAGGGGAAGTGTTGACAAAAATTTTCTATTGTTAAACCACTAGTACCTTTGCCAGTGTTGGGAAATTACAAATTTTTGCCAGTTCTCGAAGAATTTGCGGGTGGGACCCAGGATTGGTGAGTCCCACAAATCTTAGTTTTCTTTTGCCCGCATGTGAAAGGAAAAGGGGGGAAAAAAAGCTTCCTGCACTGCAATGATGTCGGACAGGGTGGTCCAGGAGGCCGTGCTCATAGTCTTCTTGTACAGAATGCATCTTACAGCAAACACGGTGACATTCTGAACGTTGTTGTTTTTTTATTTTTTCTCTCGTGTGTTTGCTATGAGTCCCCTACCAACGAGGCATGGCGGAATCCGTGATGTGCTGAAGTTGTGTTTCCTTATAGGATTGTAACCCTTCTCACACTGACACTTAGAAGAATGTATCCAACTATTTTCACGGTCGAATCCGTATTTTCGTTTTTTTTTTTTTTTTTGTGATATGGAATTTGACAATTTGTATCCGTGATCTGCTCAAGTTGTGTTTCCTCGAAGGATTGTAACCCTGATCACAGTGGCACTAAGAGGAATGTATCCAGCCATTTTCACGGGCGAATCCATGTTTTTGTTCGTTTGTTTCTGTTTTGTTTTTATGGAATCTGACAATTTGGCCATGGGGCCGAGATGCCTTCACTGAGGGCACACTCACACTACCACTTCCAAGAATGTATACAACTGCAATCACGACCAGAGCTTTGTTTTCTTTTTTTGTCTTCTTGTTTTGTGAGTTTCATGCCCGCGACTTTTATTTTTTATTTTATTTTTCTTTTCGTGAGAGTACCATAAAGCAAATGGAGTGGGACCTTGGCCAGGCAAAACTCAGTGCGCAGTGAAATTCAACAGGCTCGGAGGTACTAGAGGTTTAAGGAGTTAAAAAAAACTTTGGCAGTCACCCAATGCAAAGGTGCTGCTAGAATTTTCCTAAATTTTTTATATCAATCAGAGGTTGGTTTAGAACTAGTCTTATGACAAGGTAGAGTGATTTGAGATGGGGTTTTATTCTCCATACATTTAAATATTGCTTTAGATACTGGTTTGTGCTATGTTGCAGGTCCTCTTCGTTCGCTTTTTAAGGTTGACTATGATGTCAGTCTGATCATACGAGGATCAGTATCTTGTGTTATCAATGATAACATGTTGGTTGTCGATTGTCGGTTTGGCCCACCTCAAACTCTTTCTTGCGACTCAACCTAAGGCCTTATAACCTATGTGGGTTGAAATGTTTCTTTGGGTTTTACGCGAACCGTATTAAATAGTCATTTAATAGGGATTGAGTGCTTTCTTTTAGAAGGTTGGACAAAGTTTGGGGCTTGTGTGCATAAGGCAAGGGGTGTGAGTGCAGAGAGTGGTTGAAGTTGCCCCCGTGTAGTGTGCCCTGAATCGAATGTTGAATTTTTATGTGATTGCAGGTATGTTTTTGATTTTGGAATCAGGATTTGACTTGTATGGGATTATTCACATATTTGGAAGGAAGTCACACTGGATTGTGAAAGTGATCGCCTCGTGTCGTGTAATCCTACTATGTTTATATTATGTGTACCCACGTGATCCATTTTGACCATGCGTTGCGCCTTCGACGATGGGGCCTCTTTTCCAAAGTCAGGGTCGTGCCGCCGTCACAAATGGCCAAAGCCCGCCTACCACTCCTCAACAATGTGCAGAAGAGGGTTAGGACTCGCAATCGCATTCGCGATCGTCTACCATCATGAGATTAACCCCTCATGACGCGTGTCAACCGACACTTGAGTGTCGAAAATGAGCCTCGAAATCATTGAGGACTCGTGACTATGGGCACCACATAGTACGCCTTCATTGTGACTGCTTGCGGGTTAATGCATGGCTAGTTGATATGACGAAGTTGGTGTAGCCGCGCTCGCCTACTGTGTCGTTGAAAGGTTATGGGTCGAAAGTGAGTAAGGGACTAGGCGCGATTTACGTATGAAGCTTGGTTTTATTTTGTGAAGTGTATTGTGTGGTTATATTGCTCGTACTAGTCGACCGGCGTAGAGCCACGCTTGGGAGATCAACACCCAAAGCGCCGGTTCACGCCCGGGTCCGATTGAGGCATTCGGCGATGCGTAACTTCCTATGCTACAATGAACGAAAAACTCTGCGATTGCACTCTACCCAAGGGTGGTAACAGCCCCTTGGGTGGACGTAAGTTGTGCCTCGCGTGACCTCTATCTTGTCGTAGGGGTTCATGAGAGGTACGGTTGGCGCACGTGGTCGGAGCGGCAAAACACTGTGCGAAAAAGATCGCTCGTTACACCCGCTATCGGGTTGGCCATGTCAGTAGCCATGTGCTGGTCTCGAAGACTAAGTTGTGCACGTCTTAGTGTGAGCACTTTGCACTGTGAACTGCGAATGGCTCATTCATTTAGTTATCTTTTTATTATTTTATTTTATTTTTCGGGTTTAGCCATTGAGGTCATAATTGATGACGTGGAGACCACTGTTGTTTCATTTGAGTTGGGGGTTTCCAACTCATTTCGAGATCCTGAGCCTCTCTTTTGTGTGGCGATCACAATCACTCTCGCATGTGTGGACTTATCCCGATGTATGACTATTATGTGTGAAAGATGCACATGATGCACCTTGTATGCTTGTGAGTATGAAATGTGTGAACTATCTACTACTTGCGCAGTCTGCCATAAGGATAAACAACAAGCCCAAGTATAAGAAGGGGCATTGCATTTTGAGTGCTGAAATGCCGTGAAGATTCGAAGGGATCTATGTAATTGCGAGATTGAATGCTTATCCGTGCCGAATGTTTTATTTTTCTTGCGGTAAGTTGTGACTGTAATGAACCCAAACTGGAAGATACTCGTTAGACGTCGAAGTAGAGGTAGACTCAGATGTGCACAATGTCTCCAGTTAATGTGAAAGTGATACCTGATATAGTATCTCGTTACCAATAGACGAAGAGAGTGGAGGGGGAATAGACGGGAGAGGGTGGAAGAGATAATCAGTGACCACTCGAGAGCAACGCAATAAATTCCCACTCCTTCTCCGGGCTTCCTCTCCCTCCACATCATCAATCAATAAACAGTAACAAGTCTGATAAGTCCTGATACACATAAAAGTGCCACGTGGCACTATTCTCCCGTCGTGGGACTATCCTTTGTCACCACACCCAATCTTCACCGGGCTCGGCGGAAGCCTCGGCCAGGCGCACGCATCGCCGCTCGCAGTACAGGGTGTCGAGTTCCTATGTGGACGCCTTGGCTTTAGCACAATCACAACTCAAGGCTGGTGAGGTCGGATGTATCGACCTGACCACTACGATGTAATATTTCCTAAGTAGGCAAAATGGAGATGGCTACGACTGAGATAAAAGCAGGAGACGTCGTCATCGATCACATATAAGGAGCGATCGTCAAGAGGTAAGCTCCTTCCTCCTTTCTCCTCCCCTATTAACTCTTTCTCCTCCTTGCCCACAACCTTTCTGCCCGCCATTCAACTTACTAAGTGTAGGTGAATCCTCTCACTGGGAACATAGGAGAACATGCCACAACAGGTAGATGCATCGAAAAGAAACCCCAATGAGAGTATGGGCTAAAGGGCTATCAAATGCGGATGGTGCTATGAGTGTGCACGGGAGAGAAAACCATACGCGCAGGGGAATAGAGAGGCTACTTCCCTTGATAGTGTAATCAAAATCATAATGAATTTTTTGCTAGAGGCTGGCAGTATACATCGCCTACGAGCCGCTCTTCCGGCGCACAGCCTTTGCCTCCCATTGCAATGAACCTGCATTCTCATCATGAAATCCGACCTCGCCATCGAGCTCGTAGTGCTTGAGAACTTCCTTTTAGGATCTTCACTTTTCATCAAGAAACGGGTGAGTTCAAACGATCTCCTACTTCGACCATAGCCACTTGTTCGGCATCATCACGCACCAGTTCTTCTATCTAACTCGTTCCATACTACTAACACCAAAACTAAGGAGGCCAGCGTACTCGCTCGGGGCTAAAACCTTTATCTAGTACGTTCTTTCATTCGATTTCATTAAGAAACGAGTGAAATTTGCGTTACATACCCCGCCATATTCATCATCGCCACTTCTCCGTACAGTTTTTTTTCCTACTAACTCCTAATCTACTACCCTGCAATCACACGCAGATTCAACATCGACATACCACACACTACGCGAGGTCAACTTCAACCACTCCTTGCACCACACCCCTTGCCTTGTTCACACAAGCCACAACCTTTGTCCAACCTTCCAAAAGAAAGCACTCAGTGACGATTTAATAAAAGTTCGGGTAAAAACCCAAAGGAACAATCCAACCCATAGGTGTTAAGGCCTTATGTTGAGTCGGAAGAGCGAGTTGAAATTGAATCGTAAATTGACCTGTTGTCAAAAGATAACAGATGATCCTCGTAGGATCAGGCTTAGAATTGGTGAACCTTGAACCGAAGCGAATTGAAGGAGGCTGAAATTTGGCAACATCTCCCCTAGACTGGGTAGATTGCAAAAAAAAAAAAAAAAAGTCATAAATATTCTTACTATTCCACGTTTATGGAAATTTCGGCAGCGCTTCCCATAGGAAACATGCCTTCTCATAATTTATGTAAGACTATGGAAAATCCAAAAAATCTCAAACTCGAAAACCAAGATTTTATCTAACTCCTTGGATTAGCAAAAATTTAGGCAGTACTCCTCTTTAGGAAAGTACTATCTAACTGTTTATACTAATCCAAATTTAGCATCAGATAAAGGCAAATTACTAACTCCTTGAATTAGTAAAAGTTTGGGTAGCATCTTTTTTAGAGAAGGTAGTTCCTTAAATTCCTACCGACTCAAAAATATGATTAGACAGAGCCTATAACTTTGCATAGAAGAATATGTCTAACTCCTTTAAATTAGTAAAATTTTGGGCAGCATTTTTCCTGGGCAGGGTAGATTGCCAATTTATACTAATCTATAAAAATTTTAAAAATGTAGATTATTCAACTATGTAAAGCATGAAATGAAAAATCATTTTAACTCGGATCATGTACAAATTTGGGCAGCACCTTCCTTAGGGGAAGTGATATCCCAATTTATACAAGTCCTTAAATAAGAGATATGGATAAATCAAACTAATTCCTATCACTCCAACACATGGCGAGCACTAAAGCAACTTCCTATTAAAAATATGACTCAGAATAAGCAGAGCTCTTGCTCCAGGTTCCCAAAGCTGTTGAAGTAACACGAAATTTTATTTTTCTTTTTTTGAAAACCACACACAGGCAATTCACCTTCCTCCCACTTTCCCGCAGTTCCGTCCCTTGTTGTCCGAGTTCAAACAATAAATAGATGAACTTCATTCATGCATCTTCTTTATTCAGTCTGGATCAAGTCATGAACAAACATAAAGATTTAAGGGAGAGCACGTATGCATAACAGATAGCGTAGAGACATATACAGATAGGGGTGCAGCGGACACACACAAAGAAAAGGGTTTACGTGAAAGTTCTCTGCGTCGAGAACCTCGCTTAGGTCCTAGCAGAGCTCTTGCAATCGGTGGGGCAAACCTCCCACAAAGGCCTTGGCGCCGATTGCTGGTTTACAATCTTGCTTGCCGCCTCCATCTCCAAACCGAAGGACTTCACTGGGAGTAAGAAAGGCAGAGAAAGAGATGTTAAGTCACTTAGATACAAGTGAGGTGCACCCAAACTCGCATGAGAGGGCCTTGAAACCTTCGATCGCCTGAGGGCCCTGCAGTGATGGCCAAAAACGCAGTAGGATGGTCAAACCGCGATAAATACGCAAGGTAATTGAACTTTGACAACTCTCCAGGTTGCCACAGTAAGCCCGTTGCAGAGCCCAGTCACTACCCAAAAGTCGTAGTGCTTCGAATCCCCTCCATGGTCATCAAGTTCATGTCCTCACATCATCATCATCATGGAAATCGCGATCGCGCCAAATATCCCGATCAACAGATAGGGAGGGAGGAAAATAACGTCCTGATACCAAATTGTAATGAACCCAGTGGGGAATCTGTTTTTTTAAATAGAAAGAATATCCTTATTATGTTAATGTCAATTGAGTTAATGTTACTTGCTGTCAATTTGAACTTTTTAGTCTTTTTTGTTTATCTGGATGACATGATGGGTCAATTATTTGCTTTATTCGTATTAACTGTAGCTGCTGCAGAATCTGCTATTGGGCTCGCTATTCTCATGATACGATGCTGTCACAACGCGACATCAATGTCTACAAAAATCGTTCATGGAATCATGCTCGTCATACATAGTCTCCCAATGTCCCAATCACAAAGAAGAGAATGAGAAAGGTGGGAGAAATTCCAGGGAGGAGGAGGAGAGTTTTCACAAGAATCGACGAAGCCGAACCCCTCTTTAGCCCACTTCCTCCTCGGGTGCTCCCACGCACTCGCCACGTAAGCAGTAAAGTTCTCCCCTGACAATCTCTCACACATGATGAACAGGTCACAACAAGGCGCCCATCCTGCAGCCATGTCAGCAGCAGCCCTAGAGGATGGCGCAGGTCCCTCATCACTCAACCAATCTCACAGTCCAGGTCCTCCTACTCCTCGCTCTCTCTCCCGTCAATGTTGCAATCAATGTGGCAATGGCCACGTCAGCATAATCACCCACAAGGCTGGGGCCCGTACACAGAGAAATGGCGCCAGCATAAATCTCCGGCAGCCTCATGTCGTCGCACTAGCATCAAGCCAGCGTCAAGCAGAACGCACAAGACTGAATGATCTCCAAAGAAGGGCTGGGTCTTATGTTGACCAGCCTCTGCTCTCCACAGGGCGACGACCCGGATCAATCTGAAGCCAATGGCCTGGATGCGGTGCAGTTGCAGATTTCCCACTTGTCCTGCTTGGACCGGATACTTTTGGATACCTGCAGACAATCAATGATGCATATCTTATCGACGGCCGTGGCTGACCAGCGGGTTGACTTCTGACTTTTGGCCGTGGTCTTCTCAAGGTCAACTGTCCCCCGTAAGGCCTGTGAAGGCCGTTTTTGGCCTGGCCCAAGGTACCCCTTGGCCTTAGGCCATGTTCTCAGACTTGGGCGTGGCTCTTGCCCTCTCGTGCGGGCCTTTGACCACATGTTACAACCCCTGGCCCACGTTCATGCAGGTTTTGAACTTCATATCATTTTTTTTTGCAACTGGACAAGTAGTCCGCCATAGCCTCGGCCTTGATGGAGTGAGAGAGGAGGAAGGCCATGGCTATGGTGGACCTCATATTGTGCCAGCAGTATTAAGAGGGATTCGGACATTGATTCTGGTTCAGCAATTCATCGTTATTATCAGCCATTCATCGTTATTATTATTACTATTTATTGTTTGAATAAGGGGAGGAGATGAGGACGAGAAGTTGGTTGGCGAAGAATGAAAAATTGTCTTTGGTCCTTCGCTGGTGTGCATCTTCTTCTTCTTCTTTCTTCCCTTTTCTTCTCCTTCGTTACCTCTCTCTCCTCTCAAGTTTATTCATTTCTTTTTGCAACTGGATGGCATTGTACTTTCTTGTGAATTTGCACTTCGAAATTGGCCAGGATCGTAACAGACCTATATAACTCGTTGATATTTCCATGTGTGCGGTCATTGTTGCACTGCCTTTACTTGTGAATTTTGTCATTCATGGTTGGTTTCAAAGCATCCATAATGATTTATTTACGCTTCATCATGGCTCCAATACCTTTGTGGCTGTGCAGGTTGCCAGGTTAAGATTATTGGGTGATTACCACCATTCGACGCGGATAGCATTTGTGGAGTTTGTGATGGTGAGCTTGATACGGACAGTCTGTTAAACCCTCAGTTGCCTATAGTTTTGGTGTTTTTGTGCAACGAGAGAAGGCAACATTGAATATCATCCATTTGGAACCAAGTCAAACATACTGGACTGTTAGATGTACTTACGACACTCGTGGAGAGGTGATAGGCGCTGCTCGTGTTTTCAGGGGGGCGATCATTTCACGCCGATGTGTTTGTGTGTGATGAGGTGTGTGTGTGTGTCCGCACGCATGATTGCTGGCAGGCGACAGCCGGTCGTGCGTGTGTGTGTGCCTGTGTGTGTTCTGCTGTCTGCGGCACACAGGTTGAAAAACTACCACAACATGGTACACTGCTATCGGCAATACCTGGATTTATTTCAACTGTGGCCTCCCACAGAAAGTGATCACCACCCGATACAAGGGATGAAAATGAATAAATGCATAAAAGTGTGGAAGAATGTAGCCAGATAGTTGTGTGTCGAACGGGAAGCAGAATTTACCAAGATACACTCTAAATAAGAGCAAAGCAATGAACCCAATTGACAATGTCAGGCCCCATCTCACCTCCACCATGAATGTATCCAATGCCCCCCTTGTATATGGCACTCTGCAATCAGACTCGCTCTCATTCACACTTCACATGTATGTAAACAGATTGCGCAGCAAACTGGCGACGTGCGCCCACTTAAAACACAGAGATATGGCAAACAAGAACACAGTTCAGATACAACTCGCTTCAGATGGCTATGGCGACTCAGCACCCGTACAAGTCTCTGTTTGTCACTCACTCGTCGCTGCTTAACACACACAGGATCAGCCTGGATATCCCACACGCATACACTGCACACTCACGCACTCATACACTGAACTCTATCCACAGCTATGGCGGCTATGACCGCTGCTAACCTATCGCTATGGCTAAGCTCCTTCTCTCTTGCCCACTTCGTCCTCGGGCTCACTGCAGCCCACCTCGCACAAGTCGCTGTGGCAGCGCTTCCGCATGGCTCACGCAGGAATGAATGAATGGCTGGACGCTGCCCTTTGATTTATACTTCTGTAGTTCGTTGGTCTGGCCCTTTCCCTTGCCCGTGGTGCACACAGTCCCATGTGGTACTTGCTTGAGTGGACTAGGACTGACTGGGACCGGTACTACTGACTGCATGGGTTTGCACTGCCAACTCGATGCAGTCGCACTGCCGACGTACTGCAGTTAGGCTCACCACTTGCCCACTTGCCGACTTGCCTCAGCCAAAACGTGAGCAACTTCGAAAGGCCACTACTAGGACCTTCCGGAAGTCTGGGTCCTGGCCTTTCGAAGACTGTAGCAGCTACGACCTTGACCCTTCAGGACTGTAGCAGCTACAACCTTGACCTTTCAGAAGTTCTACAGCTAGGACTTCTAGAACCCCCTAAGACTTCTACTCGACAGATCTACAGATCGAACCCCTGCTACCTACGGACCCTACGACAGACTACCAACTGTTACAAATACACAAGTCACGGGTTCAACTCTCGGGGTTGACACGAATACTGTACACAGGTAAGGTGATGACTAGGGATCGAGCCCTGGGATCTGCACTCGCTACTGCTAACAGGTGAAAACCGTTTCAACTCAGCCCCCAGACTACAATCAGACAGCTTCTATACTAGCCTGTGAACCTAAAGGCTCGACTAGGTTTACTTCAGCAGCAACCCGATGTACATGAAGCACCACTGATGCAGACCTCTGACAACACCAGGTACGCCCCTCGTGCTCCGCCCATCACCCAAGCTTCTGCCTCACAGGCTCTCCTTTCCTCACCCAAAGATCTCCGCCAAGCCCCACTGGCTTCATGCGCAAGCAGCCCGTCTATGGCCGCTGTGTCTCAGCAGCTTTGTGTCCCTGCGCCCGTGCACCCGTCCTCCTGGCCAGCGCCCGACCCCCCCTCATGGTGAAGCAGTGCTGTCACACGAAGCAGCCAGCCAGAATGTGTTCTGGCCGTGGGAAGGCACATTCCTTTGTGGAAGAGTGCTGGCTGGCGTGGGCCTGTTTGAACTGGCGTGGCCTGTCCTGAAATGGTTTTCACCTTTGCAGTAGCGGATGCAGATCTCAGGGCTCGATCCCTAGACCTCACTCACCCATGTACAGTACCCCTATGTGTTTGAATCCGTGGCCTGCGTCTTAGGAAGCTGCTGTCGTCCGTCATAGGCCAGTGTAGTTGTCGGGTCTTGAACTGTAGTCCTGTCGAGTAGAGGTCAAGTTTTGTAGCAGAGGTCGTAGCTGTAGTAGTTCTGAAGGGTCAAGGTCGTAGCTGCTACAGTCCTGAAAGGTCAAGGTCGTAGCTGCTACAGTGTTCGAAAGGCCAAGCCCACAGACTTTCGGAACGTCCGGAAGTGGCCTTTCGAAGTTGTACGTTGGCGGTGCGACTGCATCAAGTTGGCAGTGCAAACCCATGCAGTCAGCAGTACCGGTCCCAGTCAGTCACAGTCCAGTCAAGCAAGTACCGTGTGGGACTGTGTGCACCAAGGGCATTGGAAAGGGGCAGACCAACGAGTTACAGAAGTATAAATTAAGAGGCAGCGCCCAGCCATTCATTCACTCCTGCGTGAGCCATGCGGAAGCGCTGCTTGAGCGACTTGTGCGAGGTGGTCTGCAGAGTGCCCGAAGACGAAGTGGGCAGAGTGGAGGTTGCGTAGCCATAGCCGCTGTAGGTGGTAGGTGAGTATAGTGTGGGCATGTGTGTGATACAGTGTGTTGCGTGTGGGATATCCAGGGTGATCCTGAGTTGAGGGTGTGTGAACAGTGGAGTTGAGCACAGTGACGAACAGAGAGTTGTACAGGCGCTGATGCGCCATAGCCTTTTGAAGTGAGCATGTATCTGAATTGTGTTTCCGACTTCCATATCTCTGAGCTTTGAGTGGGCGCTTGTCGCCAGTTTGGTGTGCTATCTGTTTACATGCATGTGAAGGAAGAAAGAAAGCGAGTCTGATTGCATTGGTATCGGAGCTGGTACCCGCTATTCCATGCGCGATCGCCGTTGAAGGAGAAGTCCGCCATAGCTGATTTGCGGAGGAAGAACGATGCCGCGCGCACCTGCAAAGAAGACAACCAAAAGAGAGAGAGAGAGAGAGAGAGAGAGAGAGAGAGAGAGAGCAGCGATACAAGATTGGTTGTGCAGTCCAACAAAGGAGAAGGTGGCGGCCATAGCCGCCGAGCTCGGACACCGAGGGACGAAGGAGGAACAGTGGTAGAGAAGGAGGGAGAGACCAAGAGGAGTAAGGAAACCATAGCCGAGGAAGGTGAAGGGAGAGACGGAAAAAAAAAGAGAGAGAAAGAAGATAACCGGGGTGGAAGAAGAAAGAGGCGAAAAAAAAAAAAAAAAAAAAAAAAAGAGAGAGGAAGAAGATAGCCGGGGTGGAAGAAGAAAGGGGCGATGAAGGAGAAAGGAAGGAGGGAGAAGAGAAAGCGGAGGTTGGTGAGGAAGAAGAAGGCGGCGGCCATAGCCGGGCGAAGTGCTGATCGGCGGAGTTGACCGGAGTTGATCAAGTGTTGACCGGCGGAGTTGACCGGAGTTGAGCGGGGGTTGACCATAGTGTTGACCAAGGTGCAGACCGACGTTGACTAAGCGTTGACCAAGCGTTGACCGGAGCTGTTGACCGTCAGTTTGACCAAGCTGGAGTTGCTATATTCTCGCCAAGCCTTCAGCCTATCCCCTCGCCCTATGGATGTGCACACACCCTGTGGTAATTGCTGAGTCTGTTTGTCTCTTCTTTCTGCATCGAGTCTCTTCTGTCGAGGTGTAGGAACTCTATGTATGAAGGATAGGGCCTTGTTGACCAAACCCACACGGGCTGAGTAGGGCTAAAGACTGTGTCTGACGACACGACTGTCCCGACGGGCTGCTCGGTGTGGCACGGTAGGCCCAAAATCCGAGTTGTGGGCTGCACAACAGGCCCTCTAAGTCTTGAGAGGACTTGCTGATCGCGTCGTCCTGTTTGCGACGTTAAATAATTCCTGAGGAGTTACGGGGGATCTCCTTAAATGCCTCCTGATCAGTCGTGAGTCCTGTAGTGACGGCCATAGTTTAGGCCCAGGCTAGTGACCCTAGTTGACAGGATCCTGTGCGGATTCTATGGTCCATAGATTGAGTCAGTTAGGTTGTGTTAGTCAGGGGTCTCTCTGGGGCGAAGTTAAAGATAATAGCGGAGAGCAGGCGGCGAAGAACAAAAAGTTGGAGGAGGAGATGAAAAGAATACAACAAGAGGTGAAGGCTGCAGAAGAAGAGCAGCAGCAGCTAGAAGAAGAAGAATAGGCCCTTGAAAGGAGGTGTGAGGAAGAGGAGAGAGCAGTGGCGCGAAGGAGGATGACCCGTGGGTGGAGAAGAAGATAAGCGAGTGGGTGGCTAATTTATCTTTGGGAGAAGATGAGAAGGCGATGTTGTATGTGCCTCAGGAGGAGAAGGAAGCAGCAACAAGGGAGCTCGAAGCAGCGAGTGATCCCTTGGAACGCTAGACAATAGAAAATGAGAGAAGTTGGAGTGGAAACTACGTCTGGCGAGAGAGAAGAAGAGGAGGACGGAGGAGGCTAACCGGATGGACTGGGAAGTGGAAAGCTTACATTCGTGCAGGCAAGAGGTAGAGGCCCAGCCTGATATACAGGCTAAGTTGGACAAGATCCTTGGGAGCATTGAGCTCCTAGGCCGGGCCTGGACCGAACACCATCAGTCTGTTAGGGACCAAGAAATGGCCCTCCATTCCATCCGGACTGGGTTTAGAGAGTTTGCGCGCGACGTGATGACTCACGTCGGGACCGAAATTAAGAAGATGAAGAAAGGCGCAGAGAAATTTTGTGCAGGTGCCATTGAGGGTGCCAAAGTAGGAGCCGCGTCAGGGAGTGAGGGTCGTACCCGCAAAGAGCCTGTTAAGCTCAAGTTTCCTAACTCTTATGGTGGACAAAAGGAGGAGAATTTCGATAATTGGGAGGCTAGCGTCAACAATTATGTATATTTACAGCATATATTACCTGAGGAACAAGTCTTTATAGGCATGCCCTGAAGGATGAAGCGGCTAGTTTTGCCAGGTCCCTCGCGCGAGCAACCAGTTGTGAAAACAACATGGTTGCATATTCCAAAATTACCCCCCTTCCTCGTTTCTTCAAACTCCTGAGAGAGAGGTTCGCTGACGTCACGCTAGGCGTCAGGGCCTCTAACAAGCTGCAAACAATCCACTCCAAGAGCACTCAAGGCAGTGATGGATGATCTGGTAGCCATCCTAGACCACGGGGTCACTGAGACCCAGTTAGTTAACTTGTTTTATCGTGCCATGCTAGAGCCCTTGCTAGGGCATTTCTTTGAAAAGACCCAACAGGCGAACATTACGTACGATGCGCTAAGTAGAGAAGTGGTTCTGTTCGAGGCGAAATCCATACCAGTTTCCACTTTCTGGCACAAGGATTTGGATAAAGGGAAAAAAGAAAAGGACAAAGTCCCCTACAGTCTCGGGTCAGGTTAGGGCCAAGGATCATCTGATCCTTACGTTAGATGAGGGTGGTACGGACAAAGTCCCCTACAGTCAGATTGAGTGGGGGCTAGAGGAGGATGTCAGTAGTGTAGGTCAAGGGAGGATGTACGTTGCTGTTGGGGCTGGAGGGAGGCCGTAAGGTAGAGGAGGAGGCCAGGGCCAAGGGGGCCGGGCCATGGGAGGTCGAGGTCCACAGGGGGTTAGCGGCCAAAGGAACCGCCAAGAGGGAGGTAGGGGTCAAGGTCCTCCGCCGAATTGTTTGGGTCCCAGTCGATCACCACAGCACAGAGGTGGAGGCTCACCTCAACGGAAAGGAGGTTGGCACCCATGTTGGCCACATGGCCGGCCTTGGGAAGATTTGGGCTTGGACCAGAGTGTATGGCAGCAGGGGCAGTGTATTTACTGCAGTGACCCTGCCCATATCATTAAATATTGTCCAAAGTATAAGGAAGCCCGTTTCGCTGCCCAAGGGTCAAAAGGCAGCTGCCGGTAGGGGTCGCAATTGCCCTTACCACCACGCCATGTGGGGAAGTGTGCGCGCACCACCAGGAAACTCCCACACCACATGAGCCTATGGCAGAGTTTGCAGGCCAGTGCCTAGTTAGCTGTCCAGAGACTGCATGTGTTAGAGTCTCTCTAGGCACTTCCCTCACAGGTCTGGCAGAAAAGTTGAAGGAGAGGATGCCGGCCTGGGCCAAAATGAAGAAAGAAAGTAAGGGACAACTAGTTTTAGTAGATTTAGAAGTTTTCAGGAGTAGAGTGGGGCCCCTTATAGATACAGGGGCTACCCGTAGTTATATTAGCCGTAGAGCATTGAACAAGCTGAGGCTAGGTTTGAAAGTCCAGAAATTGGAGGACCCCAGAGTCAATATCCTCGCAGACAATCTCACGATGGGTGTCGAGGATTATGTAGAGGGAGTCCAGGCGTATCTTCGCCTAGAAAAGGATGGGAAGGTGGAGGAAGTTCTCCATTCATTGACTCTCCTCGTAGAGGACAACCTCCCTTTCGATATAGTCCTAGGTATGGACTGGGGAGAGGCAGCAGGTGCCACACTCCACTTAAGAGAGCAAATCGCACGATGCGTGTCGAGGATTACGTAGAGGGAGTCCAGGCGTATCTTCGCCTAGAAAAGGATGGGAAGGTAGAGAAAGTTCTCCATTCCTCGACTCTCCTCGTAGAGGACAACCTCCCTTTCGATATAGTCCTAGGTATGGATTGGGGAGAGGCAGCAGGTGCCACACTCCACTTAGCCCGTCAGGTGAGGTCAAGACTGCCCGCCTGTTCCATGTGTCAGGGGTGGACAACTCCCTGACACATTGTTGTCTCAGTGTTCTCGCGTTTGCGCGATTAGCGAGGAAGGAGCAATTAGAGGAGCAGGTCTTCGTAGCCTACGTGAGGCCTGTCACTGAGCCTGAAGAGGATAAGCCAATGGATCCAACCATTGCCAAGCTGCTGGAAGAATTTAAGGACTTAGCAGAGCCGCCGACAGTAGTAGTGCCGTGGTCGATCCAACTCCGTATAGAGATAGAGCCTGGCAGTAGGACTCCTAAGGGAGTGGTTTACAGGATGTCCCCGAGGGAGTTAGAGGAGTTGCGCAAGCAGTTGGATGAACTCCTCGAAAAGGGTTGGATTAGACCCAGTTTGTCTCCTTTTGGAGCACCAGTGTTATTTATCCCCAAAAAGGAGGGAGAGTTAACTATGTGTATAGATTATAGTTACCTCTCTTAGATCGAGTGCAGGGCTGGAAATATTTTTCGAAGATAGATTTGAAGTCTGGATATCATCAAATAGAGGTTCATCTTGATGACTTGTACAAGACTTCTTTCTGGACTAGATATGGGCATTATGAGTTCATGGTGATGCCCTTTGGACTGACGAATGCGCCAGCCACATTTCAGCGTTGTATGAACGATGTGTTCAGGCCTTGGCTAGATAGATTTGTAGTTGACTATTTAGATGACATATTAGTATTCAGGAAGACCCTCCAAGAGCATCAGGGTCATTTGAGGCAGGTCTTGGAGAAGCTGAGAGAGGCCAACTTCAAGATCAATACGAAGAAGTGTGAGTGGGCCAAGACACAAGTTTTGTACTTGGGCCACGTTTTAGACGGAGATTGGATTAAGCCCGAGGATAGCAAGATAACGGCAGTTCGAGATTGGCCAACGCCGCGCACACTGAAAGAATTGCGGCCGTTTTTAGGCCTAGCTAACTATTATAGAAAGTTCGTGAGAAACTTTTCTACTATCGCCGCTCCCCTTCACAGGTTGTTAAAAAAAGAAGCGATTTGGACGTGGGACAAAGATTGTATGTCCGCTCTTAAGAAGTTAAAGCGCGCATTGATAGAGTACCCTGTCCTCAAGGTAGCATATCCGTCCTTGCCATTTGTCGTCACCACTTGAGTCAATATGGTATAGGCATTGTGTTGCAGCAGGACAATGACAATGGCTAGAGACCCGTAGAGTTCATGTCAGCGAGGATGCCCTTAGAGCAGGTAGCCACCTCAACGTATGAGAGAGAACTCTACGCTCTCAGGCAGGCTTTAGAACATTGGAAACACTACCTGCTTGGGAGGCACTTCAAAGTATATTCAGACCACGAGACTCTTAGGTGGCTGAAAACGCAGGCCAAGATGACACCTAAGCTAACTAGGTGGGCCGCTGAAATAGACCAGTATGACTTCGAGCTCAAACCAGTCGAGGGCAAGTATAATGTAGTTGCGGATGCTCTAAGTAGGAGCTATAGTTCACTGCCTGGATGTGAGGAGAGACCTGCAAGAGAAAGTTAGACAGACATATGCGCAAGACCCTATTTATAGTGACCTCCTCAAGAAGGTTAAGGAGGCCCCAGAGACCGAACCACATTACTGCACTACAAAGGGATTACTGTTTGAGAAAACTGATGTAATAGACCGTCTGTGCATTCCTAATAGTGAGGAGATATGTAGTTTGATCCTAGGGGAATGCCACGATACAAAGGGACATTTTGGTTGGCAAAAGACTCTAGCCAAGCTGATGCAGGCGTATACTTGGCCAGGAATGAAAGCCGACTGCATAAGGTACGTTTACAGTTGCAAAGTCTATCAGAGGAACAAGACAACTACGCGTGCCCCTCTAGGTCTTCTTCGACCCTTGCCTATACCTGATCAGCCTGGCGACTCAGTATTTATTGATTTCATGGATGCTAGCGTCAAAAGTAGGCATGGAAAGAGCCAAGTCATGGTAATAGTGGATAGATTTAGCAAGTACGCTGTTTTTGTTCCCTTACCCACAGAAGCCCGTACAAAGTTTTAGTGATTCAGAAGTTTTTTGACTTTTGGGTTAGTGAGCACTGTATCCCATTGTCCATTGTTAGTGACTGGGACACCCAATTTACAAGTCAGAACTGGCAGGAATTAATGAGAGTATACGGGTCAAAGTTGCTAATGTTGTATGGCCGTCACCAAGAGACTAATGGTCAGACTGAGCAAATGAATAAGATCTTGCAGCAAGTTTGCGCGTGTACATTAGACCAGACCAAGTTAACTGGATGAGACGTTGCCCAAGGTAGCCAGTGCGTATAACAATAGCGTGCATTTAGCCACTTGTCGTACTCCCATTGAGTTGCATAGGTCCTTTAGACGGCGTAGACCGTTCGAGGGACTTAATTGGGATCAGATTCATAGGCTACTGTCCGGTACTAGGGAGTTTGCGATAGAGCACGAGAAAGAGTTAGCTACCGTTGTTGAGAACCTCGTGAAGGCCCAACACAGAATGATAGAATAGGCTATAACAAGCACCGTCGCCTGTCACAACTTCAAGTAGGCGACTTAGTCTAGGTCAAGTCCAAAGAGTTTGCTCCTGAGGAAAACATTTTGCAGAAGTTATTGCCAGCATACAGAGGACCGTGGCCAGTTCTAGAAGTAAAGGGCGGAGAGGATGGACCGTCGTATACAATAGAGATCCCAACACACCTCCACACCTACCCTGTGTTACGCATCAAAGTTGTCGTGTGTCACAAACAGTTTCCATTAAGAACATCCATGATCCCTCCGGATATGGACGGGAGACATGACATTGAGGGCATTGTAGGTGAAGCCGTATTCAGAACAGGAGGTCGAGGTCGTCCATAAAAACAGTATAAGGTCCGATTTGCTTATCAGGAACCCGAGGACGACCGCTGGTTGACTAGAACTAAACTTCTAGAAACAGCGCCCAACGTAGTTAGAGCCTACGAGAGAGAAAAGAAGAGTAAAGGTCCTGCCTTGGACTAAGCTATTCTTGGAGGACCTCGAATTTAGGCCGGAAGGAGTGAAACGGTTTTCACCTTTGTAGTAGCGGATGCAGATCTCGGTGCTCGATCCCTAGACCTCACTCACCCGTGTACAATACCCCTGTGTGTTTGAACCCGTGACCTGCGGCTTAGGAGTCTGCTGTTGTCCGTCGTAGGCCAGTGTAGTTGTCGGGTCTTGAACTATAGTCTTGTCGAGTAGAGGTCCAGTTTTGTAGCAGAGGTCGTAGCTGTAGTAGTTATGGAGGGTCAAGGTCGTAGCTGCTACAGTCCTGAAAGGTCAAGGTCGTAGCTGGTACAGTGTTCGAAAGGCCAAGCCCACTGACTTTCGGAAGGTCCGAAAGTGGCCTTTCGAAGTTGTCTCACGTTTGGGCAGAGGCAAGTGGGCAAGTGGTGAGCCCAACTGCGTTACGTTGGCGGTGCGACTACATCGAGTTGGCAGTGCAAACCCATGCAGTCAGCGGTACCGGTCCCAGTCAGTCACAGTGGGACTGTGTGCACCAAGGGCATGGGAAAGGGGCAGACCAACGAGTTACATAAGTATAAAGTAAGAGGCAGTGCCCAGCCATTCATTCATTCCTGCGTGAGCCATGCGGAAGCGCTGCGTGAGCGACTTGTGCGAGGTGGTTTGCAGAGTGCCCGAAGACGAAGTGGGCAGAGTGGAGGTTGTGTAGCCATAGCCGACAGGGTTGAGCGGCCATATCCGCCGTAGGTGGTAGGTGAGTATAGTGTGTGCGTGTGTGTGATACAGTGTGTTGCGTGTGGGATATCCAGGGTGATCCTGAGTTGATTGTGTGTGAACAGCGGAGTTGAGCACAGCGACGAACAGAGAGTTGTACAGGCGCTGATGCGCCATAGCCTATTGAAGTGAGCATGTATCTGAACTGTGTTTCCGACTTCCATATCCCTGAGCTTTGAGTGGGCGCTTGTCGCCAGTTTGGTGTGCTATCTGTTTACATGCATGTGAAGGAAGAAAGAAAGCGAGTCTGATTGCAGTCCTAGTAGCTTGCCCCCAGGCCCTTCTGGAATGTGCCTGGGGCTCAGCTGTTAGGGTCTTGGACCTCCGCATCTCACGGCTGGGCAGCATCTTCAATTGTCAGGCTCTACCCAGTGGTTGGCGGTGCTGCGAGGCTGCAACAACAATGGGAGGCCCTTTTGGAAGCTCTCACTTTGCAACGAACTCGCAGGGCCCTTTCCTTTTCATCAGCTGTCTCGGGGGCCTGTCCCCGCTCATCTTTGGCCGAATTGAAAATTCAAGCCCACCCTCACTTAGGGTGCACCCTGGGCTTTTGCGGCCTGCCAAGGGCTCGGATCCACCTCTTGAGAGCATCAAAAAGTGTGGGTTGCGCTGTGCGTCTTGATCCATTGGAGTGTCTCATGGTCAGATCTCAAAATGGAAATATGCCCAAGATGTTCCAGGGGAAGATTTATTTGCCGAACGCAAGTACATAGGGAGCGCGGCTGGATGGATGTGGATGGGAAGCAAACACGAGTTTTAGGGCCTCGCTCCACCACTCACCACATGCACAAAAAGCAAAAATATGGTGGTGTGTGTCCATGCTCCAAACAAATGTTCTTTTTTTTTTGCCTGTCCCAGTTCATCTTTGGCCGAATTGAAAATTCAAGCCCGCCCTCACTTAGGGTGCACACTTGGCTTTTGCGGCCTGCCAAGGGCTCAGATCCACCTCTTGAGAGCATCAGACAGTGTGGGTTGGGCGTCTTGATCCATTGGAGTCATGGTCAGATCTCAAAATGGAAAATATGCCCAAGATGTTCCAGGGGAAGATTCATTTGTCGAATGCAAGTACATAGGGAGCGCGACTGGATGGATCTGGATGGGAAGCAAACACGAGTGTTAGGGCCTCGCTCCACCAGTCACCACATGCACAAAAAACAAAAATATGGTGGTGTATGTGTCCATGCTCCAAACAAATATTCTTTTTTTTTCCCCCTCAATACGTCTTGCAGGGCTATGTATGCCGTTTGTTTCAAGAGTCATGTTGTTGTTTTCCGTGTTTGTATTTGGGCTCGTCTGACAGGAATCGGAGTTAGATACATTTCGCAAAGCAGGGATGTTAATTTTTGTTGTTTTGTGTGGTTGCAAAGTTGTAATCGCAGTTAGATATATCGAGAAGTAGGGATTTTTATTTGGATATGTTGTTTCGCATGGCTGCAGGGCTGCAGGTCGTTCACTTTGGGGTTCGTGTTCTTTTCTGTGTTCGACTAACGGGCCCAGCTCTATTGACCCACCCATGAATCGTTGAAGTACACCCCTCGGTTCAAATCCCACTGACTCCGACAACTATAATATTACGAGTTAGGTTTGTTGCCCTTTCCTGGAAGGGAAAAAAGCATGGCCCATCTAACCCATGCTCTACTGACCATCCCACGTAGGGCCTCGATCAACCACTCACGGATTGTGCAACATGAAAGATACGTCGTTTCTGGCACCCTGGCCACTACGCATCGCCCATCTACACTGTAGTGCTAACCAGCGCTCAAATAGTTTCGTCTCCTCCACATAGTATGACCGCCCCGTGTGGTACTGTCCAAACCGCAAACAGGCCACGTAATACCATCATGCAGTCCACATTGTTCGACCTTCCCCCCCCCCCCCCMCCCCTTGCCATGGTGTAACCCACAACTTATGTAGTACCAAGCTGGTCCTCATATTATTACACACCCTGTGTGGTACGACCCTACCCACGTGGCATCAACCAGGCCATTGAATGCTGCTCAGCCCTCATGGTATGTGGGTAGGGCTGTACCAGGTAGTGTGTGTAATACTACTCTAGCAAGGACTGAACTCTCCTGATGTATGCAATGTTTTTTCTTTTTTCCTTGTGGGCTCCACCGCGTTCGCAACGGACATCTGCTGGTTGCTACCCAATTACAAGATCTTAGTCCAACAAACTCACATTTCTCAAAGTTAATCTTCTATCAGTGCTGGTGAAGTAGACCGATCACAATGTCAACGTGTTGCACGTGCTCCTTCATTGTCTTACTAAATGTAAGTATATCATCGAGGTACACGACAATGACCATATCTAAGTAATCATGAAATATCTGGTTCATCACGTTGGTTGCAGCCCCCCGGTCATAGTAGTGGCAACCAAGTGTCGAACCCCCTCCCCTACAGCAGTAGCAACCAAGTGTCAGTCACCCATTTCCCAGCAGTAGCAGCCAAGCGCCAGCCACCCATACCACAACAGTAGCAGCCAAGCTCGACACCTACGGACCCTTCCCCTAGTGAGAAGTCCTACACAAGATTAGCGTAGATTTATCATGGGAAGTAGCGGACTCATCCAATTCATCAATGGGAGGGACTAAAAAGTAGGATAAGCACACTAGAAAGTAGGGGAACAAAACCAAGCGCGAGAATGGGAGCAACCAAGTGGAAAACAAGACTATACACATGAACATGAGTAGGAAAGGCATGCTAAAATGTAGCGGAATATAACCAAGTGCAAGATTGAGTAAAAGCATGATAAAAACTTGACAAAACACTCACATATGACTAGTGGGAGCACTTTAGAATGAAGTGAGATACAAGTAGAAGTTTAAAGCACTAGTACCTTTGTCGGTTAGGAAAATAGTGGGACTCCAACCTTTCAGGAGGACGAAACGAAACGACGGCTGCCGATCAGATTTATGAACGACAACCATTGTTGGGCCCGACCTCCTAAAAGTTTGGGACTAGGCTAAAACTTGTCGAAACCGGACGACAAAGGTACTAGTGGTTTAAGTAAAAGCATGATGAAAACTCGACAAAACACTTTACATGACTAGTAGAAGCACACCATGATGAAGCGAGATACAACCATGTAGAAGAATGAGTGCACGCATGAAGGAAACTAGACAAAACACTCTCACAGGAGTAGAAGCGCACTATGATGGAGCGGGATGCAACCAAGTAGAAGAGTGTGTGAAGATGTGTGAAGACATGAAAGAAACTAGACAAGGCACTCTCAGATGATAAGTTGAAGCGCACTATGATGAAGCGAGATATAACCATGTAGACGAATGAGTGAAAGCTTGAGGGAAACAAGACCAAACACATGCACATCACAAGTAGAAGCACACCATGATGAAGCGAGATACAACCATGTAGGAGAATGAATGAAATTAAGGAAACTGGACAAAACGCATGCACATGACAAATAGAAGCACACTATGATGAAGAGAAATACAACCAAGTAGAAAAATGAGTGAAAGCATGTGGGAAAATAGACAAAACACATGCACATGACAAGTAGAAGCACATTATGATGAAGTGAGATACCACTGTGTAGAATAATGAGTGAGATCTTGACGCAAACTAGACAAAACATATGCACATATGCACAGGACAAGTAGAAGCACAATATGATGAAGCGAGATACAACCATGTATAAGAAAGAGTGAATTAGACAAAACACATGCACATGACAAGTAGAAGCGCCATATGAATAAGCGAGATACAACCATGTAGAATGAGTGAAAGCATGAGTGAGACTAGACAAGACACATGCGCATGACAAGTAGATGCGCTCTATGCCATATGCACAGGACAAGTAGAAACACAATATGATGAAGCGAGATACAACCATGTATAAGAATGAGTGAATTAGACAAAACACATGCACATGACAAGTAGAAGCGCAATATGATAAGGCGAGATACAACCATGTAGAAGAATGAGTGAAAGCATGAGTGAGACTAGACAAAACACATGCGTATGACAAGTAGAAGCACTCTATGATGAAGCGAGATACAAAAGAGTAAAAGCATAAGGGAAACTAGACAAAACATGGGAAACTAGACAAAACATGGGAAACTAGACAAAACATATGCACAGGGCAAGTAGAAGCACAATATGATGAAGCGAGATACAACCATGTATAAGAATGAGTGAATTAGACAAAACACATGCACATGACAAGTAGAAGCGCAATATGATAARGCGAGATACAACCATGTAGAAGAATGAGTGAAAGCATGAGTGAGACTAGACAAAACACATGCGTATGACAAGTAGAAGCACTCTATGATGAAGCGAGATACAATTGAGTGAAAGCATAAGGGAAACTAGACAAAACACATGCACATCACAAGTAAAAGTTCACTATGATGAAGTGAGATACAACCATTGAGAAGAATGAGTGAACGAGACAAAACACATGCACATGACAAGTAGAGCACACTATGATGAAGCGAGATACAACCATGTAGAAGAATGAGCGGAACCATGAGGGAAACTAGGCAAAACACATGCACATGGTAAGTAGAAGGACAGTATGATGAAGCGAGATACAACCATGTAGAAGAATGAGTGAAATCATGAAAGAAACTAGACAAAACACATGCACATGACAAGTAGAAACCCACTATGATGAAGCGAGATACGACCATGTAGAAGAATGAGTGAAAGCATGAAGGAAACTAGATAAGAAAGTCTCAAATGACAAGTGGAAGCACACTATGATGACGCGATGAGTGAAAGCACGAAGGAAACTAGACAAGACACTCTCACATGACAAGTAAAAGCACACTCGATGAAGCGAGATACAACCGAGTAGAAGAATGAGTGAAATACAGTCTCATATGACAAGTTGAAGCACATTATGATGAAGCGAGATACAACCAAGTAGAAGAATGAGTGAAAGCATGAAGGAAACTAGACAAAACAGATGCACATGACAAATAGAAGCACACTATGATGAAGCGAGATACAACCACGTAGAAGAATGAGTGAAAACATAAAGGAAAGTGGACAAAACACATGCACATGACATGTGGAATCACACGATGATGAAGCGAGATACAACCATGTAGAAAAATGGGTGAAATCATGTGGGAAACTACACAAACACATGCACATGACAAGTAGAAGCACGCTATGATGAAGTGAGATACAACCAAGTAGAAGAATGAGTGAAAGCATAAAGGAAATTCTATGAAACACTCTCACACGATAAGTAGAAGAACACTATGACGAAGTGAGATACAACTAAGGAAACTATACAAAACACATGCACATGAGTAGGAGAAGCACTGTAGAGTGAAGCGATACAACCAAGTGCAAAAATGGGAGAAACGAAGTTGAAAAGTAGACAAAACACATGCACATGAGTAGGAAAAGCACTCTTAGAGTGAAGCGAGATACCGCCAAGTGCAAGAATGGGAGAAACAAAGTAGAAAAGTGGAAAAAACACATGCACATGAGTAGTAGGAGGACTCTAGAGTCAAGCATAGCACGGAACTCTTCCCATAAGATAGCAAAATATGGCCTGGAGAAGATCCCTCGCCGGAGATAATCAAACCTGGAGGGCTCGGTCATTGCCTCATAATCAATCTCTGGTGGAGAAGTGTACCTCTTTGCCAAGTCCACGATGTCTCCCCAGTTCAAACCATCACAACTATTGAATGGGATAGGAGCCTTTGGATAAATTGCATATTGCTTAGGACCAAAGCTGTAGATTAGCTAGCTTCTCCTTCTTGGAATCAAGGTTGACTCCTCGTTGATCAAGGTAGACCGTTGCTACATGAGCCCCTTTTCCTCTCTTGATGTAATGCCTTAGATCATACATTGATGTCTGAGTGAGTTGCATGAGGACAACATAGATGGTGAGATCCTCCTCCCTGAAACCAATGACATTGACATAAAGATATGGCACAACCTCCTTGGAAGCTATCCGGTCGGGGTTGGTCAAGACTGACCCATCGACCGGAAATGACCGAACTCTACTCATGTGAATGACAAGGGCCCGGTCACTGCCTCATATCTCTAGTGGAGAAATGTACCCTTGCCAAGTCCACGAGTTCTCCCCGGTAAGAACCATCACAACTACTGAATGGGATAGGAGGCTTTGGATAAATTGCATATTGCTTAGGACCGAAGCTGTAGCTTCTCCTTCTCAGAATCAAGGTTAGATGGTGAGATCCTCCTCCCTGAAGCCAATGACATTGACATTAAGATATGGCACAACCTCCTTGGAAGCTATCTGGTGGGGGTTGGTCAAGACTGACCCATCGACCGGAAATGACTGAACTCTACTCATGTGAATGACAATTACTGGATCCTTGATGATCTTTTTGGCTGTTTGACTGTCTCAAAAGATGTGGCTGTGCTGATTGTCTCACCGTTCTGATCCTGATAATACACTGTGTGCTCGATTATGGTCTGCCTCTTGATAGTGCTGAGTGCTCCCTCTCTCATCTAATCTTAAATGATGCAATGTAGTTTGTCTTAGTGTCTTCCCACTTGTCTGATCTTTCTTGTTGTGTGTTGCATGTCACCCATAGAACATTCTTCTAATTGAGTGCTCAATTGACTCTGCAATACCGGGGATAAATAGTCTGATCACAGTTCCCACAAATCGACTCTTTCTTAACTGATTGCTCGAGTTGGAATGACTAGGCCTGGCCTAGGCGTCAGAGTAACTCGTTGCTGGCCACTGACAATCTTCTTGCCCGGTCACTAGTCTTGATGGATGAGGATGTGCTGTGTAGTTTCTCGTCTGACCCATGGAAATAGATTGCATAATAAATTCATGATCTTTCACCAGTTCAAGTGCTCTTCCCCTCATTAGCTTCATGTAAAATAAAATGTCGTCGATAGCTTTTTCTTCCCACCCTTCCACCTTGTCTCGGTAGAGCGTGCAGGGCATTACGAGAGTGTCCTTGCTATACATGATTTCTCTCTAAACTTTATCAAGAAAAATCTTGGAATTAATTAATTGAAAGGATAATGAGACCACCGTTTGCCTTGCAGTCTCGTAACACGATGCGGGGCTTGCTGAAAACCCATGTGCATCGTCCATTCTCACTTTGTTACTGCTTGTGTGACATGTGTATGAAACTTTGTTGACATCAACTGCGTGAACTCACGAATAGAGCTTCCAAGAAAGTCTCACGTCTGTCCTCTGGACGCCAGTACGTGCCGGCCGTAGGTGCCCTTACCTCATCGCCATTAGATTCGCTACCGTGACGGCAAGCGCAATGGTTGTGTGGGCATAAATCGTGTCACTACCTCATCGGCCATTGCGAGCTGGCCATTAGATTCGCTACTGTGACGGCAAGCGCAAAGGTGCCCTTACCTCATCGGCCATTGCGAGCTGGCCATCGGGCTGTCCTCCAATGGGCCCGGGGGCAGGTGGTTCTTGTTAGCCACTGGTCCATTTCGTGCCAGGATTGCCTAGCCGCGTCGCAGTCTTTGTCCAGGCACTGTTGTTCCCTTTCGGTAGTTCGTTGAAGTTCTCGTTGAAGTGATGCGAGATGGTTACCTGGAGCTGATTGCACCTTTGAGATGCAAGGGGGAAGGCCTGGTCTTTGGGCCTTCGACCAAGGCCGGTATTTCTTATTGAGGGCCATTCTTGCGTCATTCTAGCTGGGGCACATGGTCCACTGGACTTTTACACTTTGTCTGGAGTTTGTGGTCCCGTTCTTGGGGTCCTCTTGCTTTGTTGTCCAGATTTGGTCTGGTCTGTTGGTGTCCCAAGTTCCAACTTTTTGGGACTATGGGTCCTGCCGCAAGGCAGAACTGGGCCCATTGGCATTGGATGACCTTGGCAATCAGAGCCTTATGGTACCTTCTTCTTGGATGTGCAAAACGCCTTGTTCCTATACTTTCATGTGGATCCTTGGTTTGAGAACCAAGGGTTCTGACGCCAGCAGGCAGTGCCTACTAGCTGAAGAGAAGACCGGCCAGAGTAGTAGAGGAAGGCCAGGGCAAGTAGAAGTCGGTATTGTTGGAGGAAGGAGTAGCTTCAGCCAACAGGCCACTGCCAGACTGGCGATATTGCTGGATCAGGCTTTTGCCAATTCTCCAAGGTTCCCCACTATTGTCCCGGAGGACCCTAGGCTGTGTCCCAGTCCACGTGTGGCCTATCATCCTAGAAGGCCCACTAGCTTGTGTTTTCAAGGACACAGTTTTTTTTGAAGTCGACGGTGTTAGTTTTTCAAATGTTCAAGCAGCTGCTACCTTAGCGGAGAAGACCGAGGTCGGACCCATAGCAGGTTTTGTGCTGGTGAAGAACGCCGGCTACATAGCAGGAAGGGTGTTAGGGAAGAAGGTTGGTGCCAGAGCATAGCAGGTTGGGTGCTGAGGTAGGACAGCGGTGCACGGAAGATCCTTGGGGAAGGAAGAAGATCACGGAGAAGGGAAGAGTTGTCAGACACTCGCGGGCTCACGGGGAAATTGGAGACGATCGAACATGAACCCCTAGTGGATGGCAAGGAGTAGCTCCAGTGTGGCAGACTCTTCAAGCAAGCCATCACCAGCATGGTGCTCCATGGCATGACATGATGCTGCATAGGATCGAGTAGATGATACATTGGGTGGTCACTTGGGCTGATACAGAGACCATCAATGGCAGGAAACTGTCATCATCGAGAGACTTCAACAATGTAAATACTAAATCTGCAAATCGCCTTGTTCCCAAGTGCATGTTGGTCAATTGAGAGTTCATGGTGCTTGTGATCTGAGCTTCTCCAATGTGGTTCCTACCACGAGCATGGAAAGAAGGAAACGGAGGTCACGAGATGTCTTTTTTACCACGTGAACCCTGAACATGCGCTTTCTGTTATGGGGACTGTCATGTCAAGGAATGTTTTCATATCCTGTTGAAGACACCTGTGATCAGATGTTAATACCTTATTATGGGTCATGACTTCCCACGGAAGTCAGACAGCAAATTGGGTTGGGGAGCTGGCTCTTTTCACAAAGTTTGTAGTGGGTCCGATCGGCCTTCAGGAGAGATGGTTAATGGAAGGCCCAAAATTCGAGGTTTTTCGCTGCATCAGCAAACAAACAAAAGACCAAACAGGCAAATGCAAGGAAAATGAGCGATAGCGAATTTCAGAAACCAAGCAGCATCATACACATGAAACCAGATAGTCGTGACCTCGAACCAAATGCAGAATTGCAACTGGAGTTCCACCACAAAAGAGCACAGCAAAAGCTCACAAGTGACAATGTTGGAATAGTCTCATCATCATCAACAATGAACCAATGCCGATTTCCTATCTGGCGCTCGGCGCCCAGACTTTGAATGGCAGATTCTATCTCTATCTACAATGCCACTGGTGACGTCAACACCTTCCCGACGTACGACCAGAACTCGGCCAATGCCGTTCGCCTCAAGCACCAGGTATGTCTCATGCTTCACTCACAACCTCGATCCCCCACACAGCTGCCACGTGCACCTAAGGACCACCATGCGCCCCATCCAGCATCTTGCAGGCCAGCTTGGCTATGGCTGCCTGCGTGTGCCGTGCTCGCCCGTGAGCGCGTGGGCGCTTGCCTGCCAGTAGCGCAGCAGCGCTAGCAAGTGCCCGAATGCCAAATGTGGAGGCAGGCACTTTCCTATATGGAAGTGGCCTGCCTGCTGCGTGCTGCCTAGCTGCGCTGGGCCCCTGCCCAGAAGCTTCCGGTAGGCCCCAAGTGAATCACACACAGGGCCTGGGGTGGTTTCCCGTGTCCAACTGCCAGCGGCCTGTGTTCAGTCCACCCCCCGTGTCTGGCCCAGGGCCTGCCTCAGATTCATTTGGAAAAAGGCAGGCAGGGCCTGGGCTCCTTAACCAACTGGCGCTGTGCAACTGCCTGAATTTCCCAGTTGCGTCCAACCCAGCCAAAAGTAGGCCTCTTGTGCCTTATCAGGGCCGCCTTCACTTAGGGCGGCCGTTCTCGCCGAAACAGGGCCCAGTAGGGCTTACTGAGGCCTTGAGCCTCGCACAAAAAAAACGAAAAAAAGGAACTGAAAAGCACTATAAATTTATAAAACCCTATTCGGAGTTAGGTGTTTTTGCCAACTTTTTCGTCAACTTGACAGAAATTGATCTTAGATTTCTGGCATTTTGGCGCCTACCTCCTACGCCTACCAGTCGGGCCGACCCGTATGCGGACCCGTCGGCAGTTGGCAGACTGCCTAAATTTAGGGGGAGGTATAGGGGGTTATAGGGGGTTGTTGGGGGTAAAGGGGGGGTTATGAGGGTGTTAGGGGAAGGTGCAGGGGGTTAAGGGGGGGGGGGGGGGGGGGGGGGGGGGGGGGGGTATGAGGGTGTTCAGGGGTGGTATGGGGGTGTTGGGGGGTGTGGATGGGGTTATTTGGGGTTTTGGACTCGAAAAATAAAATAAAATAAAATAAAAATTTGTGGGGTGCCCACTGGTTGTCGACCGGTCGGCGCCGATGGCGACCAGCCGACGGGTCCGGGGCCGTCGACCGTCGGCGGGACTACCCTGGTCACTGGTCCAAATACGTTGAAATTGAATACACCCTAAAGCACACATGCGAGGATTTAACCCTCACATGGCCGCATGGTTGCGGCCTCCGGGCCCCCACATATGCGAGGATTTAGCCCTCACATGGCCGCATGTTGCCGCCCCTAATTGAAGGCGGGCCTGAGAATCCTCAAAGGGGCCCAAATCTGCCAAATCTTTGAGTTGCGCACCAGATACTCGCCCCACACCTGTTGGTTGCAAATGTCTTGCTCATGAGAATCAGACTCTTTGAGGAAGCTTCCAGTCTCCTGGAAGCTTCGACGTGGAAGCTGGCCTCTCGGCCTATCAGAAAGTGGGGGGAACACGTCATAGACCCCATGGGGTGGTTGGGCGTATCCTGAAGTTGCGGGCTCAGATAACTGTCTGAATGGGCCTGGGTGCAGAAATTTTGGGCCGACGTGAAGCTACTGGCCCTTGTACACTAGGCCCAGCCAGGCCAAAGGCAGGGCTCACTTCCCCATACTCTTAAAGATTGTAAAGGGCCCAGCGTGACGCTTCCCACTGGGCCCAAGGAAAATCAGTGTCGGTTGGCGAACGGGAATTGGGGGGCGGGACTGGAGCGCGGAGTGTGACTGGTGTCGCGCTACTTCCATCGATAGGATGAGCAACGCACCAGCCAACAGGTAAGTCTCCAACCCCACGACTGGTGTCGCGCTACTTCCATCGATAGGATGAGCAAAATCGAAAGAATCCTCCGCGAGAACATCGAAATATACACTACTACTGGCAGTGTATATTTCCATGTTCTAGGGGGAGGAGGAGGAAGAGCGGGAGGAGCAACAGGAGGGGGAGCGAGAGAAGGACGATCCATCATCTGTTTTTGTTAAGCGGTGTGAAAGAGGACACGAGAGAGAGAGAGAGAGAGAAGTGCGAACTGCCGGCGGGGGAGGGCGCGGCCCGCGGGATGAGCAGGAGGAGGAACGGGGGAAGAGCAAGAGGAGCAGCGGGAGGAGGAACGGGGGAAGAGCAGGAGGAGCAGCGGGAGGAGGAGGAAGAGTTGTCAGGGCAGGGAGATCGCAATCGGGGGAAGTAGAGGTCGGGATGGAGAAATGGGATCGGAGAGGGAAGTCGGGATCGGGGGACAAAGGCGGGGATCGATGGGGAAAAGTGGGGGGAAGGAAGTCGGGATGGGGAGGGAAGTTGTCGGAAGGAGGTCGGGGGAGGGAGGTCGAAGGAGGGAGTCGGGATCGGGGGAGAGAGGTGGGGATCGGTGGAGGGAAGCCGGGGTCGGGGGAGAGGTGGGGATCGATGGAGGAAAGTCAGGATCGGGGGAGAAAGGTGGGGATAGATGGTGGGAAGTAGGGGGAGGGACGCTGGGATGCGGAAGTCGACGACGGGAGGTCGGGGGAGGAAGTCGGCAAAGGGAGGTCGGCAAAGGGCAGTTCGAGTAGGACATTGGAGTACGAACGTCGGAGTAGGGACTTCGGGGGAGGGAGGGGAGTCGGGATGGGAAGGGAGGTCGTGGGAGGGGGGTCAGTGTAGGGAGGAAAGTCGGGATGGGAAGGGGGGTCGGGGGAGGGAAGTTCGGGAATGGAGGTCGGTGGAGGGAAGTCGGGGTAGGGAAGTCGGGGCGGGGACACACTCACACGTGTAGCAGGAGCCGAAGCTGGAGGAGGACCAGGGTCGGGAGGAGGAAGAGCCGGAGAAGGACGATCCATCATTTGTTGTTGTTAAGCGGCGCGAAAGGGAGGACGCGTGCCCACGAGAGAGAGAGAGAGAGAGAGAGAGAGAGAGAGAGAGAGAGAGAGAGAGAGAGAGAGAGAGGCGCGACCCG
>BFEA01000053.1:2611204-2652751 GCA_003427395.1 Chara braunii
GAGAGAGAGAGAGAGAGAGAGAGAGAGAGAGAGAGAGAGAGAGAGAGAGAGAGAGAGGCTACTTCCATTGATAGGATGAGCAAAATCCGACTGAATCGGACAGTGTATATCTCCATGTTCTAGAGGTGGATTCGTTCGATTTTGCTCATCCTATCGATGGAAGTACCCTCTCGCTCTCATACATGTGTGTGTGTGTGTGTGTGTGTGAGAGAGAGAGAGAGAGGGTACTTCCATCGATAGGATGAGCAATATCGAACGAATCTGACGCTAGACTCTCTCTCTCTCTCTCTCTCTCTCTCACACACACACACACACACACACACACACACACACACACACACACACAGTGGAGGATAAGCGGTTAACAGGGACCCCCACTCTCTGGACTGGTCGACAGCAGACTCAATGACATCCAGTCAACCCTCCAGATATTGAAGTGATCACTGTTTCTCGTATTTGTGATGGTTCAGCAGCAAGATGATTGGATGGGTTAGTAGCAACAAAGGGATACGGCAGGCGGATGAACGATTCATTAGAGAGCTTTATGGACTTGGTAGAAACGTGTTGTCATAACCCTCAACATTCATGAGCAAGCACCTGATGCGTTGGCATGTCTTGATACAAGTGTTGTAGAGAAATTGATCGTGGTCCCAGGAGTCCGCTATGACCCCCAAGTAGTGCTGACTATGTTCTTAAGATGTCTTCCCACAGACATCAAAAACTTTATGGTGAGTGAGGCCAGCATCGACTATCAGGCAAATTTAGGAGGGGCACAACAGGTCACTGTAGACGGGAGGAAAAAGAAGATTGTGCAAGAAAGGGAGAAGGTTAGTTTATTGATGATGGTTGGTTCTGATGGGAATCAAACGAAAATCGATGATATTTTCTGCCTTGTGTAGGATACAGAATTAGGCAGCGAGGAGAACTCAGAGGGTGGAGGAAACCTTGTTGCAGCAGTTAAACCACTAGTACTTCCTAGAATCGTGCCCGTCAATGCGCCACGATTTTAGGAAATGTTCGGGCACTACAGGAGCGCCTAAATTCATCCGACTAGAAAATGTTTCCACTCTATTCTTTTTTGCGGCCGATAGCTGCGCCAAGGACTGGTGGTTTAAAGGTAAGGATGATGATCGCGGCAAGGGCGGCAAGCAAAAGAGTCAGGGGCAGGCTCAAAACTCAAACAAGACTCCTGCTTGGGTGAGGGCTGGCCTGGATCAAGTTGTGTGGTGGGACCGTTATTTGCTAGGTGCTTGCATGAACTGTGGTATGACCATCAACAATTTATATGCAACAATCCGAAGGTTTCTCAGAAGATCGCGCCCAAGGGTGGTGCTTTTACGAGCATATCCCAAAGAAACACATCTGGCCAGGAGAAGTTGTAGCTGCTTCTACTCTGTTGAAGTGGATAGCGTTCCCTCACCACTTCAGGAGTTGGCCGAAGCTATTGACTCGTTTGTTACCCCGCAGACGCATCTAGACCAAACGATACTTTGTTCGTTAGATATGTCTGAGGCCTTAGAAGATTTAGAAATGGAGTGGTTAGAAAGGGACCCTTTTGAGTCTTGGGTGGCTAAGTCTAGAGGTCGTAGAGGGGAGCATTTCGTCGTGGAAGTCTGTGTAGGTGGCCGCAAGTGTGGTGCCCTCGTAGACAATGGCTCCACGCGAAACTTGAGTTGCGAGTGCGTTGAAAGACTGCGCCTAGGGGATCGGTTGCAGAGCTTTAGTAGGCATGTAGCATCTACTTTAGCCAACAAAGAGCGCATGGTTGTCACAGACTACGTCAAAGACGTGGTCTGCATCTTCTCCTACGGAGGAGGGGAATTTAACCATACGATTTCGTTCTTGGTTAGCGACGACTTGCCATTCGACATGTTGTTGGGTACGTACTACCTCGAGGTTGCCAAGCCCCAGGTTGACTGGGACCGGAAGGTGCTCATACATGCATTGCCAGATGTGAGAACCGTTAAACTAGCTAATTGTAAGGGTAGCAGGTTAGTCGACTCTTACGGTTGTATGAATGCATTCACGTTCTTAATTATTATAAACGTAACCAAGAGGAGGGTATGTACTTGATCTTCGTCTTTGAGAAAGGGGAGGTCGTTAAAACATCCCCAAAGATCGAAGTCGTCGTTGCTAAGTACCTTGATTTGTTTGAGGAGCCTTCGGGAGTCGTAGACAGGGAGGTTGTCCACGCCATAAAAATCATCTAAAGTAGGAAAACACCAAAGGGGAGGATCTATAGGATGGATCCAACCGAGTTGGACGAGTTTTGTCGCCAACTGAAGCTCAGAATGAATGGTTGGATTCGGCCTACCACATCTCTCTTTGGTTTTCTAGTCTTATTTGTTATGAAGAAAGGGGGATCACTAAGGATGTGCATTGATTATAGAGGCCTCAATGCCATCACTGTTAAGAACGTTGAGCCTCTACCCCGCATCGACGACCTATTGGATAGGATGCAGGGATGTACATACTTTACCTAGATAGACCTTAAATCTGGCTACCATCAGATTGCTCTTAGACTAGAGGATCAACACAAAACCGCTTTTCAGACCAGGTACGATTTGTACGAGTTTGTGGTGATGCTATCCGACCTTCGCATCTTCAGTAAGACTATCGAGGAGCACATGCAACGCTTGGATGTTGTGCTTGGGCTCGGAAGGCAGCACAAGTACGAGATCTTGGAGAAATGTGAATTCGGTCGCACCAAAATCTTGTACTTGGGGCACAAGGTATCTGCAGATGGGGTTAGGCCCGAAGATGCGAAGGTGGTCAACACTCGTGACTGGCCATGAGGCCCACGACCTCAGTCTGTGACGGAGGTGAGATCTTTCTTGGGGACGACAGATGGGCCTGAAGTTTGCGTATGATGTTCATCATGACATGGTCCTCCCTTGTAGGCATCAACCAAGGGTCAAGTTACATCATTCGACAAACCAAACTCAGTTATCAACGCACTTAGGTTATCTGCTCTTCGCAACAACGCATCAGCAACCTTATTGTACTCTCCCTTCACATAGTCCAGTTTGAAGTCATTGAAGTTATATTGATCAATGACTTCAATCCAAGTTAAAGTGCGTCGAAAAGTACAAGCTGCATCTTGATCCACTTGAGTGTCTCATGGTAGGTCCTCAAATAGAATCTCTAGAGCAGATAATGCCTCGGATAAGAACTTTATAAAGGGCGTAGAGTTACCTTTCATAGGTGGATTTCGTCAACTTCTTTGATGGCATCTTCTTACTCATGTACTTGATCGGCCTTAACTTCTTCCCTTCCTGTTGAGCCAACATTGTGCCATATTGGCTTGTGTCAGTGGTTACGACGAATCGCTTCTCAAGATCAGGAAGCATGGGAATTTAATTATGTGTGAGAGCATACTTCAGTCGCTTGACCAGTTGCAGCTCCTGGAACCATCGGATTTGTAGAGGGGATTTCTTCGGTTACACCAACTGGTTTTCCTTACCAACTGCAGCTCTAGTATGTGAAGTTGTTGCAGCAGGCTGTCAAGCATATCATAAAATCTTAAGTAGCCACTGACAAGTTCCCATCAAGGAGATCAATGCTGCCCTCAACCATGGTTGGCCATGTGGACATCGATGATATCTTGGAACACAGAGATCTGCCTGTTTTGAAGCCTGTGGGCAGGGGAAGACAACCAAAACCTACAAAGGAGTACCGGGTCAGATTGAGGCATCATACTGATCCAAAGGAGGACCGTTGGTTCACAAAAGAGGAGCTTGTCAAGATAGCACCGCAGGTCATAGCGGAGTACGAACGAAAATTGAAGGGGAAAGCGCCTGCGTAGAAGCATCTTAGCGGACTTTCGAAGCTAAGGGGGATGGAATGCGGGGATTTAGCCCTCACATGGCCGCATGGCCGTGGCCTCCGGTTGCCCACGGGGCCCCTAGCAAGTATGTCGAGCGCCCTAAACGAAGGTGGGCTTGAGAATCGTCGAGGGGTCCCAAATCTGCCAAATCTCTGAGTTGGGCGCCAGACAGTTGCCACGCCCTCCTGCTTGTGAGAATCGGAATCTTCGAGGAAGCTTCTTGTCTCCTGGAAGCTTCGGTGTGGAAGCTGGCCTCTTGGCCTATCAGAAAGCAGGGAAAGACGTCACAGACCCCATGGGGTGGTTGGGCGCATCTTCAAGCTGCGGGCCCAGACAACTGTTTGAATCGGCCTAGGCGCAGACACTTTGGGTTGAATTGTCTGCATGCCAGGCCGAGCCAAGCCAAAGGCAGGGCTCACTTTCCATAAAGGAAAGTGAGAGCCCAACAGCCAGGACATTCTGGTATGTGCAGGCAATGCGGCCACGCTGCTGCTTTGTCGCACGAGCAGGCGCGCAAAAGCGCTTCAAGGTGATAGAGGGGCGCTGTGCTGGACTCGCCGGGATGGCGATCCGACAGGATGGAGACGAAGGGGTAGAGGAAGGAGGAAGTGGAGATGGAGCTGGAAGGGGCAGCGCAGCTCCGACACAGACTCAACACCGCATGTACTCCAACAAGTGCAAAAATGATGAATGACGAAAAACAGACAACAACTGGGGTATACCCCCAGTGGACTGACTGACTGGACTGGACTGGACTGGTACCGACAGTGGTACTGGGCAGGACTGGAACAGCACACGACCTGTGGGGTCAGGTCATGACCTGGTCCCACAGGCCGAACTGGCAAATAGCCAAATAGGCCCTGGCTGTAGGCTAGGGCAGATGGAGGCCCGCTGCACGATCCTCAGACCTGTAATGGATCGCAAGAGCCATAAACACGCTATCCGCAAAAGCAACGGAACTTTGCAATAAAAAGAAAGCTGAGAAATATAGGATGCGGAGCACGCTCCATGAGGAGTCCATGCAATGCAGCCTAAGCTACATAATGTCAAATGAAACACAAATGTCTGGTATACACATGCTATCTAACAACAAAAAATGAAATGCAGCAATATACCATCCTAAAGTCCTGGAGGCCATTGCCTTAGTGGGTGAGGGAAACATGCGCACAACTCACCAACTGGGGGAGGAGGGAGCTAGATCTGGGAGCAAGGAAGCCAAGATAACGGTGAACCACTAAGAGTGGGATGGTCTCAGAGGGGGTGAATGCAGCCTAAGAATCGAAACTCCCAAGGGCAGTCACCCACTGCTAGCTAACAACAGAAAATGAAATGTAGCAATATACCATCCTAAAGTCTTGGAGGCAATTGCCTCAGTGCTGAAAAGGAAAAAGAGCAATATGTCACAAGATAATGTCATGTCGTTGAACCACTAAGAGTGGGATGGTCTCAGAGGGGGTGAATGCAGCCTAAGAATCGAAACTCCTAAGGGCAGTCACACATGAAGGTGGGATAGGTCATCAGGCTCAAGGTGGGAGAGTGGTAACGAAACAAAACCAAGGACCCTAACAGATAGACCATCAGGGCGGGTAATGCTCGACAAAAGGATGACACCATGCAGGGTCGCGATACCAAGGGAGAGCCGAACTCAAGGAGACCCAGCTAAGTGAGAACCATCATGCGACAGATGCAAGGGAATATACAGGGTAGAGTGGTGGTGTGTGTGGGGGGGGGGACGAATGAAATCGTCGAAGTGGTCAATGACGTCGATGAAGTAGCAGTTGAGTCGATGTCGAAGTAGAGCCGCAAAACGCTAACATCCTGAAGAGGCTAATGATGGAGTACCTGATGGTGTGAATCAGTAGGGAGATGGTAGGTGATCAGAGTGTCAATCGTCAAGACGCCGAGGGCGTCGACGAGTGCGTTGTGGACGCGTGGAGGCGTTCGTCTGCTGCTGAAGGGCGGCCTCAGAGGGAGCGGGCTCGTCCTCAGCGATCTCCTCAGCCGGAGGAGGAGGAAGAGGGTCAATCGGCCGAGTAGAGCAGATGTCTCAGCACGACGAGCACGATCATATGCACGCACCAACATTCGGGCGTGCTCCAAGTGCTCGAGGGGCTCCCAAGTTGCCTCCTCATCAGGATAACCCTTCCAACGCACAAGGTACTCGATGCGTGGAGGCATATCGTCGGTAACTCGGCGAGATACGATGTCGGAAAGGACGAACTCCTCGTGACCGTCCACCATGATAGGTGGAGGGCGCTCATAAGGACGTCCGACGAAGTGCTCAGACGGTCTGCGATAAGGATGCCGTAAGGAGACGTGGTAAACATCGTGTACACGAGCCTGTCGAAGGTAATCAGGTAGCTTCACACGTAAACTGACCGGGCCAGCGACAGTATCAGAACCGACAGCCTGAAGGATGCGTCATGGACCGAAGAAACGACGCCTGAACTTGCGAAGCGTATCTGCTTCGAGCTGTAAGTGGTGTGCGTCGACGAGCACATCGTCACCTACTTTGAATGGGTGATCCATTCGTCATCGGTTTGCTCGTGCGGTCGTGCGAGTCTGGGAATCGGTTAGACTCTCGTGTGCGCGCTTCATAATCGTCGCCATGTGGGCGATCCAGTCATCCAGCGCAGGACAACGAGTGTCTAGGCGCAACCGCGATGGTCGTAGGAAGTCCGCGGGTACGCGAGGGTGGTAGCCGAGGTCGCAATAGAATGGCGACATCCCCGTGGCTGGCGAAACAACGTGGATGTACGCAATCTCCGCGTGGGCTAAGTGTAAGTCCCACTGCTGGTCATCGCTAACAAACTTTCGGAGGATATTACCGAGAGTTTTATTGGCGACCTCAGTCTGACCATCCGTCCGAGGGTGGTAAGACGATGAGAAGCGGAGCTGGGATCCGTACACCTCGTGTAGGCGTCACAATAATGTGTTGGTGAAGCGCGGGTCACTGTCGGAGATGATGCTCTGAGATAAGTCGTGATCTCTCACCACTCGGTCGAAGACGATGTCGGCGACCTCACGGGCGCTAATGCGATAGTGACACAGGACAAAACGTGCACGCTTCATGAAGCGATCGACGACGACCAAGATAGCATCATGACCGCGTTCATTGGGTGGGCGGAGGGGACCAATGAAATTCATCGAGATGGACTGCCAACGACCCTCGGGAATGGGTAAGGGCTGAAGTAACCCATACAGGAGGTGGTTCGCACTGTTCACCTCCTGACAGGCAGGACATTTCTGGATGTAGGCTTTGACGAAGTCCTTGGACTTCGGCCAAACGTATAGGCGGCAAACACGAGCCAACGTCTTGTGGAAGCCCATATGACCGACTACTGCCTGGTCATGGAACTCTGCTACAGCCTGGACGCAGAGTTGTCCGGTGGAGGGAATGCAGATACGTGGTTCTAGCTGACCAGATCTGCCATGCCAGTACACGAGACCGTTCTCACCAAGGGAGTATGAGGGAACAGTCTTGCCACTCCGCAGTGTCGCGTGGATGACGCGATAATCCGAGCAGTGACGGTACTGGGTGCGATATGCGTCGATCACCGACTGATCACCAGTGGTGATGGAGATGGCGGCAAGGTGGATGGGTTCCTGATTGTGATCAGGACGGCGGGACAAGGCATCGGCGACGCGGTTCGTTWCACCCTTGATGGGCTGAGTGGTGAAACTGAACTCGGATAAGTCACGCCACCAACGTGCCTGTCGAGGGGAAAGCTTGGGCTTCGTGAGGAAAGCCTGGACAACTGAGTTGTCCGTGCGCACCGTGAAGGGCGCCCCATGCTGGTAATGACACCAATGTCGGGTAGCATAAACTACTGTGAGAACCTCACGTTCGTAGGCAATGTAGTTTATCTCGGCAGGCAGTAGCTGACGGGAGTAGAAGGCGATCGGGCAATCCCCAGTACGAGCCTCAACAGTCTCATCCTCCGCAATGGTCGGGGAGTAAGTAATGGGAGGACTGTTAGTGGAGGGAAGGGGTGGGAGGATAGGCGCCAGTCGAGAAGCAGTGTCAGCAGGAGGGGGCGGGGAGGGAGGAACATGGGGATAAGGTGAATCAGTAGGAGAGGGAAACACCTGAGAAAGTACTGCTCCTACTGCAAAATCTGACGCATCAGTGGTGACGATGAAGGGGCGATCAAAATCTGGGAGGCGAAGAACCGGCGCACAAGTCATCGCCTTCTTGAGGGCGCTGAAGGCGTCCTCGCAGAGGGGTGTCCAAAACCACGGCGGGTTCTTCCGGAGGAGGGKGGAGGTAAGGACGTAGGAATACCTAGCGTATCCCTGGATAAAATTACTAGTAGTTGGTGAGGCCTAGGAAACTGCGAAGCTGCTTGGCAGATGTGGGGACGGGCCACTCTGCTTGGCAAAAGTCGGCCAGATTGGGGACCTCACCCATGCGGAGGGGCTGGGTATAATGATTCTCAACGGACTGCCTCGCAATTTGCTTGCGAGCACATCACACCACTGATCCTGACTGGTGGCTGTCAACGAGAGTGTGGGCGTTGCTATCTGCAACCAGCGAGAGACACGGGATGTGCCATCATACTCGGGAATGTTCGAGGTCCGCACGGGAGGATGTCCACTGTGCTGATGGCGGGGGGAGAGAGATCGAGGCGAGTGCACTGCGGCGGCGTAAGTCGGGGCCGCTGCAAGGGCAAAGGTGGGGGAAGGCTGTGGGCCGTGGCTGCTGGCAGATGGACCAATAGACAAGGAGGTATCGATCGCGGGTAGCTGTCCCAGAATGGCCAGGTAAGAGGGGAGAGGCTGAGGAACCGGTCGAGGGAAACGAGCCGGCATGATGGGGGTCGAGGAGGTGGTAGAGGAAGAAGAAGGGTGAGCAGCCTGTGAAGGGTGAGGCTGTCTCAGGGCCAGGATCTCCGCTTGAGCCTGTGCAATGGTGGCCTGTAAAGTGGTCACTCGTTGGGTGCGCGGGGTCGGAGGTGGAGGAGGCGGAGCGGGTCTCCCAGTGGGAGGAGTCCCAGCCTGGGTTGTACCCTGCTGTGGGGGTAGGGGAACGAAGGCGGGAAGAAGAGGGCGTAGTCGTAATGTCGCGACCGGTGCGGGAAGCTGGGAAGCAACACCGGTGTGGGTCAATGAAACTGTTGGGCCAGATGGTGGTATCTGGACCGCAGCACCTGCGGCAGCAGTAGGGGCGGCAGGGGCCAAAGGAGGTGCCGCAACAGACGGGGTGGTTTGAGCGGCAGCGGCACTCACCACTGCGGAGTGGGAGTGCTGGGCCTGAGCCACAGGGGAGGAAGAACCACCACGTCCGTGTCGTCGGAGTAGTGGGGAACCGGCCGGTGAGCCGGCAGGGGATGGGGTGTGAGAGTGGGGGGGAGAGCGGTGGGGAGAGCCCCTAGCGGATGACGTCAAGGGCAAGCGCATTGATTTGCGCTTGCAATGGTCCTAGCGTACTAAGTTGCGCCTGGATTGTTACAAGGACGGCATGAAGGTCCATGGTGTCGGCATGGGCCTGATCACGAGCCGCTAACTGCGCAGTGACCTGGGATGTGGACTGCGCCGCGACGATCTCCTCGGTTGTAGCACTCTCCATGAGCGGTGGAGGAGGAGAAGTAGACATGGTGGGAGGTGGGGGGAGATATGGGTTGTGGTATGGGGACAGGGGACCACTGGTGAGAGGGAGGGGACCGCGAGAGCGGAGTGGGTAGTCGTGGGTCGGCTCGCCCTGTGACCAGCGGGTCGCGCGTGAGATGGTGGCGCGAATCCTGTCGAAGGGAGAGGAGCCGTTCGGGTCCAGGGTGCCCGATGGGAGGAGGCGGGAGACTGGGGGGGGGTTAGGAGAACCCTAAACCCTAGAAAAACCCTAAGAAAACCTTAATTGGAGTTTAGGTGGTCAAAGGAGGGTAGTGGCGACCTAATCAAGAAAAGAAAGTAATAACTATAAAGGGGAGGGGCGGAGAGAATAGAATAAACAGTGAATTTTTGAGATAAAAAATAAAATAAACAAATAATTAGAAATAAATAAATAAATAAAATATAAAGAGTGAGGAGAGAGAGTATTTATTTTTTTGGAATTTTCGGCAGCATTTTCCCACCCCACATGAGGTCAAAAATGTGCCAAGAGGAAGGAAAGAGCAAGAGGAGCACACTAACTTTCAAAATGCAGCAAATTAAAATTTTCAAAAAAATAAATAATAAATAAATAAATAAATAAGGAGGTGGAGGAGAGTGAAGAGAAACTAAGTTTTGGAATTTTTCAAAAATTTTGGCAGCATTTCGTTACCCCCATGGGGTCGAAGTGTGCCGTAAAAAAAAAGAATGGGAAAATTTGGCCAGCGCTTCGCTACCCCCAAGGGGTCAAAATGTGCGGTAAGAAGAAAGTAGGGAGGAAAGACAAAATCTCGGCAGCACTTCGTTACCCCCAAGGGGTCAAAATGTGCGGTAAGAAGAAAGTAGGGAGGAAAGACAAAATCTCGGCAGCACTTCGTTACCCCCAAGGGGTCAAAATGTGCGGTAAGAAGAAAGTAGGGAGGAAAGACAAAATCTCGGCAGCACTTCGTTACCCCCAAGGGGTCAAAATATGCGCCGACAACAGAAAAAAGACGTAAGTCCTAGCAAGATATAAAGGCGTTGCAAAAAAATTTGAGTTTTTCAGAATAGATAAAATAAAAATAAAAATAAATCAGAAAATGAGAAAAGAAGTAGGGAATAAGATAATCCGAATTTTTGGAGGAGAAGAAAAAATTTAAATCAAAGAGAAAGAGAAAAGAAGAAATTTGTAGTTCGGTGGGGGGGAGATGGAAAAGTGATGAAGAAAAAGAGAAATAGGTGAGAAGAGAAAGAAAACGTAAAGTGGGAGATGGGGGAGGGTTGTAGTTGGGGTAGGGAAGGGGGAGAGGAGGGTGGTAGAATGGGAGAGAAGGATATGGAAAAGGTGGGGAGGAGTAGATGAGATTAGTAGTAGATGGTGAGTGGGGAGGAGAGGAGAGAAAAAGAAAAAGATGAGTGGAGAGGGATTGGGGGATAGTAGGTTAGTGCTAGAAGGGTGATACCAGGCTCTTGGATGGCCAAGAGCAGAGCTCTACCAAGATCCACAGGATCTTGGCCTTCAAGATGCTGCTGGTCTGATGCCTCGGCAATAATAAAAAATAACGTTGATAATATGTGGTTGGCTGAGATCTTGATCAGCCACAGATATCACTGTAGTGCAGCCCCGTAGCCAGGGGGGTCTTCAAGATCCTCAGCAAGCTGCCACGGGGCATTGCAGATAGCCACCAGCTACCAGCCACGTGCGCAAGCAGCAGCACTCACGCCCACCCGGGGGGAGGGGGCCACGTGTCCGTCTCTCCACGCTGCTGTTCTTTCCGTCGTTTTTTGTTGTTTTCGCCCCCAAAACCCCTGAAAATCCCGCTATCGGGATTACACCGATTCCTGCTGTTACGTGCGGGAGGGAGGGCGGGTTGGAGTGGGGACCGTTCCCGCTCTGATACCAGTGTGCCGGACCTGCGGAGATGGCGGTCCGACAGGATGGAGACAAAGGGGTTGAGGAAGGACGAAGTGGAGATGGAGCTGAAAGGGACAATGCAGCTCCGACGCAGACTCGACACCGCACATACTCGAACAAGTGCAAAAATGATGAATGACGAAAAACAGACAACAGCTGGGGTATACCCCCACCGGACTGACTGACTAGACTGGACTGACCTGGTACCGACAGTGGTACAGGGCAGGTCTGGAATAGCACACGGCCTGCATCAGTCGTATTTTTCATCACCACCTCAGGACACCCTTCACCACTTCAGGATGCAGCATGCCTAAACAGGTGGTTTTTTGGGTCTTCGGACCGTTCACCACTTCAGGACCATTCAGGTCTGAAAATCCTGAATGGTCCTGAAGTGGTGAAAGCTCCGAAGACCCTGAAAACCACCTGTTTAGGCAGGCTGCATCCTGAAGTGGTGAAGGGTGGTTTCCATGGTCTTCAGACCTTTCACCACTTCAAGACCATTCAGGATTTTTACAGGATTTTTAGACTGCCCAAAACTCTCACTTGACCACTTCAAGACACCGTTCACCACTTCAGGATGCAGCCTGCCTAAACAGGTGGTTTTCAGGGTCTTCGGACCCTTCACCACTTCAGGACCATTCATGATTTTTAGACTGCCCAAAACTCTCACTTCAGAATTTTCATTCCTGAATTTTCAGCTACCCGATAACCGCTTGTGGGTCCCACAGGCCGAACTGGCAAATAGCCAAATAGGCCCTGGTTGTAGGCCAGGGCAGATGGAGGCCCGCTGCAGGCGCTGCGGTGGCAGCGGGCGCACGGGGGCCATAGTCGGGCTCCTGGGGCGCGGGGGCAGGTGATGGTGATGGTGGTCTTCAGGTAGCAGGCGCATGTTGTGGGGAGCGTGTGATGAGGGGAGGAGAGAGACACTTACCTGGTGTATGTTGGTGGTCTACATTGGCGACGACGTCACGTACATTGGTCTTCAGCTTCGAACTGAATCCTGGTGCATGAACGTAGTTTAGGATAGATAGGCTGAGTAGTGTAGGCACGAGCGCTTCTAGGTGATAGAGGGGCACTGCGGTGGCAGCGGGCGCATGGCGGCCATAGCCGGGCTGTTGGGGCGAGGGCAGGTGATGGCGATGGTGGTCTTCAGGTAGCAGGCGCATACTGTGGGGAATAGGGGTGATGAGCGGAGGAGAAAGACACTTGGTGTATGTTGGTGGTCTACATTGGCGACGACGTCGCGTACATTGGTCTTCATCCTTGAACTGAATCATGTTGCATGAACGTGGATAGATAGGCCGAGTAGTGTAGGTTGGGCGCTGAGCGCCGATCTGGATGATCGACGTTGGATGCTATGTTGGTGTGGCCTGCAAGTGTCGACATTGGCATTTGGGTTCATTGTATTGCTATTATTTGGATGGTTGAACGTAGTGTAGGATAGATAGGCTATAAGTAGTGTAGGCTGAGCACTGAGCGCCGATCTGGATGATCGACATTGGATGCTATGTTGGTGCGGCCAGCGAGCGTTGACATTGACATTTGGGTTCATTGTACTGTTATTATTTGCATTGTATATTGGTGCATTTTGCTCTCTGCTTGGTACATGACTATCTGGACTACAGTGTGATTTTGCAATTTGGATTTTTGTCGATCGCTCTTGCTCATATTCCTTGCACATACATATCACTGTTATGATCCTGGCCAAGTTCGAAGTACACATTCACCAGATAGTACAATGTCGTCCAATTGCAGAAAGAAATGAATGAGCTTGAGAGGAGAGAGAGGGTAAGAAGAAGAAAAATAAGAAAGAAGAAGAAGATGATGTAGACCAGCATAATGATAATGCTCTTCTTCGCCAAACACTCTCGTCCTCCTTTACACCTCTCTTATTCACACAAGAAATTATAGTAATGTTGAATGATTGAGCCATAATCAATGTCTAAATCCCTCTTCTACTGCAGGTGTCACTTGAGGTCCACCGTAGCCATGGCAACCTCCCTCGCTCTTCACTCTCATAGGTCGAGGCTATGGCGGATTACTAGGTCTTGCCCTGATGCCCAAAGGACAACCCAAAGCAACTATGGTTGCTCTAGCTTAGGCCGCCATGCCTGCCTCTGCCTCGAAGCTTCTTGGTGAAGCTCTTCCCCAACGAGTTGCGTTTTCTTGAGGATGGTGAACACTTCCTCAAGGTGCTTCATGTGTTCCTCGATGGATTTGTTGAAGATCTAGATATCATCGAGATACACCACCGCAAACCGACCAATCTGTTCATGGAGGACCGTATCCATAAGGCTTTGAAAGGTGGTCGGTGCGTTCGTGAGGCCGAAGGGCACTACGGTAAATTCGTAAAGCCCATCGTGTGTCTTGAACGTAGTCTTGTGCTGGTCCGCAGGATCAACATCAATCTGGTGGTATCCAGACTTGATTATTTTCATACAAAGAGATTTGTTTTTTTTCTGGAACTTTTGTTGTAGCTTTTTAGATTTTTTTCAAGTTGAGAATTTATTAAATCAAAGCCATATTTCACCATTCCCGCAGTGCATGTTTTATGTGCAGGATTATGTAAAGTAGCTAACAAGTCATTGTRCTTGATTCTGGAATGATTTTTTCCTTCTAATATAAATTGGAAATTTCTTCTCGTTTTTTTACAGAAAATAGAATTTTTGAGAAAATAAAATATTGTTTTCTTTCCTTTTAAAATTGTAAGTCCGTAAATTGCATTGTTTAGACAACGACTTAAAAATAATCTTTTTTTTTGTTTACTATGTCTAGTGAAATTATTCATCAAACTTTCTTGAGAAAATGAAAATCTTTTGGAATGAAAGTTATGATTATTTCGTCGATTTGTTTTCGGAGTTCCTCCAACTCGTTGGATCCTATTCGGTACACGCAGCTCTTTGGAGGAACAACACCTTCGACAAACTCCATTGTGTGTCAGACCGATCACGTTTGGACTCCACGTGGTTCGTCCATAACTGTCGGGAATCGGTCAGGTCGGATTTGAAAGCTTGTAGGGACCGGTGGGGGTGAAGGATCAGCAAACGGGTCACCTAGATGAGGCCGTAGATTACGAATGGAGGCGACCGAATCTGAAAAGTCATTTGGACTAGTCGAAGGTAGAGTAGTAGAAGTGTGAGAAGTAGACTCATTAGGTGAAGTAGTATTGGTACTAGCTGCAGAAGTAGATGGCACATGAGTAAAGCGAACATAGGCAACATATATTTGTTCATCCTCTTTGTGCTTGCGCCATTTTTAGCAAAGTTGCATGGCATTGAGAAAAGTCATTGGGGACTCGTGCTTCTCATCCAAGAGGACGGGAAGCTCGTTCCCTTGAGCATCTTTGACCATGAAGAGTGGCTCCTTCCACCTGGTCCATTCACATTGGGACTGCAGCCAGCCCAAGCCAAGGGCTGCGCTGAAGGGACACTTGTCAAGGACATAGAAGTTCAATAAGTGGGTGACTGTCTTGTCCTTGTCAAAGGTAGTGCGCACACCTTTGACTGCATGCGTAGATGAGACAACTTCTTTGCTGCCTACTTGAGTCTGGCAAGGGTTCTGCAAAGCCACTGCTTCATTTCGACGCCCACTTTGTGTATCCCGTGTGGCGACATGAAATTAGTTGGTGCACTACAATCAATCAAGACAAAGAGATAGGGGTGGCTTATGAGAAGCTTAAAGAAGATTAACTTCATTGTCCCTTGAGCACGCTGATGTTTCATCTCAGCCCAATGCTCTAAGCGATAGTGGAAGTTAACCGCCTCAAACTCCTCCCAAGGCTCAACATACAAAGCATGACAAACTTCAGCCTTGGAATCAGCAGACGACGGGGCTTCAAGAGAGGACTGCTGAATTACATCAGATTCAATCTCCCTTGCCGTAGGGGGTGCTAATGCCAACTCTACGCCCGATTATGGTTTCCCTGTAGCCTATAGCAATCTTGCACTTCATGGTTCGTTTTCAGGCAATACAGGCAACCCCCTTTTTTCATTATAGCCTTCCATTCAGCCTCACTGATCCGGAGGTCCACCCAAGGCTTAGTGCTTGCATCCTTCGGCTTGGCTGGGTCTTTGGCTCCCTTTGGAAGTGCGGCAAAACTCCTTGCTGAATTTTGGTTCTGGTTTCCCTTCCCATGGTCAGTCTTTTTAACGACACAAAACTTATCATCTTCATTGTTTACGTCGGATTCTTGAGTTGAAGAGCAGGTTGTATCAGCGTCCTGTTCTTGGTAGTCGCCAAGAGTGGTGTCATCTGCTTCGGCCTCCCATTCCCCTTCCAGCAAGTCAAGCAAAGCTGAGCGATTGCAGCCACGAAATCGCCCACAAACAAAGGTCTTTTTGCTGCTTGCTGCGGGAAGGAGGTCTCCTGCCTCCAAACTGACTACATCCTTCATTAAGGAAAACCAGTCAGTGTAACTAAAGAAATCCCTGTCTAGGCGATTAGTTAAGTGAGTGGGAACCGTTTTGACTACATCCAAACATGATTGCGCAGTCAGCTCCAATTCTGGCGTTGCAAAGAGCTTGCCGACATGCAATTGCAATTTATGCATGGTGCCCCGCCACTTGTTGCGCTTGAGCTCATCAAGTTGTATCCTTACTCTCGCAGCAACATGCGGGTCTTTATATTGCTCTGCTAGTATATCCTCGAGAGTGGTAACTGGAGTGACTTTAAGCCACTAGGATAGGTTGATCTTGGAGTACCTAGCTTGCATGGCTTGGACTTCAAGGAAGCCCCTTACGACAGGCTCGATGTTCGTACCCAAGATCGAGGACTGGTTTACTCTTTGAGTGCCCTGTACCTCAAAGTAGGCTCTCATGGAGCTGATCCAGGACTCGACGTCCTTCTTGCCGTCAAATCTAGACGGTATCATCACTGCCTTCCTGTCCATGTATGGACTGCCATAGTTGGGTCCAGCTAATGCTGCTAGATCCTATCCCAGGGCTGCGGTAGTTGCAGACCTTCCTGCGCTGCCGCTTGTAGCAGCAGTGGGAACTGCACCTGTCGCAAGTCCTGACTGAATCACCAAACGCAACGACGAAGACCGAGAAGAAGGAGAGGAGTGGAGGGGTGCGAAGGTAGAACTTGAGGTTTGAGCCTGATGGATGCTTGTCATTTGTTGCAAATGATCGCAATGCTGTTTGGCCATTTCAGCCATTTGACTACGCATCTGGCTCATCTCTTCGAGTAGTTGAGATTTCACACTTGGGAGTTCACCAAGCAAATGGTAGTTCACTAGCGCACGTGCATACACAACCAGATCTTTTTTAAAGTCTGCATCAGATATATTTGGAACGGTTTTGAAAATAGCCTCCAGTTCGTCAGCATCGGTTTTTTGCTTAGCCTCTTCCGCCTTTTCCTCCTCAGCCAACTCATTCTGATAGAGGGCCTCATACAGTTGTTTGTCAACCTCACTCGTTGCATCCATGCGAGCCCTTAACATATCAGAAAGTATGGCTGGTGCCATGTCGGAACTACTAGCTCCTTCGGTTGCCATCTCTCGCCCTTCTCTCTTGTCCGCGCGTCTCAACGGGCATGTAGTGGATTTCAGAAAAACAAACTGAAAGTGTAGAGAAGAAGATAGAACTCCTAGCCGGAGCGGCAAATATTTGGACTAGAGAGCAACCAAAAAAAAAACAAATCAGAATACAATACATTCATAAGAGTGTTCTGATACCGCGTTCAAGTCCGACCAGACTAAGTACAAGATACCCTTGAGCCTAATCCAACTAGCACCGTCAAAGTACAACAAACCAGACTACAAGTAACATCATACAACAACGGAGAATTGAGTGGTGTATAAGGTGCAGGTCAAGCAGTGGATTGTGTGTCATCAGTCCGACAAAGCATCTCAGCCGAGATCCCCTCGGCAACGAGGGTTCTAATCAAAGAGAATAATACCATGCACATATACGTGGGCAACCCTTAGGTGCACGACACTTCGTCATGTGGTCCAGACTCTGAGATGCAGTATAACTCACAAACTCTGAGATGCAGTATAACTCACCCCCCTTCGTCATGTGGTCTTCCTAACCCTATTCACTACCTCTACACTAGTGTCCTATCATGTAGGAGGGTCTCACTTCCAACACCAAAGTGCAATGCCGGATCCCCCGCCGATGCTGAAGAACAAAGTATTAACGTGTAGTCCGTAGATGCAGAATGGCTACCTCCCTCAGGATCGCCTACTTGAGGGAGGCCCTCAAGTCACCAAGTGTGTCCCGTAGGTCAGCTTCCGGGTGCGAGTGCCTCTCACTGTCGCCTCTCTCAACTTGTCGCATGAAGTCCTCTTGATGTGTCTCGCCACCACATACTCACTCTCAATCTACCTAGTCAGGCTCAATGCCGACCTAGCATGACCTAATCAGGTGGGGGCAGCTTCCCTAAGCCACGCTGCCCCACTTCCCACTTCGGACCAACCCTAACCCTACGTGGTGAGCTCTTACCACTTTGGTCAGGGTTAGGGTGAATAAGTCAACTCTCACCAGCAAGTAGAATCTGCTCTGATACCAATGTTATGATCCTGGCCAATTTCGAAGTACGCATTCATTAGATAGTACAATGCCATCCAATTGCAGAAATAAATTAATGAACTTGAGAGGAGAGAGAGGGTAAGAAGAAGAAGAAGAAAGAAAGAAAATGTACACCAGCATAGACGAATGATAATGCTCCTTCTTTGCCAAACACTCTCCTCCTCCTTTACTCCTCTGTTCACACAAGAAATAATAATGGAATGTTGAATGGCTGAACCAGAATCAATGTCTGAATCCCTCTTGTACTGCAGGTATCACTTGAGGTCCACCATAGCCATGGCCGCCTCCCTCACTCTTCACTCTCGTAGGCCGAGGCTATGGCGGACTACTAGGTCTTCTCTGATCCCCAAAGGACAACCCAAAGCAGCTATGGCTGGTCTAGCTCAGACCGCCATGCCTGACTCTGCCTCGGAGGTTCTTGGTGTAGCTCTGCCCCAACAGGGGCCTTCCTGCTGCAGCGTCCACCAAGGCGATGAAGATGGCTGCCACCATAGCCAGGTTAGTACCTTTGGCGCTCCCCCTTCCTCCTGGTCTTCTTCCTCTTTCGTGTCCTGGCTCCTTCCCTAGCAGCGCTGCTCCAAGCACCGCCAACGCTCCAACCATTGTGTTGCCAAACTTGCACACCGACAATGAGGTTGGGCTCTTTGCCCGACCTGGAGATGTAGCGGTTTGCTTGCCTCTTGGGCGGACTTCCAGGCCGCTCGGCCTTCCAAGCAACCAGTACCTCCTCCCTTTCGGAAGGAAACATCATTGCAGACTCTGATATTGCTGGTACAGGCCCTAGACTCAGACTGGTTGGACTTGTACCCGCCTAGACCTAGCCTACAACTACTGGGCCTCTAAAAATGCCACTTTTGTCTTCTTCTGCTTGGACTCAAGTACCCGACACATCTACCTCTTCAGGGTGTGGTGCCGGCCTACCCGCTACTTGAGTGTTTCCCTGCTGCTTCAAGTGTTGCGGGCCTCTTCCCCCGCCACTTGAGTGTTTTCCCTCGCTGCTATCCTCAGTGTCATGGCCACAAGTAAGTACTGTCCCTGAGGGCGCAACGGCTCATGAGGGGGTCAATGTGGAAAAGAAGTCGACCATCTGCCTTCTCTTCTGTGTGAATGACATTCACGCTTGTTTGTAGGCAAGCCCACTGGTTAAGTACCGCTTTGCGGGTCACAACCACCACTCAGACAGACATGCAGACCAGCAAGCGTGCACACACACAGGCATTGTGGCATACTGATACCACCCGGGCCCCAGTTAGGGCCCGGTTCTGTAGCAGGCATGGTTCAGGGTCACGACGGGCCTAGTTTAGGTCCAGGTAGGCCTAGGACTCGTTAGTTCAATTTAGCGTCCGGCAGGCCTCGTTTAGACCCCTCCAGACCCTACGGCTAGTTTTAGGCCAGGTACCGGTTCACCGGTAGGCCCAGCCGGCGGCAGTTTGGCGCCCAGTTTCAGATTCCGAAATCGGATCTGAACTGTTGGGCCTGATCAACGGTCCAGACCGAAGGACCTCAGTAGGACTGAGGCCGACCCAGCACTATATCAGCTGGGTACCAGCCTCAGTCGGTAGGTTAGAGTGGACAGGAGGTTAGGCTTCGCGTTAGTCTTCAGGATTAGCGCAACATTTCAGCGTTAGCGGGATTAGCGCAGCGCAGCAGAGTTAGTATGAGCAGCGAGGATCTCTCTCTCTCTCTCTCTCTCTCTCTCTCTCTCTCTCTCTCTCTCTCAGAAGAAGAAGAAGAAGAAGAAGAGAGGAGAAGAAAAAGAAGAAGAAGAAGAAGAAGGTGTCAATAGCGAGAGAAGAAGAAGAAGTGCTCGATGTCAATAGCGAGAGAAGAAGAAGAAACAGAAGAAGAAGAAGAAGAAGAAGAAGAAGAAGAAGGAAGGAAGGAAGAAGGAAGAAGGAGAAGGGAGAAAGAGAAGGAGAAGAAGAAGAAGAAGGAGAAGACGAAGAAGGAGAAGAAGAAGAAAAAGAAGAAGAAGAAGCGCAGCCATTGGAACAGCGCCAGCCTGCTGCAGCGCCATAGCTACCAACCATGTAACCACGAATCTCAGAAGAAGAAGAAGAGCACCACGGCGAGGAAGGATTAGCGCACCCATTGGAACAGCGCCAGCCACCGGCCCAGCCCGCGGCCCAGCGCCAGCCTGCTGCAGTGCCATAGCTACCAACAAGGTACCAGGGAGGAAGGTCTTGCCTTCCCTCCCTCTTCTTCCTCCACCACTCTCTCTCTCTCTCTCTCTCTCTCTCTCTCTCTCTCCTCCTACCTTCTCAGTTTAAGAGTACTCTTGGGTTCTCCTATGGGACTACTACCAGTACGAAGGATGGTTACGAATTCTGATGATATTGGAGATAGCGACATTGGGACTATCGGTTGAGGATTACTCATGGGATCTGATGTCATCTTCCTCTGGAGATGTACTTTAAATTGTGAGATCGAGATCTGAGACATTGTGAGACAGTGTGTTCGCAACATTTCGGATTTTCGCTACCTCTGACATTTCAAGATACTATCTTTGGAAACATTCAGTTGGCGTCATCTTCCCTCTCCTCCTCCCTTCGTCTCTCTCCTCCCTCCATTCGTCCGTGGATGATCTCAGACCCTGGCCTTTCGTCTATGTCCAAGGCCAGGGCTTTCACACCCGAGATGTATGATTGAGAGTGTTCGATTGCAGTCCGAGTCCTTGTATCTCATGTATTTGTATTAACTCTGTATTATCTGGTCGGTTCTGGGAATCTGTGCCATACTTATGATTGTGCTTCAGGAGTATACAACAGTTTGGTATTGGAGCAGACCAGCATTGGATGACTCACCATAGATTGATTGATTGTTTGATTATCTAGACCTGTACTCTGTTATCATTAAATCGCAAGTTGCATTTTTTTTTTTTCTTTTCTCATACTTGCATAGTAATTAGGTCGTTTGAATTATAATTTTAGGTTTTGCGACTTTTTTCCAAACTGCGCAAATTAGGGAATCTCTAATCACAATTAACCTAATTAACGCTAATGAGGGTTCTGCCAAAAAAATTTTGGGAGGCCATGTGGGCTAGTATATCACAGGATCTGATGGAGTACTACAATGCGGTATGGACTGCAGGTCAAACAGGGGAACTGGTGGGGCAAGGGGTGCTGACACTACTCTATACGTAACTATAGGCCCATTACCCTGCTAACGGTGGTCTACAAAATGATGGCCAAGGCACTTGCAAATCGACTAACCCCAGTAATGGCCGACATCATACACCCCGACCAAACCGGTTTCATCCAAGGCAGAAACATCCAGGACAACGTCCTCCTGGTCAATGAGATGATCAAGCTAACAAGGCAGTCCAAAAGCAATGCAACAATCATTTTCATTGACTTCGGAAAGGCCTATGATCACGTAGATTGGCGCTTCTTAGATATGTGCCTGGCAAAACTCAACTTCGGGCCTTCCTTCAGGAGATGGATAACAATCCTTCACGCCAACGCCACCACCAGAGTTATGGTAAACGGCAACCTGGCCCCACCCATATCCCTACAGAGATCTGTCAGGCAGGGTGACCCAATAGCCCCGTACCTTTTCATCATCATTATGGAAGCGCTTGCAGCCAATCTGAGAACACACAAGGATATTAAAAGGATCCAAATCTCAGCAATCCCCCAGGAGCCCATCCCGGTATGCTCACTTTTCGCCGACGACCTCACTCTGATGGTGGATGCATCAACAACATAAATGGAAGAAGTAAAAAATATGATGGACCGCTTCTCGCAATACTCAGACATGAAAATTAATTGGGGGAACAAAACCCAAGGATGGTGGATACACCACCAAGGGGTGAGGCCGCCAGAACAACCCAAACTCAACTGGCTTCCAAAGGAAGCGCCCATCAGAGTGCTGGGGATCTCAATCTCAGCAGAAGGCAGGCCACCTTCCAATAATGAATGGATTACGGGCCCACCCTTGGCAAAAATGACGCTTTGGAAGGACAAACACACTTCCCTGTTCGGGCGCTCCATGATAATCAATAACGTGGTGTTGGCCACATTGTGGTATAAATCAGCAATTTGGGCACTGGAAAAGGACTTACGGCCCCTGAATTGGCAGATAACTGCCTTCCTATGGAGAGGCGACCACCATAAACAGAACGTAATCAGCCGGGTGGCGTGGCACTCCATCACTCAACCCAAAACAAGAGGGGGCCTAGGTATCATCGACCCCTTGCTCCAAACAAAAGCGCTAGCAATCCAATGGCTCAAACGCCTGCTTTTTGACCCAGAGATCCCATGGAAAAGCCTGGCCCTAGAACAAATAGCCCGTCTGGCCCCACAAACATCGGACGTCAAGGACCCCCTGATGTGGCTAGAGAACAGAGAATGGCCAATCCCAAGAGCAAAAGTGCGGCCACCGGAACACGGCCCAGAGTCCCCAAGATCTGATCTGCGAAAGGACCCTTTCTGGCCCAACCTCCTTAGAACATGGAGAACCCTCCCCCTCCCGGACAAATGCCCACCAGATAGATGGGAAGAAGTGGCACGTCAAACGTTATTCGGCAATAGATGGGTGGTGGACGCAAGAGTCCAGACTCTTCACTGTATGGTCTCTCCCTGGCGAGGCTGGGTCATAAGAGGAATGACAAGGATAAAAGACATATGGGACACAACCAAAAACGACTAGATCACTCCAGACCAGCTAAGGGAGCGATTACGATACTGTCACCGGCCCCAAGAAGCTCTAGACGAGATCGTAGAAAAAATCCCACTGGAATGGTGGCGGCTCATGCGCAAAGGCCCGTCACTGCAGCAATCAGATTCGGTAGCGTTCTGAGATCTACAAGGAAAGGTAGGGAACGTGGTATGCTGCCATCCCGATGGAACAGTGGTGGTAAGCCTTTTTCAAATACGAAGAGGTAATGTAATAGAAAGGAGCAACCAAGAGGAGACGGGGAGGTACCAGAAAGATGAAATCTTCAGAATCAGAGTCTTAAAGGAGGGGGAGCAATGGATAGCCTTCCTCCTCTCCACACCAATCCACCATCTGCCTCTGGACCCGATAGAATGGAAATGGACAACACGTACAGGAAAGGGCAGGAGCCACACCAAGACCCTGTACAGTATGACAGTCAAATCTACCTACAGACTTCTCAGGCCAAAGATCACCCTCCGGGATCAAGTTGAGGAGCGATGGAGAAACCAGTTGAACATTAGCAAAGAGGAGCTAAGGCCCATCAAATGGTTCAGCTCGTCCAAAATGAAACCCGCCAAGTTCGCCTCGCTCCAATGGCAGATTGAACACYGYTGCCTGCMAACCAACAACTGGCTCATAGACAGAACATCTCTAGAACAGAAAGGGTTAGCCCTACCCTGGTGCAAGCTGTGCACAAATGCATTCCCATCCAGAAAACGGCCAGAGACAATCCGAGCACATATTCCTACAATGCCCGGGTGCCCTCTGGCTGTGGAGATGGTGGGACAGAATCTGGGACCATCTCCAAACAAAAACGACGTGGCCCTGGGACTGGAGGGCCCTGTTATGTGAAGCCGAGACCGGGCGGCAGGATGACCCCCCAGACGAATTTACCACCAGTTTGTTTAAGTCGGGGCGCAAGGCGGTCCTGTGGGCATTGTGGCGAAGACGCTGCACATACGAGATGGAAGGAGCAAGATTAGGAGGACCCGAAATCACAGAGAGCGTGCAACAACAAATCCAACTGGAAATAACGACAAAATGGGAACACGTCAGAGCACAAATTCGCCCTCTACACACAATTAAAGACATTGAGCAAAGAATCCAAGCGTTCTCTTCAAGCTGGCTGGGGGGGATTACCGGTGGGAGGATAGGGAAAGTGGAATGGAAGGGGGCCAAAAGGGAAGAAATGGAGGGCCAAGAGAGGATGGATATATAGAGGGACTACCAACTGATTTTTCACAACTGGACTGACATTGACACAACTATTCCACTGAAACCCCCGGAAAATTTCCATGACTTTCCCCCCCCGCCTTCAAACTGCCTAGTGGGAATGCAGTGGTACGGAATGGATGCTTGACTGGTGGTACAAAGATGGGAAGGGAGAGGGTCAGGTACTAGCTCTTTGCTGCAATGAAAGGGAGAAAAGAGGACAGGTAGCCAATCTAGTCAGGCGCCCAGCAGCAGGGTGAAGAGTCCTCAAGGTTAAAAAGGTGTCTTGCTCAGTCAATTTTCGGGCTTCACGGTATTCACCGCTGACAGGCGGTCATTAGAACAGATATACATAGATATGTTCAGAGACGTTGGACCCGGTGCCTCCCGGGAACGGCCAGCTCATTGGTACCACTTCCAGAACAAAACAGACTGAGGAGGGAGCCCATAGGTAGCAGTAGAAATTCGACCCCTCCCCTGCTCTGTCAATCCCCTGGTCTCCAGGGCAATCAATGCGGGCAGGTTCCTCATACGGTTTCTCTGATATGCTCTGGTGTTCTTCAATTGTAACACACTCAAAGGGACGCTGGACCCATTTTCCAGCAGGTGACGCTTCCCACCAATAGATGGAGCCATCCCCAGGTGCTAGCCGTGTCTGCCCGTATCAGCATCGCAAGCATTGGAGGGACAGTTTCAAAAAAAAAGAAAAAAAAAAAAGGGTTAGTCCTAACCTAATCTACACGACCTATCAAACCTATGGGAAGTAAGTGCCAGCCAGGCACTGCGCCAGTGAGCATGGTCACAACTTCATGGAACTTTCACGTTTTGCAAATCTTTTATTGTGTGTAAAGGTTGAATCTTTCCAACAAATCTTCCTACTACCATTGATCTTCTACTTACTTAGTGACCTCGTAATGATGCTAAATTCTCGTGATTAAATTTCATAAAATTATTAAATTATGTTTAAAATTTAAATGTTTAAACTTGCTTAAAGTTCCTTAAACTTTATTCATTTTTTCTTGTGCAAATTTAAAATTTTTTAATGAAATATTTAACTTTTGCAAATTTAATTGTTGCAAATTTAAATATTCTTTAGTTAAATATTTAATCTTTTGCCAAAATTAAATTTTATTTAATTAACTCGTATTTTCCGATTAAAATTTATTCAATTAAATATTTAATTTCTTAAAATTTGAAATTTTTGTGAGGGGGGATTTTTTTTTTTTTTTTTTTTTAGTGTCAAGCTTCGAGGTCAGGGAGGAAAGGGACTGCTTGTGCATTGTTTGCCTCTCTGCCCTTCTTCCACCCCTACCTTCTCTCTCTCCTCCTCTCGGTACTGCGGGCTTCAGTCTCCACCCACTATTGTGCCACATCAGCAGCGGGCCACGAACGCAGATTGCCACATCAGCCGCGTGCCACCTCAGCGTGCCACGACAGTCGAGTGCCCAATCAGCAGCGGCCACATCAGCAGGTGCCACCTCAGCAGTGACACGTCAGCAGCAAATGAGGACCAGAGTACTTAATGCGCCACAGTCAACGGCTTGCTGAACGCGGATCCGCAGGAACCAAGCCCCAACAGGGTCCTAAGACCCTCGGATCCCACTCAGGCGACGCACAACCATGGCCGCTACCGCTGACGCCAATGCACAAGCCAGCCCCAAGAGGGCCGGTCACCCCTCCTGTACCAGTTCAGCAAGCAGATTACACGCCACTAGCGTTTCTCAAACGCCTCCAGCTCTACTCGGAGACCACTGCAGCTGAACTGATCAAGTGGGAAGAGGAGGAAGCCGCCTGCCAGCAGGCAATCCAACGCCAGCTGGCAGAGGCAAAGGCAGCACGTCAGCAGGCCGCATCAGAAGCTGCAGCAACCGCACGGTTGCAACAGCAGCAGCAGGTCGAGGCAAGCCAGAACCAAGTTCGTTACCAAGCTACAATGGAGCTCGCCAACGAAGAAGCCATGTACCGGAGGTTACTTCGACAGCAGCATTTTCGAGCAAACGAAGAAGAGGAGCCGACCGAGGAAGAGAGAAACAAGGAGGCCACAACAATTTTGATGGAGAATCTACTGTACACGTGCAATTGGCAGCGACGTGAACTGCTGACCATGCAAACGGTCTTCATCCGCCATGAAACAACGTTTAAAACATTGGACAAGAAGATCGCTACCCTGCAGGCTGAGATCAGCACACTAAAGGCCGCCAACAGCCAGCAGCAGACAATCAATGACTAACTGCAGACCGATGTCAGCATGGGGTTGGCACGACTGTCGACAGTGAGCGGCGCGTCGATGTCGATATACTGTTGCGTTGCGTGCTCGCGGTCGATCTTCGCAAGATAGCTACGAAGGTCAACAACCGCTACTCCGCCGTCCGTCGACGGAGGTGGTACTGCAGTGTGCAAGTATTCGCGCAAATGTGCCATCAAGGCGTTGCAATGCGGTGTTGGCAAAGAACCGGAGGAGGGAAGATGTAACCATTGGAAGTCCTCAACCGTCAACGGGTCGAGTTCCTCAAGACTCGCCCAAGTTGACGGATCCTCCGATAGAAGGGTTGGCGAAGCAACCAGTTCGTTGGCTGATGACGGAACTACCGCGCATGCGCTTGAATCTTGCACGTGGAGAGGCTGGTTCAAGGGCGGGACCAGCTCGACAGCATGGTTCTCAAAATCAATACGAGAACTCGCGATTATCGCGTCATCCCTGGACGTGAGAGAGACTGCTAGCAAGGCAGCCAAGTCCGGCGGATTGGGGAGTGATGTCGCTGCACTTCCCGCGGTGCTCAGTTTCTCGAGCTTGGACGCTTGACATTTTCCTTGTCCTTGTCGAGGCATGCGCTGGTGATGTGTTTGGTGCTGTTGCACCATAAATAACATCCCCATTTCTGCCTCGGTTTGAACATGTCTTCGGTGATACCGAATTTCGTCCATGTTGACTGTCGTGCTTCATCCGCCGATGCTGGTTTCGCCTGTTTTCCCCCACGGGGTTTTGAGCGTTGCAGTGGTATCGCTGCCGCCACATCTCCGTCACTTGATGTAGACGCGTCTGCGTGGTCCTCACTTGATCCTTGTTTGATCGCCGCTACTTGCGGCGTCCGCTAGCCTTTGCCTTTCTCCACGTAACCGGGCTGTTGGCGGGCCTCGTTGGCCGCGCGCCGGTTACCTTGTATGAGCTCCCTTGCCTTTGAGATCATCTCATCAAAGGTCTCATATTGGAATTCGCTGCCCAGTGCAACTGTCAAGGCATCGCAAGAGCGGGCGAAAAATTCGGCCCGGATTGCGTCAAATGGTAAGTTCAACTTCGGGGTGGCGATGAGTCTTTCAGATCGGAAAGGCAACCTGCAGTGCCTTGGATCGATGGTGGAGCGTCTCGCAACTACATCAGCCAAGACTTCATTGCACACGCAGGGCTAGGCCCGCGCGTTCGAAGGAAAAGTCAGTCGACGCACGTCACGTTGGCCGATGGTCACACGCAAAAGTCAATCGACCATTGCGTTGACTCCGTGCCCATGTAGTTCTCCCCGCTAGCATGCGAGGCCGTGTCATTCGACATATTGGACACTAAGTTCGATATGATCTTAGGCATGTCGTGGCTGCAAAGCGAAGACCATCCGGTGAACTTTCATCGATGCACCGTTCACGTTCGTGATCGGCGTGGCGAAGTAGTCCCGTGTACGGTGCCGCGTCTTCATCCTTCAATTGGTTGTCACGTGGTCTCCGCGGCGAGCATTCGTCAATCCATCCGGCGGAACGACATCGAGGAGATGGGCATATGTTTTCTTCACGCCCTCCCACTCGGTGATCAGCCCAAGACGGACACATCGGACCCACGCATCATTGAGCTTTTGGACAGCTATGAGGATGTCGTCCAAGCTCCCGCCGGAGTCGTACTGGATCGGCCCATACACCACGGGATCACTCTCGAGGATGGTGCCGTACCTCCGCGCGGATGTATCTACCGCATGAACGAAGAGGAGCTTCAAGTGCTTCGGGCACAACTAGATGACCTCTTGGCCAAGGGCTGGATTCGCCCTAGCTGTTCGCCATACGGTGCTCCCATTCTCTTCGTCTGGAAGCAGAACAAGGACCTTCGCTTGTGCACCGACTATCGGAAACTTAACGCGCAAACGATCAAGTCGTTGGCCCTCTCCCTCTGATCGATGATCTTCTCGAGCGATTAGGCGGCGCCAAGTACTTCTCGAAGCTTGACCTCAAGTTCGGATATCACCAGATCGAGATCCAGCCAAGAGATCGGTACAAAACCGCATTCAAGACGCGGTATGGGCACTTTTGAGTGGATCGTCATGCCTTTCGGTCTCACCAATGCCCCGACTACTTTCCAAGCGGCTATGACGACGGAATTCCGCGACCTGCTCGACCGCACCGTACTCATTTACCTTGATGATATCTTGGTTTCTAGCCGGTCGTTGGACGAGCACCTCGAGCACCTTCGCGCCGTTTTGGAGCGGCTCCGTATCGCCAAGTACAAGGCAAACAACGACAAGTGCGAGTTTGCCCAGCAAGAGCTGGAGTACTTAGGCCATTACGTTACGCTGCAAGGCATTCGTCCGCTCGTGGACAAAGTACAAGTCATTCAAGATTGGCCGGACCTCAAGTGTACTACCGTCGTCCGCTTCTTTCTTGGCTTAGCATCATATTACATGCGCTTCGTCAAAGGTTTTCAGCGGATCGTTGCACCATTGTCGCGACTTCAGTACCCCTTGGTGCCCTTCGAGTTCAATGACGAAGCCCAGCACGTGTTCCATACACTGAAGACGGCTTTGCTCCAAGCTTCCGTCTTAAGCATCTATGACCCGACCTTGCCTACCAAAGTGACTACCGACGCTTCCGGCTACGACATTGGCGCGGTTTTGGAATATCATGACGACACAGACTGGCATCCGGTTGAGTACTTCAGCCAAAAGGTGCCGCTCATCAATGCACTGGATGATGCGAGGAAGAAGGAACTGCTAGCTTTTGTCACTGTACTTAAGCGTTGGCGTCACTTTCTCCTTAGGCGTCGGCGATTCACGTGGGCAATGAACAACAATTTGTTGACTTATTACAAGACGCAAGACATGGTGAGCAGCACGATCGGTCGGTGGATGTACTTCATTGACGAGTTCGACTTCACCTCCAAGCATATACCGGGCTCCTCGAACGAGGCAGTGGATGCTCTCTCGTGAAGACCTGATGTTTGCGCCTTGGTGCACTCCACATTCGGCCTCGACGAGGACCTGCAACAACATTTCGTAAACGGGTACAAGTCGGATCCGGGATTCTCCACACTCTATGCAGACTTGTCATCGGATAAACCGCCGACAAGCAATTATCGCATTGTCGACAGCTACTTTCTTCTCCATACACGAGGCAAGGACTTGTTGTGTTCCCCAAGACGGCATCTTGCGCACTCGCCTCCTTGGTGAATACCACGATTCGCGGGTGGCGGGACGCCTTGGCATCGCAGGCATACTAGCGCCAGCGATTTCACTGGCCGGACATCATCAACGGCGTCAACCGGTACATTCAGTCATGTGCAGTTTGCCACCGGAACAAAGGGCGCCATCAGCTCCCGTACGGCGAACTGAAACCATTGTCGATTCCTCAGGAACCAGGTCTGTCCATTGCTATGGATGTGACCTGTCCTTTCCCGCGCGATCGCCTTGGCCATGATGGTATTCTCACGGTCGTTGACCGTTTGAGCAAGTACGCTCGATTTCTTCCATGCAAGTATCATGCGACGGCTCCCGAGCTCGCACGACTTTTGCATACCGGCTGTTTTTGCAGCCACGGCGTTCCGGAAGACATCGTCAGCGACCGCGACACTCGTTTCATGTCAGCCTTTTGGACGACACTCATGGTGGAATCCGGCACCAGCATGAAACCAAGTTCCGCACGGCATCCTCAAACGGATGGGCAAACGGAACGTGCGCACGAGACTGCGCAGATGATGCTCCGCACACTCATCCGCCCGGATGAGAAGGACTGGGTTGACCGCCTTCCCGACATCGAGTTCGCCTACAAAACTTTGGTGCACCGAGCGATCGGCGTGACTCCCTTTAGGTTGCATCACGGTGGACGGAATGACCGCATCTTCGCAGACATTTTGTTTCCACGGGCTGCCGATATCGACGCTGCTTGCTTTCCGGCTTCTACATGGAAGTACAGGGAACTGCTGGCCAAAGCCCGCGCAAATATGCAAAAGGCTCAGGTTCGTATGCAACAGCAAGCGAACCGGCGTCGCATCCCATGTCCAATCCGCGCTAGCGACCTGGTTTGGGTCACCTCCGAGGAATTCGCGCTCGAGCAGCACGTCTCGCGCAAGCTCCTCCCTAAGTGGTTTGGGCCATGGAAGGTCACTTCAGCAGCTGGCCACCCCGCTGGTCCATCTTTCATAATCGAGATTCCCCCGCTTTTGACAGTGTCGAGCGCATCGGTCCGACACTACTCAAGGGCAGCGCGGGACCCTCCCGACCGCGCCACGCAAGAGTTGGGTCTTAGTCCTCGTCGTGATACATATATGGAGCTTCCGCAAGCCGCTCCGGCCAAGTGCGCCAGCCATACCTCTCGCGAGCCCCTACGACAGGATAGGGCCTACGCGAGGCACGACTCACCTCCACCTTACGGGAGTTGTCACCTCCCTTCGGTGGGCGTATCCTCACTGAGCTACCAGTCCACAGTACGAAAGATGATCCGTCGCAATCACAGAGGTGGACCAGCCGAGGGCGTTTTTCGTTTGTTGTAGCATAGGGGGTGCGCGCGGTAGTACGCCTCTATCGGACCCGTACGCGAATCGACACCTTGGGGGGCTGAGGTCCCAGGCACGATTCGTCGCCGGTCGACTAGGACGCATCCCACACGCCACGCGCACACCACTATAAAGAACATAAAAATAAAACACACTCATACACACTCATACACGAAACGACACAAAACGACACAAAACAAACAACGCGACAACGCTCTTAGTCCCTCGGTAGCCATCCCATAACTTTCTGACCCGGAAATCAGATACGCGTTGCGCGCAAGACTTAGTATAAAACTGCGCGGACGCAGGGTCCTCTCATATCGACTCGCAATGCAAGCGTGCGCAAGCAGTCGCAGTGATGGCGTACTATGTAGTGCCCATAATCAAGCGGTCCCTCGTGGAAGTGTCAGACTCGAAGTATCGTGATGGTCTAATCCCTCACGATATTGCCCGGCTGAAGGAATAGTTGTGCGGCCGCCGCGAGACCTTCGACCTTTGGCCTGAGTGTCTCGGTAGGCAAGGCAGATAGGCTCTGCACGGGGGCAGATTCCTTCCCTGCAGAGTCTAGGGCTTGGGATGCCCTGGACAAGGACCTTGAATCCCGGCCTAGGACCAACGTCCGACTAATAATTTATTAAGAAGTACATAACCAATGGAGGGGTCTTTCTTCATTCTTTCGACCTCAACCCCCATTTAATCTTTAATACGTGGGCCCCTCAGGGCAAGTGAACTCCCAACATAAGTACACATATGTTTATACGTATATATAAAGGGAATAAGTATGTGACGATCACTTCTCACAATCACAGTGGGGCTCCTCACAACCATATGTATATGTGTGATCGCAGGCCGTCAAATCCAAAACTCGAACCACGGAACATACCTGCAATCACATCAAAGAGTCAAACAAAATCCACGCACTAGACATAGTCAACCCCAACCACTTTCTATACTCATACCCCTCGCTTTAGCCATGCAAGCCCCAACCTCCAGCCAACCAACCATAATTACATACTCAGTACCTTTGTTAAATGGCCATTCAATAAAAGTCCGGGTGAAACCTTAATAAAACAATAAAATCACCAGGGCCAAAACCTTTTAGGTCGAGTATTGAGGGTGAGTTGGAATTGAGTCGTAAACCGACGAATCGGCAACCGACCTGTTATCAGTGATAACAGAAGGTGATCCTCGTGGGATCAAAGTTGAATCTAGTCCAAAATATCCTGAATCCAATTGTTCAAAGAGGGACCTGTAACATGAAAAAGGCCAATGTCCAGGCTAAACTTATAAACGCACAAGGAATAATCTCCATACCCTGTTCTTACAGAAATCCTCCTGATAACCAAGCCTAAGCCTATCCCTGCGCACGTGCCCAAGAAAAAAAGCAGACCTTTGGCATCATCTTCCCTACCCAGGGTGGACCGCCAGAATTGCCACCTGTCGAAATATAATCTAACTCCTCTAAATTAAGAAAATTTCGGCAGCGCTTCCCGTAGGAAAAGTGCCATCGCAAAATTTATACTAGGCTAAAAATCAAACTTTTGGATTCCAGAAAGTCAAAATTTGTCCAACTCCCTGAATTAGTAAAAATTTGGGCAGCACTTCCTTTAGAAAGGAAGACTTTCCAGATTTATACTAAGCCAGATATGAACTTGAACATAATATCTGAGTCCTGCTAAGATGAAATTTAACCAACTCCTTAGATTTGTAGAAATTTCGGCAGCGCTTCCCGTAGAGAAAGTGTTATTCCAAGATTTATACAAAGTTAAGTTTATAATCTGAAATGGCTTTGACTTTTAAGGACCAATTTTGTCCAACTCCCTGAATTAGTAAAAATTTGCGCAGCACTTCCTTTAGGAAAAGAGGCTTTCCAAATTTTACTAAGTCAAAGAGTAAAAAAGAACTGGATCCTGAAAAAGACAAAGTTTTGACTAACTCCTTGGTTTTGTAGAAATTTTGGCAGCGCTTCCCGTAGAGAAAGTAACTTACCAAAATTTATACAAGACCAAGTAAAAAAATAAAGGATCCCAGAAAATGCAAAAATTGATCTAAGTAAAAATAAACTTCTATGGCTCTAGCACGCGGCGAGCAACTAAAGTAACTATCTATCAACTGAAGCTCAGACTAAGTAGTGTCATCACTCAGTCACATGCTGGCCAAACCACAAAGGTAAGTACTCTCACCATCCCCGAGTCAACTTAGCAAACAATAGTTCATAGTTTTTCAATGATTTATCCCCTTATACCCAGCTTACATAGGGCATAAAGCTAGACCACCAAAACTTATGGAACATGTCTAGCCCCGCCGTGAAGTATACACAAACATAGGGCACAACAACTTTTTTCTTCTTTGGGCATATGGCTAGGCCACCCTAGCCACCCTGAACTGTTCAAGTATCCAAAATTTATATAATTGTCTGCACTTCATCTTTTGAGGTAGCATATAACTGAGCCGATCATCTTCAGCTCAAAACTCAGTCTGCCCCTTCGTACCACAAGTTTTATTCTTAATTAATACTCTCTGCAGTTGGTGATAAGCCATAGTCAGACCACCCAAACTTATGGAACCCTGTCTGAATAGCCTGTTCATAAATAATATAATAATAGAGTATAGCCAAATTATAACCTTCTGGTTCGAGCATGTGCGAGGCGTTGGGCCAAGACCACCCAAACTTATGGAACATGTCTTGGTCCTCAGCCTGGTTCGTTTCCCTTAAAACCAAAGCAGGAAGAGGTTGAGCCACCCAAACTTATGGAACATGCTCAGACCTCCTCGTTCAGGAACTAAAGAAACTGGCAGAAACCCAAAGTAAACAAGGCGACCAAGCCACCCAAACTTATGGAACATGCTTGGTCCCTGAAAAGTCAACCACAGTCATCCCTCACAAGTCGGAGCAACCAGACCACCCAAACTTATGGAATATGTTTGGTCCTCCAGGCAATCCAAAAATAAACATAGCACTGGGCCTTCCCAAACTTATGGAACTGGCCCAGCCTTTAGTTGACCCAGTCAAACTTCATGCAAAACTACCTTTCTCCCACCCTTCCCCCAAATGCAATTCCACAATCTGCTTTCAGTCAGATAATGAAACTGAAACTAACATTGTACATGCGTTCCTTTACTTAGTCTGGTCATGTCCTGAAGAGAAAACAAAAATCATAGGGACAGGCATGCATACGTCAATCAAACTACAGGGGGAATAGGCAAACATGGGTATAGTGGGTTATACAGATAGAGATAGTTTACCTGATGGTTCCCTGCCTCCAGAACCTCGCCTAGGTTCCGGCAGAGCTCCCGCAATCGGTGGGTTGACTCCCCACAGTCTTGCTGCGGACCTACGGGTTGCAATCCCGCCTGCCGCCCTCCTCTCAGAACTGGATTAAGAAAGGCAGAAGATAGGGGTTTCAGACTCTCGAGATACAAGAAGGGGATAAGTCAACTCTCAGGAGAGGGCCTCGATACCGTCATTCGCCAGAGGGTCCCGCAATGGCAACCAATGTAACAGTTTGGTCAGCTCTGAAGTCAAATCGTTGAGATCAACCCCCCTGACGACCTCCTAGTTTGCAGCATTAACTCCCTACTTGTCCAGTCTGATCACCTCCCCGAGTCTCAACACCTCTCCTCAGCCCAATCACTCTCCTCAGCCCAATCACGGCCGCACAACAGCCTGTAACAGTCCTTAAACGCAGCAGCAGTACTCAGCGGTGGTCAATGGCAACAGCAGCAGTCGCCAACAACAACAGTTTTCAGCAGCTCGTAGTTGTACGCAGCAGTATGCAGTAATCAACAGTAGGCACTAGCAGCAGCATACAGCGGTGGCCAGCAACAACAGTAACAATCCGCACTCAGTCTGCGGCAGCAGCAGCTTGTGCACAATACGCAGTAGCAATCCGTACACAACCAAGAGCAACTCGCAGCAGTAGTCTGTGCACAGTATGCAGCAGCAGATTGTGCGGCCAGCAGCAATCTCAGCAGGTAAGCCTCCGGCCCCCGTAGTTACTTTTCCGCTACCCTGACCGAATCAAACTTGCAACGCTGGGATGAACCTTCCACCCACAAATGGTACTGCCGCAAGGTAATCCGGCCTGCTATACAGCAAGCCGAACGTACGCACTTGGCTGTGCACTAGGCTAGGGTCTCACCATCCTATATGGTGGAACATGCAACGTATTGGCCAGCGGATGGCCTCTGAACCCTGCTGCTTGCCGACAGTTACTCCGCTTAATATTCTGCGCAACACTTCTCCTTACCCCGCAGACAATTTATACTGTCCTCAGCTAGCTGTTGCTGCCTGCCTTGTCGAACAGAACAGTGTCCCGGTTGGCGAGCTAGCCCTCCAAGCTTGTAGCTCGTTTCCCTGTTGTCTGAATTTGTCGAGACAAGCGGCGCCCCTGATCACAGATAAGCCCCCGACCCCCTTGGCCTTCTCGCTCCTCCCGCCGTTGGGATGAGTAATAATGTGTGAACCTTCCGCTGACAAAAAACGCGGAGTTACACACCGCCCACTTCGAAGCCGCCCCTCCCGTGCTGCCTCTACGCTTTGTGTCACCAAACCTACTGTCCCGCCTTCCAACACGCCTTCACCACTACACTCATCTATTCTCCCCACCTACCACTCCATCGTCCTTCTTCCCTCTCATGCACTCGATCGGCCTTTCGACTAAGTTCACGCAACTCTAACAGTTCCAATCGGACGCGAGCAAGCTTTAAAGTCGGCGGAAGAATCTTCAACAGGGCGGAGATGAGTAGAAGGCACGGTGGGCGACCGTAGGATCCTCGAAGGCAGGCATGCCCAACGACATCACCCAATAGCGTCTGAGGGGATTGCGAACAAACGTACGGCTGCCTAGTCCGTGATATGTAGATCATGATCGCGGAGACGGACGGTACGAGCCGTCTTCGATAGGTGTTGCGGCCATGGGCCACCGTGATGGAGACAGCACCTACGTTCCAGCTCTGGACCCTTATCGGAGATTAGTCCAGCCCGCCGTTCCGCATCCTATGGTATAGCAGTTGGAAGTGAGTTTTTTGCTAAACTTGGAAGGGTTCACTGTCTTCCTCCGCTTAACCCCTCTCTCTCCGCTTAACTTTTCTTCTTTATAACCCAAGAACTAACTCTCCTTCCCTGAATCCGATCCCCTTCGTTAGATTCGCAATACTTCAAAAAGCCTCGTTCACCATGTCATTTCGCCCGATCCCTACCGGCATCGGTGAAATCTCAACTCTCTGTCTTCACCATGTCCCTTCGCTGCTCCGCCATAGCTGTACTTCGAGCACTACTTTCTCCGCTGACCTCCCAACATGCTACCTTATCACCGAAACTAACCTCATCATTGAGATCGCCCGCTCCAAAAACACCAGAGATATGCCCTCAGTCATTCGTTTTCGTCAAGGAACGAACGTGGTCAGCGGTTTTCCAACTCTGTCGTGCTCGCCCCCCTCCGCAACCATCTTTCTATCGCTTAGTGCACCCAACGCGCTGACCCATCCGGGTTCGTCCACCCTCCTCCCTACTCTGACCTCCCCGTCGCATTCGCACTTCGCCCTCCTTCACACCGCTCGTTCTTACTAGGCTCACGGCGCCCTGCACCCGGCCTCCCTGACTTCGCGTGGTCTGACAGAATCCAACTATCAGAAATGCTCCCGGCTGTCGGACCTTACGTCGATTCATACGTTTCGCCCTGGCGCAGGGCCCATGCTAATCTTCCTTGTAACATTCTAGTTTTAGCGGGGTCCCGAAGGTCTCCGGCTAGGGCAATGCCCCGCAGTGCCACCAAGGCCTGAGTGGTCCCGGCAACTCAAATTGCTGGGTTTTATTCATCAAGTTCCACCATCTGGGTTCGGGCTCGGGTTTGTATTCCAACAATTCATGGGTGTACCTACTGAGCTAGACTCTTGGGTAGTACCCCAGCTATGGTACCGAGCCCCAGAGGGGACGGGACGATAAAAGCAAAATATTCAGAAAATTAAAAGGGAATACCATGGACCACTGGCACTTTGCCATCCCCGTGGGTCGGGCCTGTCGCTACACTTGTCAGCAAAACTGAAGGGGATAGCCCCATCGGGCCCTCAACCCTTCTCCACCGTTCCCATGCTGCCGCCGACTGGTCTTGATCCCCGCATCTCCACCGTGTAAGTCCAGTACCGTAACCTACAGGGCTAAGCCCAAGCCTGGGACCAATGCGCGCGGTATCCTATATAAACGGTTGCTGCACAGCCCCCAGGCCTAGGAAAATAGCCCGGCCCTCATCCCTTCTTCTAACAAAGCACGCTGTCACTAGGCCTCCGCGTTGGCTTTCCCTCTCGCGCCATGACTACCTTGTGCCCGACCCCGTACGTCGGCCTACCAGCGGTCAACCGTCCTGAAATAAAAACTAAACTTTTATTCCTAATAACAACAAAAAAAGTCAGGCCGGCCAACTAAGCCGGCTACTTGATCAAACGGAGGAATCGCACGCGCGCCTTAAGACTGCACACCCACTCACGCTCTACTCTAGTCAACCATCCTATCAATGTAACCCAACAGACTTGGCCGCGACGCGCGGTACACTTAGACTTTTAAACTTACTTCCTGCCACTTGCAAAACCCAGGGCGGATACCCTTGTCAGGTATTCGCACTGAGAACGGTCCACCCAATATTTCACGCTTCAAAGCTGGCGGTCTACATTCCAGCCTCAGCAGACTTCCCGGGCAGACGGTAACACGCCCCTCCTTCAGTGGATGGTCACCAAGAGGTCAACCGCATTCTCACTCGTCACAAGCATGGCACCAAGCCAATGCAGTACAAAGTTACATTCAAGCAATGCGATCCTGACGACACACGCTGGATTTCACGAGCTGACCTGAAGGCAACAGCACCCCTCATCTTCGCGCATTACGAAAACAGCGACTTGCGAAGGAAGCTGCCCAACCTGCCCGCCCCATACGGACATCGGACAGACAGCTTCGCCCTCACAGTTAGCTCAGTCCTTCAAGGGGGGAAGTGTGTGGCATACTGATACCACACGGGCCCCAGTTAGGGCCCGGTTCTGTAGCAGGCACGGTTCAGGGTCACGTGTGGCCCAGTTTAGGTCCAGGTTTAGAGTCTGGCAGGCCTCGTTTAGACCCCACCAGACCCAATGGCTAGTTTTAGGCCAGGTACCGGTTCATCGGTAGGCCCAGCCGGCGGCGCAGTTTGGCGCCCAGTTTCAGATTCCGAAATCGGATCTGAACCGTTGGGCCTGATCAACGGTCCAGACCGAAGGACCTCAGTAGGACTGAGGCCGACCCAGCACTATATCAGCTGGGTACCAGCCTCAGTCGGTAGGTTAGAGTGGACAGGAGGTTAGGCTTCGCGTTAGTCTTCAGGATTAGCGCAACATTTCAGCGTTAGCGGGATTAGCGCAGCGCAGCAGAGTTAGTATGAGCAGCGAGGAGAGATTGAGCACCACGGAGAGGAAGGATTACCGCAGCCATTGGAACAGCGCCAGCCACCGGCCCAGCCCGCGGCCCAGCGCCAGCCTGCTGCAGCGCCATAGCTACCAACCAGGTACCAGGGAGGAAGGTCTTGCCTTCCCTCCCTCCTCTTCCTCCGCCTCTCTCTCTCTCTCTCTCTCTCTCTCTCTCTCTCTCTCTCTCTCTCCTCCTACCTTCGACCTCGCTGACAGTCTAAGTCTACTCCTGGGTTCTCCTATGGGACTACTACCAGTACGAAGGATGGTTACGAATTCTGATGACATTAGAGACAGCCACATTGGGACTATCGGTTGAGGACTACTCATGGGATCTGATGTCATCTTCCTCTGGAGATGTACTTGACATTGTGAGATCGAGATCTGAGACATTGTGAGACAATGTGTTCGCGACATTTCGGATTTTCGCTACCTCTGACATTTCAAGATACTATCTTTGGAAACATTGAGTTGACGTCATCTTCCCTCTCCTCCTCCCTTTGTCTCTCTCCTCTCTCCATTCGTCCGTGGATGATCTTAGACCCTGGACTTTCATCTATGTCCAAGGTCAGGGCTTTCACACCCCTGATGTATGATTGAGAGTGGTCGATTGCAGTCCGAGTCAGGTCAGAGTCAGTCCTTGTATCTCATGTATTTGTATTAACTCTGTATTATCTGGTCCGTTCTGGGAATATGCGCCATACTTATGACTGTGTTTCACGAGTATGCAACAGACATGCAGAACTTAGTAGCAAGCGGGAAACTCAGCAAGGCATTCAGTCTATGAGCAAAACTCAGAAATCAGCTGTGTGTCTCACTCCGTGTTTGGTCGGGTCATCACATGACAGAAAAAACAAGGAAACAAGAAAAAAGTTTAAATTCAGGTAGATATGGCAGTTTCGGTGAAAAATTCGCCGAAAATGACACCGCCTATTAACCATTACTGTTACATCAGAGATGGTTAGGGGGGGTATTTGTGAGGTCTGTTGGCGATTGAGGGCTGATGGGGTGATTTCTGAGGGCTGGAAGTAAGGCTCCCCAGGAGGGTTCGGGAGAGTCTCTGGAGAGTTGGCCAGTGCTTTGGTCCACACGGCCGTTTGCACATGATGGACAGTTACATGGCCCCAGGGGACCCTGCTCGTCAAGGGTATGACGTATGGCTGTTTAGAGTTGAAAAAGTTGTTTCCTTCGCAAGCAGTCTTGATCGATGCTCCTGACTTCAGTGTCTGATGTTCTTGTTCTCAAACGTGTGTGCTGCAGGCGGAGAGCGCAATGGCTGCCCTGAACTGTAGTGGAGCAATCTTGGGCTCATTGCCTATCAGGTGAGGACGATGTATTCCTTTCCTTCTTTCTCCTCTCGGTTTCCGAAGGGGGTAGCCCTGGCATTGTTCCGTCAAAGGGGATGTGCTGATCAATTGTTACATTCACACTGTCAGCAAGTTCAGTCTATGCTCACTTGCATGGTTCAGTTGATCCCTGGAAATGACATCTGGCGACTGAATAATAGAGGCTGTTCATGAACAATAGAGGCTTCACTGTTCCAAAACGCATCTGCAGTCTTCGCATTTTGTAGTTAACAGGGTTTGAAGTATTGTCCTCGTTCGCAAGACTCCTTCGTAAGATATCCCGCTGGTAACAGCGACCGTTAATGGCGCAATGGGGATATCTCTGTGATACCCCTTCTCCAGGTATTCAGTGATCATGTTGTATATTTAATATTTATGTTTATATTCTTGAACGGTCGTCCTTTTTCATAGATGGTGTAATAAACCTACCTGTTGTTTCAATAAATCAGAACCGAATGATGAATGAGTGCATTGGAATTTTGATTGTTAGTATTACATTTTTAGTGATAACGTTGATGTATTCATGTTTACAAGCACAGCCACGCTGCGAGCACGACAGTTATCGAACATTAACAGACAACATGTCGGAAGCAGGAGTAAAACAACATTAACAGACAACACGTCGGAAGCAGGAGTAAAACAACTCCGTTGCTAGGAGCTAACCTGATGCAAACAACAACGAAAAGTGTACTAATGTGAATGTTTGCTGGAAGGGAAGAGAAAGCATCTAGGGAATTGGGAAAACTCGGTCGCGTGTAAAGCTTTTTCTTTTGTCAAGGTTCATTGAATTGAATTGAAAGCACACAGAAAACTCTCTCTCTCTCTCTCTCTCTCTCTCTCTCTCTCTCTCTCTCTCTCTCTCTCTCTCTCTCTCTCTCTGTGCATCCAAGCCATTCATCCAAACTATAGGACGTGCTCATGTCCGACTACCTTTCACAGTCCCTGTATCTGGCCGCATTTAGAGCGAGATCTGGTTGCATCTGACCGTTATTATGTCCATATATAAGGCCTATTGCGAGTATGCCCTAAGAAAGCTGCAACTATTGTGAAAAGGTTTCACCCAGTTGACCAGACATTTGCAGACACTGAGATCCGATCCCTAGACCTGTGCCTGAACCCTGTACATACCATTGGGTATAGTTTAGGCCTTCTGGAACTCTCTACCTGTCCCTTCGTAGGTCCAAGGGTCAGTCAGTTCGTAGTCTTAGCAGTGGTGAAAGGTCAAGTCTGTAGGTTCTAGAAAGTCGTAGGGCTGTCTCAGCCGCGCCCAGTCAGCAAGTGCCAGGCAAGTGGTGAGTGTCCCACGCGGTTTCCCACAGGTTCCACACAGGCCACCTGCGGAGGAGTATAAATAAAGAGGCAGCGACGAACCATTCATTCATTCGCCTGTGAGCTATGCGGAAGCGCTGTATTGGTGACTTGTGCGTGGAGGTCTGCAGGTGCCCGGAGCTGAAGTGGGCAGTGAGGAAGACGACGGCCATAGCTGGCCAGGAGGAAGACCGCGGCGGCCATAGCTAAGAGGAAGACGATGGCGGCCATAGCCGCCCAGCTGTTGTCACAGACAGAGTGTACAGAGTGTGTGTGTCTGTGTAGCATGGACATTCATGGTAGATCCCTGTACATGTGTACATGAGGGAGAGTGAGGCTGGTGGTGAAGACAGTGTTAGGCGGCCATAGCCGCAAGTTGCACAGTTGACTTGAACTGAGTTTTAAATGCAAGTTCGTTGTTGATTCTGAATTGGAGAAGTTGGTTTGCCATCGGTTTGTTCATGTATGCATGTTGCAAGCAAGTTTGGAGTGCAACTCCAAGTAGTCCTTGTAACGAAGAACTCCAACTACAGTATGTACTTGTGTACGAACACTCTTAAACCACCAGTACCTCCCCGTTGTTTTTTCGAAGTCGCGGCTGTTAATGCGCCGCGACTTTCGGGGGTCGGGCACGCCAACTCCCGGTCGCTTCAAAAAAAAAAAACAAAGAAAAAACAAAAAAAACAAAACAAAACAAAACAAAACAAAACAAAACAAACAAATTTGATAAAACCTGAATTGTGCGGGCGCGACAGAGAGAGAGAGAGAGAGAGAGTCTCGGCGGCCTGTGCGGGGTGCTCCGCGCAGCCTGCCGAGACTGCGGGCGTCATGGTCTCGACATACACAAAAGACATCCTGGCGGTGTATCTTTCCATGTTCTAGCAAAGATTCACTCTCGTTTGGCACATTTCGACAGAGCGCAGCGAGGCTCTCTCTCTCTCTCTCTCTCTCTCTCTCTCTCGCTCTCTCTCTCTGTGTGTGTGTGTGTGTGTGTGTGTGTGTGTGTGTGTGTG
>BFEA01000053.1:2676488-2706512 GCA_003427395.1 Chara braunii
CGAAGTTGCCCCCACCTGGTTAGGTCGTGTTGGGTCGACATTGGACCTGGCCAGATTATTTGAGTGTAAGTTTGTAGTGGCGAGACACTTCGAGAAGACTTCATGCGACAATTTGGGAGAGGCGACAGTGAGAGGCACTCGCACCTGGAATCTGACCTTAAGGGAGACACTTGGCGACTTTAGGGCCTCCCTCAAGTAGGCGAACGTGAGGGAGGTAGCCATTCTGCATCTACGAACGACAAATTGCTACTTTGATCTTCAGAATCGGCGGGGGATCGAGTGTTGCACTTTAGTGTTGGAGGCAGACTCTCCTAGTAGATAGGACAGTAGTGTAGGGGTAGTGTTGGGCAGGAGGACCATATGAGAAGAGGTTGAGTTCTTTTCATCTCGAAGCTCAGGCCACTCAGGTTAGTGTCGTGCACCTACGGGATTGATCGTCTTGTTGGGGTTATTTTGGGTTTCTTTCCTATTCCTATGTGGTCTTTATTGTATGCACGAGTATGCAAAACTGCTTTCTCACCTGATGGATGAAGAGATGAGGTATCTTGCTTTGGACGCCATACCGTTTTACAATGCATTGTCTTTTTGTCTCCGAACGGATGTAGATCGCAGGTTCTCTTTGAAGTTGGAATTTGTTTTTCAGTTCGGTAGAGGCAGAAAGTAGGTCCATGCGGACTCTTCTTGATTGGGACTCAGTCATGGCCCACTTAGGACGTTTTGGGTACCCAGGACCGGGCCGAAGGCAAGATTTGACCCTTAGGCCCGAATTTGTTTAGCGTCAGTTCATTCTTTTTCTGTCTGTGATTCTCAGTTTTACTCTTTGGTTAGAGCACTTGCTGCCGAGGGGATCTTGGCTGATACGTTTTGTGTACTTTTACCACACAGTCCATGGCTTGACCCGCACCTTATACACGAGCCAATTCTCCATTGTTGCATGTCGTTATTCATTGTTGAAATTTGTTGTACGTCCGAGGAACTGATCAGATTGGACTAGAGGGATCTCGTATTCGGTGTGATCAGGTTGAGACGATTGATCAAAACCATGGCAACCGGCCGGACGTCTGGACCGGAATCCAGACGGTCCGGTTGTCTGGGTATGGGTCCGGTGTCTGGTCCGGTAGGTCTGGATTGGGCCCAATTTTGAAAATTTTGAATTTTTTTTTGGGGGGACCTAGGACGTTTTTCGGGTCCTATGCCACCCCCCAAAAATGCCCCTGGTATTTTTTTAGCCGTTATAGGGCCTACCGGACGTCGCCAGACACTACCAACAACTCCCTCTGCTGTTGTTCTACGCTGGTAGTTCATCGGATGAGGATGAGTCTGATTCCAAAAATAAAGCGCTGGCTGCAAAGCACCACATAACATCAACCGAGAGAGAGAGAGAGAGAGAGAGAGAGAGAGAGAGAGATGATTTTGGTCAGATCTGAGATCCCGTCTTAGATCTGGTCCTGACCAGATCTCAGATCTGTTCTTAGTACATCTTAATAACTTAACAGTTTAAATTTTCAGTTTTCATATGAATGAATTAGAAAGTTTAACTTCAAAGTTCAAAGTTCTGTTTTTCTTTGGTTTTCGTACTCTTTTCTGAAGTGACTTGGGATTGGTCTGTTGAGAACTGGTTTCAACTGTCTAGTGTTGTGTGAGCCTTTGTGAATGACTCTGACCCTGTGACAGTATGAAGCTGTCAAGTTTTGAATAGTGAAAGACAATAAGCTGTGTTTAGTACTATTTATTACTAATGTTTGTTTGTTTGTTTTTTTTTGTTTTTTTTGTTTTTTTCCCGGTCCGGACTTTTTTTGTGTCTGGTGTACCGGTCCGGACGGTCCGGGTTCGGTCATGTCCAGTTGTCCGGTGCCTGTCCGGATTACCGGACGTCTGGACCAGTCCAGACAAATGTCTAGGCCTCGGTCCAGACATGTCCGGGTCCGGGTCCGCGGTTGCCATGATCAAAACTCTCATTTGAATTATTTTTATTTTATTTTTTATTTGCTTGCTCTCTAGTCCAAATGTACGTCCGAGGAACTTATCAGATTGGACTAGAGGGATCTCGTATTCGGTGTGATAATGTTGAGACGATGGATCATAACTCCAATCTGAATTATTTTTATTTTTATTTTTTATTTGGTTGCTCTCTAGTCCAAATGTAATGCTGCTCCGGTTAGGAGTTCTACGTTCTCTCCTTTGAACTTTTCAGTTTGTTTCTTTTTCTTAGTTCATGTTTCGATGCCCATAGAGAATCGTGGACAAAAATAAGAGAGAGAGAGAGAAGGGAGAGGGATATCACTCATCTTGAGGGACTTGCTGACATGCCAGCGGGAAACCTCACGGTAAAGTTAGCCTTAAAGCACCAGCTCATGCCAACTATCAGCCGCGCACCCCTTTCGGAAGCCACCCACTGCCAATTCATTTTATCTACAATGTTGTGCCTCCTAAATCTCTTCGGAGAGGCTCAAACAGAGTCTCCAGTTGCTTGGGGCCATGTACTGGTGGTTTAAAGGCCCAATTGGAAGAGGCCAACAATGAGGACAAACCATTGTTCCAAGTCCACTACGACAAGGCAATGGCAAAGGAAGGGAAGGCCGAGGAGGATAAGCGGAAAGGTGCTATGACGGACCAAAAAGGTTGTTTTCAAAACAGTCCCCTCCTTGTCTAACGCTGAGGTCAAGAAAGATCTGGTCAAGTAAATGCATGCTCTCATAGACCGTCACCTGCTCAGTGAATTTCCTGGTCAGATCTCTAAAATGTTTGACCAGGCAAGTAAATTGCAGACGCAGATTGCGGATATGGCCAAGGGGCATAGTGATTAGATGCGGCAGATGGCAAATTTGCATCAGCCCCAGATTCTTAACTCTCTTCCTTTACCTCCTGCCTCCAATGCTACTAACCAATTATTCCTTGCTCCTCTCGATGCCTCTACTTCTTCTTCTTTGAGTATGAATCAATTGGGACCTGCAGTAGGTGCAGACAGCGCTTTCGCTGCAACAAGTAATAGCGCAGGGACTTCTGCAACTGTTGCAGCCTCGAGTTGAGATGCAACGTTTGTTGTTCCCGACATATACCATCTCGCAAGGAAGACGTATAGTCCAGGATTAGCTCCATGAGAGCCTACGTCAAGGTCTTGGGAACTCTTTTGAGTCAGGCCTTGATCTTAGGGAGAAATGTGGAGCCTGCCTTACGGGGATTCTTAGAATTTCAAGGATCTGGCGCAATGGCTCAAAGCCACACCAGTGACCACGCTTGAAGAGATTACCCGAGCCTGTTTTTGCCGACCGTGAATTTCACTGCGCTCCGAGTTTTGTCGAGCTTGGGTACCACTCCGTTTTCTTTCAGGTACTCTCACGGAAAAAACAAAAAAAAACAAAAAAGAAGAAAAGTTGCAGCCGTGAACCTCAGAAAAGAATATAAAATAAAAAAAGGAAACAAAGTTTTGGTCGTGATTGCAGTTATATACATTCTTGGAATTGGTAGTGTGAGTGTGCCCTCAATGAGGGCATCTCAGCCTCGTGCCCAGGTTGTGAGATTCCAAAAAAAAAAAAAAAAGGGGGAAAAAACGGGCACATGGATCCGACCGTGAAAATGGCTGGATACATTCCCCTAAGTGCCAGTGTGATGGGCCTTATAATCCTCTGACAAAACACAACTTGAGCAGATCACGGACAGCTTGAGCAATTCACGGACAGGGGACTCATAAGAAACACACGACCAACAAAAAAAAGAAAACAGTAATATTCAGAATGTGACCGCCTTACCTGTAAGGTGCATTCTGTGGAGGAAGATTGTGAGCACGGCCTCCTGGACTACCCAGCCCGACATCATTGCAGTAGAGAAAGCATTTTTTTTTCCCTTTTTTTCGTCACTATAAAATTCAGATTTATGGGACATTGTCGACCCTGTGTCCCACCCTGAAAAGTTCGGGTACTGGGCAAGACATCGTAATTTCTTAACACTGGCGGAGGTACTGGTGGTTTAAGCAATGTAAGGACCCACATGCTGCTGCAAGAATCAGGAAAAGGCTCGATGATCTCAAGCGCAGCAAGTGGTCGGGCACCATGTACAACCTGCAATTGTATGTTAGCAAACTTTTTGCTACGACTGGGTTTGAAAAAATTAGACAATTATGCTTGGATGTTGTGAAAGGGACGGTTCCCACTACTTACACACATCGTCTTACGTAGAGATCTCATTGGGTACACGTATTAGCTTTCCCTCATGGAGGATGTAGTCAGCCTTGAGGCGCAAGACCTCGTTTCCACAACAAGCAACAAAAAGCCTACAAGTAGCAGGCGGTTTTTAGAGGCAGCAACCGTTTTGTTGTGCACGACCTGTTGGAGGCTGATGAGAAGGCCTATGCAGATGGCCCCACTTTTAGTGACGACCAAGAATAGGACCTCGATACGGCTTGTTCCTCTTCAGCCCATGAGTCTGACATAAGTAACGAAGAAGAAAAACTTAATGCCTTTAGAAAATCTGCTAATGTGAAGGACCAAACCAGAACTCGGGAAAGAACTTTGTCCCTCTCCCAAAGGAGCCAAGATCCCAGCCGAACCGGATCATAAAGTCCAAGATTGTTAAAGGCTGCAGGGAAACCTGAACAGGGCGTAGGGTTGTCTTCGGCACACCCTACAACAAGGGAGGCTGAACCGATAAGCGGTAGTTCCTCTAAGGAACCTGATTCTGTTCAGCAATCCTCTCTTGAAGCCCCACCGTCTACTGATTCCAAGGCTCTTGCATGTCATGTTCTTTATGTTGAGCCTTGGGAGGAGTCTAAGAAGAAAGTTTTCACTACCACCTCGAGTATTGGGCTGAGATGAAACAACAGTGAGCTCAAGGGACAACAAAATTGATCTTCAAAATTATCATTAACCACCGCTACCTCCGTATCTTGTGTTGATTGTGGTGTTGCCATTAACTTTCTCTCTCCACAAGGGGTGTGCAAGGTGGGTTTGGGGATGAAGCAAGTGGAATTGCAGAACCCTTGCCGGACCCAAGTTGGCAACAAAGAGGTTGTCACCTCCATGCATGCAGTCAAAGGTGTGTGCGTTACCTTTGATAAGGACAAAACCGTTACTCACACATTGAACTTTATGTCCTCGACAAGTGCCCCTTCAATGCAGTCCTTGGATTGGGCTGGTTGCAGTCCCAATGGAAGAGGACTGAGTGGAAGGAATCACTCATCGTGGTACATGATGCTTTGGGGGACGAGCGTCTTGTCCTCTTGGATGAGAATCATGAATCCCGAGTGACTTTTGTCAATGTCATGCGATTCTGCAAGAAGTAGCGCAAGCACAAGGAGGATGAATAGTTGTATGTTGCTTTTGTTCGTCCTACTCGCGTTCTACTTTTGCGGCTAGTACTAGTTCTACTTCGCATAATGTGCCTACTTCTAGTACTTCATCCACTTCTAGTCCAAATGATTCTGCTTCAAATTCGGTTGCCTTCAGCGCTATTTTGAGGCCTGGCTTATTGTATTCTGATATCCCACCCTCGGAGATCCCAGCAAACATCCAAAGCCTGCTCAACGGATTTTCGAAAGCTCTTGCCCGCGCGGAGTAACCATTCAAGACTTGCGATGGGCTGTACGAATTCACCGGTATGCCCTTCGGTCTCACGAATGCACCTGCCACCTTTCAAAGTCTCAGGGATAAGGTACTTCGGGAACAAATTGGTCGGTTTGTAGTTGTCTACCTTGATGATATTCTAATTTTCAACAAATCGATGGAGGAACACTTAGACATCTTGAGGAGGTGTTCAACATGCTCAAGAAAAGGCAGCTCCATCTCAACTTGGAGAAATCCGAGTTTGGGAGGGACAACGTCATCTATCTTGAGCACCGGTAGCCTGAGGCAACCAAGGTTGAGGTCATACTATCGGAAGTTAGTGCCCACATTTTCTATCATTGCTCGTCCATTGTCCAAACTAACAAGCAAGAAAGTATCTTACACATGGGATGAAGCATGTGAGTCATTCAAGCCTTAAAGGAGGCTTTGGTGAGTCATCTTGTGCTTCGCATTGCGGATCTCAAACTCACATTCGCAGTCACTACAGATGCGAGCCAATATGGGATTGGCACAGTGTTGCAACAAGATTTGTCCAAACTAACAAGCAAGAAAGTATCTTACATGTGGGATGAAGCATGTGGGATTGCCTTTCAAGGAAGGAGGCTTTGGTGAGTCATCTTGTGCTTTGCATTGTGGATCCCAAACTCACATTCGTAGTCACTACGGATGCGAGCCAATATGGGATTGGCAGAGTGCTGCAACAAGATGATGGTTATGGCTTGCGTCTGCTCGAATACTGTAGCAAACGCATGCCCAACGAAAAGGTAGCTACTTCCACATACATGCGCGAGTTTTATGCTTTGCGTATGACATTGAACCAGCGAAAGCACTATCTTTTGGGATGCCACTTCAAAGTTTTTTCAGATCCCGAGACTTTGAGGTGGATCAAGGACCAAACTACCTTATCCCCTACATTGGTCCGTTGTTTGCATGAATTGAAGCACAAAAGGGTTGTTACAATCGAGTTGTTGATGCATTGTCTCGCCACCCAGAGTAAATGACTTGCCTTGCGAACTCCTATGACCTTCGGAAGAAACTGAAGGAGGAACTAGTAGAGCAAACCGCCAAGGATCCGGATCTCGGTCCAATCCTTGAACAACTTAAGGCTGATCCCAGCAGTCAGCCTGATTGAAGGTCTGGTTTTCCGACGCTACGGAAAGAATGATTGTTTGTGTACCTAACCATGAGCCTGTCCGCATACACTTCTTGGATTTGGCTCATGGACGGGGTAAGCACTTCGGCATTGCAAAAACGTACGGCAACCTGCTGCAAAAGTTTGACTAGCCTAGTATGAAAGGATCTGCTGAAAAGTTTGTGGTCGAGTGCCAAGTCTGTCAACGAATCAAACCATCGATGCAAAAGCCCATGGGGCTGCTCAAACCTTTTCCCATCCCTGACGGTTGCAGAGAGCCCATCTCTATCGACTTAACGGATATAGGAAAGATCAGTAAGAATGAATATTCGCAAGTTATGGTGATTGTTGGTCGTTTGTCCATGTTCCTCAATCTGATTTCATTGCCACCGCATGTCCCAACTGTTCTTGTGATCCATGAGTTCCACCAGAAGTACATTTTGTAGTACGGGACCTCGAAAACCCTGGTGTACTGATTGGAAGGACTTCACGTCCCAACTCCCTGGCCTCAAACTGAAGATGACATCTCGTCGCCACCCGAAGCCAACGGTTTGGCAAAGGATATTAACCAGAGTGTGTTTTATCTTCTCCGTGCCTTAATCATTCCGGATCAGGAAACACAGGATGCAGAGTTGTATTCGGTCAAGGGGTTGTAAAACAACTCCATTCATTCTTCCATCAACATGACGCCAAACAGTCTGCATTACGGTTGGAAGATCCGTAATCCGCTCTCCTACTTATTCCCTGAACAACCGGCTGGTCTAACGCCTGGCAGGCGGGGCTTCAGCGCTAAGTACGATTGCTTGCTCAAAGTTGCCATTGCAGCAATGACCAAGTGACAGCATGCCATTATCCATCATGCAAATAATAATCGTCAACCATCGACTATCGAAGTGGGAAGTTATGTCTGGGTCAAGATGTCTGAATTTTTGGAAGAAGCGGGGGTGTCACGCACACTTTCCCCCCTCTATTATGATCCGTGGGAAGTTCTGGATGTGAATGGTGCGGATAAGTTTGGTCCTCCATACTTAATTGTCGTGCCTCCTCATCCGCGCACGTACCCTGTCTTTCACGCATCTAAGTTGTTTCCATATCGTGATCCTAAATCCTTAAAATACCGTGAGAATATGATCCCTCGTGCAATTAAAGGCGGTCACGAGATAGATCGAATTGTACAGCATACTGATGAGGGGCATAACGTATAGTACCAAGTTCACTTCATGTATCACCCACTGGATGATCTCTTTTGGATCTCAAAGAAGGAACAACTGCGCAGCGCACCTCGCGTTGTTGAAGCATATGAACGATTGATAGTCTCCAGTGCTGTTCCAAAGATCTCTGCGAAACTCACTGCTACCGAGTATTAATGAAACCTCTTTGCTATGTACGCTTACGATGTGTTTGGAGGGACTCAGATTAAGTTACTCGCTGGAAGGGACCTCGCTCTTGAGGAGGGGGTAGTGTAAGGACCTGCCAAACACGGACTGAGACACACAACTGATTTCTGAGTTTTGCCAATGGAATGAATGCCTTGCTTTGTTTTCCGCTTGTTGCCGAGTTTCCTAAGTTTGTGTGTGCACGTGCTTCCTGGTCTGCGTGCCTGTCTGAGTGCTTAACGACTTGAGTGTGTGTGGGGTACTTCCTCACTTGTGAAGGCCCGTAGGGCTGGTACTTACCTGTGGCCGTGACATTGAGGGTTGCAGCTGGGAAAACACTCAAGTGGCAGGAATAAGCTCGCGACACTTAGAGCAGTGGGGAAAAACACTCAAGTAGCAGGTAGGCCGGCACCACACCAAGTAGTGGTAGGTGTGTTGGGTACTCGAGGCCGTGCAGAAGAAGACGAAAAGTTGGCATTTTTAGAAGCCCTGTAACTGTTGTAGGCTAGGTCTAGGCGGGTACCAGTCCAAGTAGTCTGAGTCTAGGGCCTGTACGGGCAATATCAGAGTCTGCAATGATGTTTCCCTCCATAAGGGAGGAGGTACCGGTCGCTTGGAGGCCGCGTGGCCTGGAAGTAACCGCCCAAGAGGCAAGCGGGCCGCTATGTCTTCAGGAGGAGCGAAGTGCTCCTCCTCGTTTGCAGTGTGCAAGTTTGGAGTCACGCGGCTGGAGTGCTGGAGGAGAAGCGAACCTCGACCTTCCACCATTACTGATGGGGTAAGACTATGCCTTCACCATATTCACTACAGTCACCTGTAAGAACTTAGGTACGAGCCGTATGAATGATGTGTGCAAGAAAGACAAAGAGTCAGACACATCATTCTCATCACAACAGATAGAACCAGAAGGTTCGCTGGAGTGCAGCGCTGTGTGGGGAAGAGGAGCACCCAGCTCCCAACTGTCACTATGGTGGAGAAGCTCAGGTTGGAGGAGGAAGAGGAGGACTAGGAAGGGGGAGCGCCAGAGGTACTTACCTGGCTATGGTTGATGCCATTTTCATCACCTTGGTGGGCGCTTCATCCGGAATGCTCCCGCTGGGGTCTGCTACGTCAAGAAGCTTCAAGGCAGAGTCAGGCATGGCAGCCTGAGCAGGAGCAGCCATAGCTGCTTTGAGTTGTCTTTTTTTGCACATCAGGGGGAGGCCCTAGTAGTTCGCCAAAGCGTTGGCCTTCATGAAGCGGAAGGAGAAGGGTGGCCATGGCTATGGTGGACCTCATGTTGTGCCTGCAGTAAAAGAAGGATCCGGACGTTGATTCTGGTTCAGCCATTCAAAATTGTTATTATTATTTATTGTGAAATGAAGAGGGGAGAAGAAAAGGAGGAGGAGAGTGGGAATTATCATTGGTCTTTGCTGGTGTACATCTTCTTCTTCTTTCGTTCTTTCGTTCATTCTTCTTCTTCTTCTTTCCCTTTCTCTCCTCTCAAGTTCATTCATTTCTTTTGCAATTGGACGGCATTGTGCTTTCTCATGACTTTGCACTTCGAAATTGGCGGATCATAACAGCTGTGCTATTTTTATGTTGTCTCTGAAAGGTCGGTTCTTGGTTCTGATCGATGCCGATTAGGCATGCAACAGTTTGGTATCGGAGCAGACCAGAGAACGGGATCTGCTCAGTCCAAGTCACCATCTTGATTGATTGATTGATCGATTGATTGATTGCTGCAAAAAGAAAAGAAAAAATAATTCAATCCATACTTGTTTTCTGCATCTACTGCGATGAACAACATGGTTTCACACTCCAACCATAAGCACAGTGAGAGGTCACAGAGAAATTCACATCGAAGTCCAGAGATGGGAGACCAGATTAGCGCAGCTTAAAAACTTCAATGAATGATCATATTATACAAATTTAGAGTTTGAGTCACACAGCTGTCATCCAGCCCAATAGCCAGCAATCAGGTATGTAACTTGGTTCATTCCTCATGTCTCTCTCTCTCTCTCTCTCTCTCTCTCTCTCTCTCTCTCTCTCTCTCTCTCTCTCTCTCTCTGTGTGTGTGTGTGTGTGTGTGTGTGTTCCTCTCTTCACTTGTATCACACAACCTTACCGTCTCCCTGTCTCTCTCGCTCTTGAACTCTCCTCCTCTTCATCCCTCCTTTACCGCCTTCCTACTTGTGCTTTACTGCTACGACTACTACTGCGGCTATGGCCACCTGACTTCCACAGCTTAGCGCAGCCCAGCAAGGCTCCCTGGCGCCCAGTCAACTCGCAATAGCGCACAAGCAGCCAACAGCACGTGCACCTTGTCACGAGTGAACAATCCGTCTGAATGGAGCTGAGCCAGTCTTTTATGCTGACTGGACTGGGCCTTTGCTTCCCTTGGTCTTTGCCTGACTTGGCCTGGGCCTGATTTTGACTGGTACTGGTCGCCCGCGGCCTGTTTGCCTTCAGAATTTTGAGGCCCGGTACCTTCCAGACTTTTTCTTGGAGCGCTGCTGCATTTGGACTGCTTGTCTTTGAGGCCGGGTACTGGTTGAATTTTGACCTGTTTGGCTTGTGGGGTACCCAACGCGACCTTTCTCTGTTGGAATAATTGCATCTGTACCCCACTTAAAGATGGGAATACCCGCTATACCCAGTCCCAACACGAACTTCCATCTATGCCCGGAGGGCGTTCAACTTTGTACCCAGCTTTTCCCCTGTGCGAAATTGTAGGTGTAGCCAATCCTGCGGCCCGGGATTCGGAGCATGAAATTATGCTCATGCCCACCAAGTAGACCGTTGTGGCCCAGCGGCTGCTGGGTATGAGCATAATTTCAGCCATCTGGTAGCAGGGTATATGAACAATTCCCCGGGGTATGCCCGTAATTTTGCCTTGGTATGTCCATAGTTTGCGCATTCTGGTAGTTGGTTATAACGTATAAGTTATAACTGCAATTTTGCGGTACCAACCTGGGTCCACCTCGGTCCTGGGCACACAAACAATTTCCACTAGCCGTTTCCTCGGTATGGGTGCAAGTAGGGGATGGAACTGGATATAGTCGTTATTCCCATCTTTAAGTGGGGTATAGATGCAATTTTCCCTTTTCTGTTTCCACCTGTTTGTCCTCTTTTGACTTTGGGACCTTGACCCTGAAACTCGAATTTGGGGTCTGCAAATTGAAAAGCGTTTCACTCTCGCCAGCCTGATTTCATGGTCCTTCGAGAAAGTTACAAACTTTACCTTTCTACTATGCCGACGCCTCTGCGAGCCCTTTCATAATAGGATACTATACAAGGGGCTGTTTCCATTAAACGACCACTACGTTTCTCAGGCAACCGCAAAGTCCATCTAGTAGCCTACTCCTAAAAAGTTGGGGGCTCGGGGCAGGGTTGGAGGCCGAAGAAAAGAAAATGATAAAAAAACAAGAAATAAAAAGAACTAGAGTTTCGAATCCAGGGACGACAGGGAAGGCCCTCACGAGGGTGGAAGTTACACCAATGTTTTGAGGAATGTACCTGGCCACTATATGAGGAACATGATTGCTGTTTGTTTGTTTTCTTTTCCATGTCCTTTGTGCCCTGCCAGCCAGGCAGGGTGTATTTCACGTGTGGCACGTAACTGTCTCACTTATCTCATACTCACCCTAATGCTGTAGCATCTTGTACCCGCCCTCGATCGCAGCATAAGGGATGTGTTTTTCCCGTTCTTTATCAGTTGTTTGTCCGCACACTCCCTCACTGAGGGCACAGTCACATGAGCACCTTATAGAAGGCGTTCGGGAAGTTTTTTTTTTCCCATGTTCCTTTCTGGATGAAACTGCCCCGGCTCGGCAAAACTTGGTGCGCAGTGAAAATCAGGCTCCGCAAAAACAGGATCGGAGGTGGTGGTGGTTTAACTCATCTTTAGTAAACCAGCGATCTTTCGTAGGCTCATGGTAAGCAAATCTGCTTTGTACTGTCGTTGGGCCCTCCCTCTGCATCCAGATCAGACATCCTCTGCAACCATTCTGTCTACATTGTATTTACCATCCATATCTGGAGGTATCATAGATCTTCTTGATGGGAACTGATCGTTAGTCACACAGGGAAGCAACTGAGAGGCATGGAAAACTGGATAGGTATTTAGGTGTCGTGGTATCTCAACGACATAGGAAGGACCATCTACATCACCAATGACATCAAGAATCTGCCACGGTTCCCTATATGCAGATAATAATTTCTGCGATATACTTTCCTCTGGGAGAAATTATTTTTACTTTACCTAAACTAAATCACGTACAGCGAACTGCGAAGGTCTGTGATGCTTCTTTGCTTGCTCAATCATTTGATGTTGGACCTTCACTCTATTCTCCCTAAGTCGCTGTAAGTCTTTTTCATATTGTATAACAAACTCTCTTGTTCCTGGCGGCAATCTATGGATTGGTCGGGATTCAGACACTGTAGGCCGCCGTGGACTCCATCCCCTATGCAGCTCATTAGGAGTCCTTGTTGTAGCTAGGTGCAAAGAGTTATTTGGGAAGATGCTCATCCCAGTCAATCTGGTCAGGTCTAATATACATGTGTAGTACTTGCTGGAGCAGTTTGTTCATCTGCTCCGTCTGACCGTTAGTCTCAGGATGTCTGCCTGACGACATAGTTAGTTTATTTCCATAGACTTTTATTAGTTGTTGTGATTACTCGCTCGTAAATCGTGTCTCTATCAATTATAATAGTCAAGGGATGGGCGTAATCCTTTACCCAATTATTAATGAACTTTGTGATTACTAGGTCAGTCTTTGCATCTGCAGGGACTTGAACCTCTCTACAATTGTCATCATTTGTCTTTTCCCATTCCTACTCTTAACTTTGGTATCCATAAAGTTTATGGACACGGATTCTCTGCACCTGTCGGGATAGGTAATGGTTTCAACAGTCCAAGGGAAGGCTGCGTGGAACTTTTGCTCCTTTGACATACCTTGTAGCCTTGAACGTAAGCTATGCAATCATGCTTCATTCCAATCAATGTAGAGGACCTGAGGAGATTAGCACGTCTTTCTCCACCCAAAATGGCCCTCGGTCTCGTGGCATTCCCCTAGAATCAGACTGTGAACTGCCTCACTTGAAAGGGCCTTTACCCGTTCAGCCTCTGGGAAACGAACGTTGCATAATGGGCCGTTTGGCCAGAACCCATCTCATGGAAAGCAGACCAAAAGACAAGCTTCCTGGGTCAAGAGTCACATCCTGAATGTACTGAGAAGTCGTTTCAAGGAGACACCGTCGTGCCCCTGGACGAACAGTTGCAGCATTCCTTTCTGGGAGTCACGTCTGTTCACCCAAGGGCTGGACAAAGTCATGCCTGTTCGTGTGTCTGCTCAGGTAGAAGTCAAAGGGTAGGTCCCAGTCCAGTCAAAGTCCAACAATCAGTCTAGATTCAGGGCAGAAGTCCGAAATGCAGGCCTAAGGGCCGCCACAGCAGCAGACCCTGAGGGAAAGGTACTGGGACACACTCTACACAACCTGGGACCCAAGGGGGCTGATTCAGGCCTCGCCAGGCTAGGCCATTGGTATAAAAGAGCAGGCCAGCCTCCCACACGGCAGATCTTCACTGGCATTGATGCGTGGAACTGTTGTGGCACTTGTGCGCTAGCATGCAGGAAGAGAGCGCTGGCTTGGAAGCTGCACAAGAGAGAGAGACGCTAGGCGCTGGCTTGCTGAAGCAGCCATCGCTCCACTAGTTAGTGTTAGTAGTAGTAGGGTTAGTGTTAGTACATCAGTGAGTAGTATTCAGAGTAGATCCTCGTGTGTTAGGGAGTGTGCATCAGTGAGTAGTATTCAGAGTAGATCCTCGTGTGTTAGGGAGTGTGCATGCATGATGTGAAGTAGAAGGAAGACCAGGACTACGACATTGAGATAAGGAGAGAGAGAGAAGACATACAGGGGGAAGTGAGAGCTATGTGGATACTTACCTTCTGTGCGCCAGTTCTGAAGAAGGAGGCTTCTATGCGCTAGTTCTGAAGGAGGAGGAAGACTTGTGATCCTGTTACGGCGCTATACATTCTGAACTTGTGACAATCTCTCTTAATCTTGTTACTAAAATTGAGCCGAGTTCCTTGGTCTCGTTCATCTCGCACTGGAGCTTTGTGTGAGCTATTGCGATTTTGTGAAATGTGTGTGAATGCATGTTATCCGACGCACTCCAGCAAGTGACAAACAGTCGGGTTCCTTGCAAATTTGGTATCGGAGCTGAACTCGTTACTCTCACTGAGGCGCTGACATGAGTAAGGCCGGCGAGGGAGGTATGCGGGCTCGATGAATGCTGGCGATGGTGGAGAACTAAGGAGTGAGTGTTGAGGATTGGGATAAGGAGGGGGTAGCATGCCGAAGAGGAAGGGGCTAAGGAGGAGTATCTTACCTGCGCGAGGAGCGAGGAGCGTGGAGCGATTGAGGAGCCTTCATCGACGTCTACAAGGAAGAGAAGAACTTCTTACCCCTTACCTGGCTGTGTGTGGAGTTGTGTCGAGTACCTTCTTCTACCCCTCCTCTCTGGTGGTCGCTGCTGCTGCTGTTTGTCCATATCTGGTCCGGTCTGAAGGTCAGGGCGCGAGAGTCTGGTCAAGTCAGAGTCGACAGCAGGTCAGAGTCATCATCTGGTCCTACATCCCTGACATCTGGTTTGACATCTGCGCTAAGTGGTAGGAAAGGATAGGGATAGGCTGTGGGCATAGTGGCAGATTGCCATGTCAGATAGCACCCGAGTCATAAGGCAATAAATGAACAGGGCAAGTTGATTTTGCGATTGAAGTACTAGCCGTGCATCTGACATTGTGTAAGCTCCAGCTTGGTCCTGCGCAGAAGACCAGTACGTTAGTTAAAAAAAAAAAAAGGAACAGAAATAGAAACAAGACAAGGCCAGACAAGTATAAGTACAACCAAGGCGTATTGACGTTGAAGACAGGTAGCAAGCAAAGTAAGAAAAAGGGAAAAGAATTCTGGTTTTGATTAGTGAAGTTAAAGTTTTATTTTCTAAAATTCGTTATTTCTGAGACAAAGACATCCAGAGCTTGAAAGAAAAAAAAAAAAAAAAAAGCATATCCCATCCACGTGGCAGATAAGTAGGACAAGAGGAGAATTCTTTCCTGGTGGGACAGTGGAGGGGTACCTGTGTTGTAATCCATCATGGATGACTTCCCCATGCAAGGCATCATGGCCCTCTCGGTGTTGATGGACCCACTCTTCAAACTCTTCTTTCCCCTGGGTTTCGGGAGAATCTGCACCTCCCTAATGATGTTGAGATCAGGAAGTGCAAAGACAGGGCTTACACTTGCAGAGCAGGCTGAAGTGGATCGCCGACAGGCAGAAAAGAAGAAAGAAAAAGAAGAAAAGAAAAGACAGAAAGAGGAAGAGATAAAGAAGAAACTGCAAATGGAAGAAGACATAATGAAGAAAGAAATGAAAGAAAAGTTAGAAAAAGAGTTGAAAGAAGAACTGCAGACAGTTGAAGAAGAAGATGAACCTGGCGATGACAGGCTCATCAGGTGGCGGGCAGAAAGAGGTGAGACAAGCCAGACAGGTGGTGAACTTGATGTCAAACCGTTGAACTGGTACGACCAGTATGCATACTCCAGCGATAGGATTGAGGAAACAGATGAAGAGAGGGATCTGTTCGTTGCGAAGCTGGCATCTATCAAAGATCAAAAGGAAAAAGAACTTTTGCTAGAGGAAAAGCGTGCAGAACTTGCATATGATAATGTTAGCAGCAAAGCGGCAAGAGCTTGATGAAAGAAAAAGGTTGCAAGCAGGGGTACGAGGCTGCATAAAGAATTGCAAGATCATAAAGAGAAACAGGCTGCCACAGAAGAGAAATTACTAATTAGCCCTCTTGACAGAAACAGTCTTACATACGAAGCAGGAGTTGGAAGCAATCAATAGAACTCTGCAAAAGATTGAGACCCACCAATATGAGTTTGGAGGAGTTTGGAACACCTTTCTGCAGAAGTCCGCCAGAGATGTTGATTAGATAACCATATCACACAAACCTTTACTCCCGCCGCAATTGATAAGATAGTCTGAGGCAGCGGCGGAGGAGGAGGTGGAGACGGAGACGGCGAAAATGATAAAAAAGGAAAGGGAGAAGTGTCGTGGACCTACACTGGCAAGAAGGAGGCGAGTGTCCTACATTGGATTGCAGCCGTAGAGTCATATGTATACGTTCAGCGCATCCCGTACTGGGATAGAGTTTGATGGCCATCTCGTGCATGATGCGATGAGCTTCGCCATATCGTTGCGAAAAGAAGCGAAATGCCAGACCATGATTGAATATTCACAACAAACGAGAATCGAAGATTTCTTTAAGGCTATTAGGGAAAGATTTGAAGATAAAATTTGGCTCGTCGAACAGAAATGTTAATCTTAAACATTGCAGATCGAAAATGGAAGAGTGCGTCTACACTGAAAGCAACGATGGATGAACTTTTGCAATGCGTTGAACATGGTCTTACTCCTGCTCAAATCCTCAATAACTTCGCTAGAGCACTACCCGACCCTCTCCGTACTCAGTTATATCCCCGTACAAAGGAAGAGGGGATGACATACGAGAAGTTCAGCAAGATCGCTATAGATGATGCTGGCTTCATAGTCGAGGCTAATTATTGCCATTATTGGAAAGATCTGCAAGCGGGGAAGAAATGGCAAAACCGCACCATCTCAGGGAATATACCTAGGAAAGACAATCTCCTTCTTACTTTTGAAGAAAGAGGTGTCGAAGCTCTCTCTTATGATCAGATAAATTATGGTCTGGAGGGAGGACCCAGCGGCACAGTAGTTCAGGAGGGGGACTACGTGGCTGTTGCAGCTCGCGTGGGAGGGCGACAAGGAAGAGGACGTGGCCGAGGAAGAGGAGGCCGCGGACGTGGTGGAAGAGGACCCGGTACCCAGAGGGGTGGTGGCGAAGGTAGGTACTACGTGGGTGGAAGGGGCAATAGTCCCTCTCAAGGTGGCCGTAGTTCATATTCTACCTGGGGAAGAGGAAGAGGCGCGTGGTATGGTACATGGGACAAACCATATCCACCCGATCCAGGCTTGCCCGAAGGGGAGCCTTGGAAGAAACTAGGGATCACAGAGAAAGTTTGGCAAGAAAGGAAAGTCGTCGATCAGTGCCTCAAATGTGGTGACCCCAACCACATTGTTCCCTATTGCCCAGACTATAAGATACTAAAAGGGAACAGCCAGTAGGGGTCTCAGTTGCCTCTACGGGAACTTTGGATGTAGAAAGAAAGACATCCTCCCATCCGAAGGTTCCACTGGCAGAGACTGAAGAGGAAGACAGTCCCCACCTAGTTAACTGTCCAGAGGTAGTAAGTGTGTGTACCTCTCTAGGTGGATCCCTCGTTGGCATGGGTGATGAGTTGGCCGCTCTCGCCAAGCCTGGACTGAGATGAAGAAACGAAGAGGACAGTTAATAATTGCAGATCTTGAAGTAAATAAAATAAGAGTTGGAGGTATGATAGATAGTGGATCAACTCGCAGCTATATAAGTAAGAAAGGGTTAAAGAAGCTGCATCTCGGGCTGAAAGTTAAACAATTAGATGAGCCCGTAATAAGTAAATTCGTTGATAGCACTATAACTGTAATGGATAGATATGTTGAAGGGGTTAAGATATACTTCCGGCTCGAAGCAGAGGGGAAGGTGGAACGCGTTCTCCACTCTCTGACTCTCTTGGTGGAAGATGATCTCCCTTTTGACATTCTTTTAGGTATGGATTGGGGTGAAGCTGCAAACTGACATAAAGTTGAGGGACCATGAGTGTTGGCTTCCAATTCCGCAAGGTGGGAAAAAGAAAATTCGCTTGTTTCATGAATCAAGGAAAGAAAGCAGCTTGGCTCATTGTTGTATGAGTGCCCCCGCGTTCCCCCGCCATGTGAAAAGGTATAATTTGTATGATCAAGTTTTTGCATTTGTGCACCCAATAAAGAAGGGTGAAGCTAAAGAAGAGGCCAAGTCCCCGAATATTGAGAAAATTCTAGAAGAATTCGCAGATGTGGCAGAAGCCCCAAGCGGTGTAGTTGAGAGACCAATCAAACATCGCATTGATATCATTCCAGGAAGTCAGATTCCTAAGGGACCCATCTACTGAATGTCACCAAAAGGGTTGGATGAATTGCGATCCCAACTTGATGAATTGTTGGAAAAGGGATGGATAAGGCCTAGTTCCTCGCCCTATGGTGCGCCTGTGCTGTTTGTGCCTAAAAAGGATGGCGGGGTACGCATGTGCATAGACTATAGAAGGTTAAACGAGATAACTGTAAAAAACGCAGAACCGTTACCGCGAATAGATGATTTGCTGGATCGTGTGCAGGGTTGCAAATACTTCATGAAGATTGACCTGAAGTTCGGCTACCATCAGATTGAGGTAGAGTCGGAAGACCAATATAAAACTGCCTTCAGAACGAGGTACAGGCACTATGAGTTCGTAGTTATGCCCTTTGGTCTTACTAACGCCCCTGCGACTTTCCAAAGAACGATGAATGAACTTTTTCGCGAGTGGCTTGATAAATTTGTCATTGATATTTTGATTTTCAGTAAAGATTTGAAAGAACATTCTGAGCACCTTTGACTTGTGCTAAATAAGTTGCGTGAAGCAAATCTAAAGATAAACCCAAAAAAGTGCGATTGGGCCAAGAGTCAGGTTTTGTATTTAGGGCATGGCGATGGAGTCAAACCGGAAAACTAAAAATTGCAGGAATTCGAGATTGGTCAAACCCCCGCACTTTGACTGAGTTGCGGTCGTTCCTTGGGCTAGCCAACTACTATCGGAAGTTCGTTAAGCACTTCACGATAATAGCTGCACCCCTTCGCAGATTGCTTAAGAAAGAAACAATCTGGAAGTGGGACTCGGACTGCACAACTTCGTTTAAGCGTCTGAAAAAGTGTCTGATTAACTATCTGGTTTTGAAGGTTGTCGACCCTTCTTTGCCCTTTGTGGTCACCACTGACGCAAGTCAATACGGGATAGGTGTTGTACTCCAGCAGGATGATGAGCATTGATACAGACATGTAGAATTCGTGTCCCGACGACTACCTAACGAGAAGGTCGCCACTTCCACGTACGAGAGAAAGTTGTTTGCTCTCAGGGAAGCCCTTGATCATTGGCGACACTATCTTCTAGGAAGGCACTTCAAAGTATACTCAAATCAGGAGACACTTCGCTGGCTTAAGACGCAGGTCCGAATGACACCTAAGTTGACTAGGTGGGCTGCCGAAATCTACCAGTATGACTTTGAGTTAAAGCCAGTTAAGGGTAAGTATAACGTTGTCGCCGACGCATTGAGTCGAAGATCAGATTTCTTTGGTGCCATTGTAACCTATTTGGATGTAGGCACCGACCTACAAGAGAAGATTAGGAATGCGTATCCTAGTGATCTTGTATATGGCGCTATGTTAAAGCGTGTGCAAGAGGCGCCGCAAGAGTTTCCTAACTATCGTATAACCCAAGGACTGTTGTTTGGAAGAACCGATGTGCATGATAGGCTTTGTATTCCGAATGTGGAAGAGATTAAAAGTCTTATTTTAGGGGAGTGCCATGACACTGAAGGGCATTTCGGGTGGAAAAAGACTTGCAAACCTTTTGCGTTCCTACACCTGGCCTCGCATGAAACCAGACTGCCTTGCGTATGTGCAAGGCTGTCAAGTGTGCCAAAGAAATAAGAGCACCACACAGCCTCCCCTTGGTCTACTTAAGCCTTTGCCTATTCCAACAGGTCAAGGAGACTCTGTGTCTATTGACTTTATGGACACCAAGGTAAAAAGTAGGAATGGAAAAACGCAAGTAATGGTAATCATCGACAGGTTTAGTAAGTATGTTGTTTTGTAGCATTACCAGCGGAAGCGAAAACGGAACTGGTAATCCGGGAGTTCTTTAACCATTGGGTAAAAGATTATGGGCATCCCTTGGCAATTGTGAGTGACGGAGACTCACGGTTCACAAGTGAACAATGGCAACAACTAATGAACGTCTATGGCTCTAAGTTGACTATGTCTTCAGGTAGGCATCCTGATACAAACATCCAAACTGAGCAAATGAACAAGATTTTGCAGCAGACGCTACGTATGTACATCCGTTCCGATCAGATTGACTGGGACGAGCATTTGCCCAAAGTTGCTAGTGCCTATTACAACTCTGTTCACCTATCTGCATGCAAGACTCCGATGGAGTTGCATCTGGGATGGCGTCCGCGCAGACCTACCGATCGTCTGAACCTGGATCAAGTGCATAAACTTCTTCTAGGAACAAGTGGGTTTGCTATACAATATTAGAAAGATATAGAGAAAGTAAAGGAAAATATAATGAAGGCACAACATCGGATGATAGAACAGGCAAATAAGCACAAACGACCTTTTCAGTTTGTTGTAGGTGATCTGGTATGGGTTAAGTCTAAAGAGTTTGTTCCTGNGTATGGGTTAAGTCTAAAGAGTTTGTTCCTGAAGAGAACATATCCCAAAAGTTGTTGCCAGCCTACAGAGGACCATGGCATGTTCTAGATGTGATAGGAAATGTGGATGGACCTTCTTATGTTATTGATATTCCTTTGCACTTACACACGTATCCTGTGTTCCACTCCTCAAAGCTCTTACCTTGCGTGACCGATGAGTTATTTCCCAGTTGCAGATCGACGATTCCTCCAAGTATGGATGGGAAGTATGACGTGGACAGGATTATTGCTGAGAGTACTGTTCAAACTAGACGTAGAGGCAGAGAACCCAACGACAATATAAAGTAAGATTTGCCTATCGAGACCCAGTGAAGATCGTTGGTTTACAAGGGAAGAATTGATTGATTCTGCACCTCATATTGTATCTGCCTATGAACAAGCAAGAAGAGGAATAAGCATTGTTGATAGGTGAAGGATTTCTCAGAGGACTTCGAAACTAGGCCGGCGAGAGTAACATGGCATTTACCCATTCAGCCTCTGGGAAACGAACGTTGCATAATGGGTCGTTCGGCCAAAACCCATCTCGTGGAAAGCAGACCAAAAGAAGCTTCCTGGGTCAAGAGTCACATCCTGAATGTAGTGAGAAGTCGTGTCAAGGAGACACAGTCGTGCCCTTGGACGAACAGTTGCAACATTCCTTTCTGGGAGTCACGTCTGTTCGCCCAAGGGCTGGACAAAGTCATGCCTGTTCGTGTGTCTATTCAGGTAGAAGCCAAAGGGTAGGTCCCAGTCCAGTCAAAGTCCAACCATCAGTCTAGATTCAAGGCAGAAGTTCGAAATTCAGGCCTGAGGGCCGCAGCAGTAGCAGACCCTGAGGGAAAGGTACTCGGACACACTCTACACAGCCTGGGACAGGGAAAGAGTCCCAAGGGAGGCTGATTCAGGCCTCGCCAGGCTAAGGCCATTGGTATAAAAGAGCAGGCCAGCCTCCCACACGACGGATCTTCACTGGCATTGATGCGTGGAAGTGTTGTGGCACTTGTGCGCTAGCATGCAGGAAGAGAGCGTTGGCTTGGAAGCTGCGCAAGAGAGAGAGACGCTAGGCGCTGGCTTGCTGAAGCAGCCATAGCTGCACTAGCTAGTGTTAGTAGTAGAAGGGTTAGTGTTAGTACATCAGTGAGTAGTATTCAGAGTAGATCCTCGTGTGTTAGGGAGTGTGGATGCATGATGTGAAGTTGGAAGACCAGGACTACGACATTGAGATAAGGAGAGAGAGAGAAGACATCCAGGGGGAAGTGAGAGCTATGTGGATATATAACCTTCTGTGCACCGGTTCTGAAGGAGGAAGACTTGTGATCCTGTTACGACGCTGTACATTTTGAACTTGTGACAATCTCTCTTAATCTTGTTACTAAAATTGAGCTGAGTTCCTTGGTCTCGTTCATCTCTCACTGGAGCTTTGTGTGAGCTATTGCGATTCTGTGAAATGTGTGTGAATGCATGTTATTTGGCGCACTCCAGCAAGTGACAAACAGTCGGGTTCCTTGCACACTGTTCGGGATGCACAGCCTGTCGTGCACGTCACTCTTCTCGAACAATAATCTCTGAGTTACCCTATGTTATGGGACTTTGTGTGTTGTTGTCTACACCTTATCACCTTATCAATCAACTGACTATGTATTGGATCATCAGTGCAGGCGGCCCTAATCTTCTTATCAATCAGCTCACTATGTATTGGATCATCAACGCAGGCGGCCCTAATCTTCTCTTGTAGTTTGGTGCCAGCATCAAGGTAGGTCACTATTGCACCAAAGAAATCTGCTCGCCTACTCAAAACATCAGCGATGACATTATATTTGCCTTGTACTCGTTTCAATTTAAAGTCAATTTGATCAATTTCACCAGCCCAACTAGTAATTTTCGTGACATGGGGCCGGGGTTTTCAACCAGCGAAGTGTCTCATGGTCAGAGTAGACTTTAAAAATGTCGTCTTATGAGGTAGTGTCACTAGTGACTCAGTGCTTCCCTAAGAGCAAACAACTCAAGCTCATAAGTCGAGGCGACGATTTTCTCACTATATAGTCTATAAGATAGACTCCACAGACCTGTACCTATGCCCATCGTTTTGCATTGTGCCAATCGCGTATTGGCTTGCATTAGCTGGTACTATGAACGACAGTGATGGGTCAACTATCTTGAGGACCGGATACTCTATCAAGCACTTCTTTAGTCTTTTGAAAGTTGAGGTACAATCCTTGTCCTATTTTCATACTCTCTTTCCTTAACAACCTACGCAATGGTGCAACAATAGTAGTGAAGTTTCGTACGAACTTCCGATAATAGTTGGCCAGACCTAGGAACGAACGCAGCTCCGTCAACGTATGTGGGATTGGCCAATCTCCAGTTGCTGCTATTTTTGTGTCTTCTGGTCTTAATCCCATCTCCGTCCAACACATGCCCCAAATACATCATTGGATGCTTGGCCCACTCACACTTCTTCGGATTCAACTGCAATCTAGCGTTTCACAACTTTACTAGAACTAGGCTAAGGTGTTGCTGATGTTCCTCCAAAGTCTTATTGAAAATTAAAATATTGTCCAAATAGACAACTACAAATTTGTCGAATCATTCTCTGAAAAGATCACTCATATACCGGTAGCAGGGGCAGTAGTCAGTGCGAACGACATGACCACGAACTCATAGTGGTCGTATTGTGTTCTAAAAGTCGTCTTACATTGATCTTCGGGTTGTACCTCAATCTGAAAGTACCCGACTTCAAATCAATCTTTGAAAAATACTTACAAGCCAGCAGCCTGTCGAGCAAATCGTCTATCCTAGGGAGCGGTTCGACGTTCTTAATTGTGATCGTGTTGAATCCCCTAGAGTCAAATACTCATGCGTAGGTGCTTAACCTCCCGTTCAACTACGCCAGCTGGGCTCTCTCCCACATCAGCGAACTCCTCTCGCATTGTTTGCACCTGGGGTGGTGTTGCCTCCTCTTTCTTGGTCTCGCTAATCGGCATGACGTAAGCTACAAACACTTGGTCAACTAATGCATTCTTGACCTCGTGCTTTGCCAATGCAGGGGCACTCATACAACAAAGGGACAATTTGTTCTGTACGCCGGACTCATGAAACAATCACATTTTCTTTTTACCACCTGTGGGGCTTGCAACCAGCGCCCGTGCTTGCCCATCTCAATATTTGCCTAAGCAGCGGTCCCCCAGTCTGTCCCTATAATTAAGTTGAAGGGAAGGCTATCCTGCACTAAGAGAGCCAGGGAGTGCAACACTTTCTCAACCTTTGCCCCTGTCTCCAACCAGAAGTATGCCCTTTCCCCCTCGACGTACTTACCCATGATCAGCTCTCGATAATTGACCATTTTACTCGCGACCGGCTCGTCCAGCTTCTTCACCTTCATGTCGAGGTGCATCTTTTGCAGCCCTCTTCGATCGATACAACTACGCGTTGACCCACTGTTAATTAATATGCCTACTCTTTCTCTACTTATTTCTACATCTCCTATTATTCGCGGCCCCTTCGACAACTTCTTCATTTTGGCCCAGGCTTGGCGACAGGTGATCAGCTCATCACCGATGCCTGCGAGGGAGCCACCTAGGGAGGTCCTAGCATAAGCAACCTCTGGACAGCTAGCTAGGTGGGGGCCTACATCAGTCTTTGCTAATTGGACCTTTAGACAGGAGGGTGCCTGCTCAGCGCGGGCGTCGACTTGTCTATCTATGCGACTATGTCTAAAGGCCTTTTAGAGGTGACTACAACCTCTGCTGGTTGTTCCCTTTTGGGTACCTGTACTCAAGACAAAAGGGACAATGTGGTTGGGGTCACCATACTCTAAATCTAGGTCATCGGTTGTCCGATCCGAAGACGTCCTGGTCGGACGTCTCTGGCGGACAACTCAAGCGGAGTTGTTCGGGGGCGCTACACAGAGGACGCGCGTGCGAAGTTTGAATTTGGAAATGGCCCAATCTGGGCCGCAGATCTTCGAGATCGGACGACCTGGATTCGGCCTTTTTTTTTCAAAAAATATGCGTCGACCCAGTCTGGTAGCCCGCAGCCTCCCTAACACACCTTGGCTCCCTAACACACCTTGGATGCTACAGGGGCAAAAAAAGGCTGGCCTATATTTCTCCCCTGAGGCAGACGACTTGTCTTGGCAGACGTCCAACTTGGACAATCTGAGGGGTCCCGGACGTTTGCCGGGGTAAGCTAGCTTTAAACATTGGCGAGGCTCATGCCGTTTCTTCCAGAACGAGTATTCCATGTTCATCTCTTTCCAAGGCTCCCCTTTAGCTGGGTGTGTGGATAAGGCCTCGAGCCTATGAGTAGCGGGTCCTGGACCTTCGCCTCTTCCACGACCTCCTCTACCTCGGCCGCCACTTCCTTGTCTCCCTCCCCACGGGCTGCAGCAACCGAATAGTCCCCTTCCCGGGCTATCTGGTTGCTGTTCATGTCCTTTCGTTCGTAATCTATCTGGTCATCGGGTAGTGACTCCCCCCTCCTCGAATGTGACTATAAGATTGTCCTTACCTTCTATATTACCAGATATTGTTTTGTTTTTCCATCGGTTTCCTATCTCCATATCGTTCCAATGGTGGCAATGGTTTGCCTCCTGCATGAACCAGCCTGGTCTACGACTATTTTACTGAATTTTTCATAAGTCATCCCCTCTTCCTTTGTACGGGGATATAGCTGGGTCTTGATGGGGTCGGGCAGCGCCCTGTCAAAATTGTTCAAAATCTGCAAAAGGGCCAGTCTGTGACTTGGGCATTGAAATAACTCATCCATTGTGGCCTTGAGCGCTGAGACACTCTTCCACTTGTGGTCGCTAATGTTAACGATCAAGTACTTCGTTCGATGGGCCAGGTTCTCATCTTCGAACCTGTCCTTCAGGGCCCTCATGAAATCCTCCATACGGGTTAGTTTGGAGTATTGTATCATCAAGGTACACCCTGCCTCCTTCACTAAGAAGTTGGGCGCATCCCCAGCAAGACACAAACTAGTCATCAAGACACGGTACCGGTACATATAGGTATGTGTCCATTGCTGCCTCCCATTGGAATATATTTTCTTCTTTTTTTCCAGTGTATGTCTAAGGGAGTTCTACCTTCTTCTCTCTTCTCTCTTCTCTCTCCTCCCTCAGCCTGTTTCTCTTCTCCTCTCTTCCCCATCTTTCCTCAGACCCTTACCTTTCTTATCATCGTCACCCTCATCCCCACCATCTCCATCTCCACCTCCGCCTCCACCACTGCCACTCAACTTCACTGAGGCAATGGTGTTTGTCAACTTACGTGTGAAGATGCCGTCTAACTAGTGAGCATAATCAATGATTTTATCATGAATTCTACGGGAGGAAGTGCAGAGGAAATTATTCCAGGTACTCTAGAATTCCTCATGGTGCTGTTCAATCTTTCCTACGGTCTTTGGAGTGCAGCAAGTTCGCAAATGGTGTGCAGCAAGGTGTCAGTCAGGAGGGTCAAACTTTCATTCACTTCAACCTCTTTCCCTTTCTTCTCCCTTACAAACCACTGAAGCCTTTCTCCCTCCTCCTCCATCCTTTCCTTTTCATCAATTTTTTTTCTCTTGGGCCAACAATCACTGATTAAGGATACTTCTCCTCTCTTCAAGAACCAATCTTCTCTCCTCCTCATCAGTAATTGTTGCCAACCTTGCCACAAAAATATCATTCTCCTCCTCGGATTCTTCCGGCATCTCATTGCAGAATCCGAATTTCCACCCAGTCCTCGTCCTCATATTGCTGGAGTCTTTTAGCTGTCTAGCCTGGCTGCTTTCCGCAGCACTTTTGACTTCTCTACCCGCTGCTCTCTTTTCCCTTCTCCTTACTAATCCTTCTTCTTCTTCCTCCTCTTCAACTTCCAACTGCTTTTGTAACTCTTCTTCTTTTCTTTTCATCTCTTACTCCATTCGCTTCTTCTCCTCCTCCATTCACATTCTTTCTTGCTCCAATTTTTGTTTCCCCTTACTTTTCTGTGCCAGCCTACTATCAATTTCTGCCTGCTGGTCAGCGGTATAAGGCTGGGTAGTTCTACTGGATTTGGTAGTGGTACACATCCTACTTGTTCGGTGGAACCCAAGAGGAAAGAAAAATGGAGCAGCGGCCCCCATATCACGGACAGTGCCAAGAAAGCGACCACGGGGTAGTCAGCCAGGCATAGGTATGTGGACTCTGCCTCCTCACCACGTAGACGTACACCTCAACACCTAATCAACAATTACTAACCTAGATTAGGGTCTGACCTAATTTCCCTTCCAACCGTATCACTACAGCTGCCCTATCAAATCTGGTCGGCAACCAGCAAGTTCAAACCGCCACCTTGGCCTAGCTATCGGTCGCGGCGCTTTCTCGTTAACGCGCTGCGCCTTTAGGGCTTCGGGGTACTGGACCTCAATGGCTGGAAGCGCCAGCCAAAACAATTTCGAAACGGTACCCCGACGCTTCGACGAAAATCGGCGCGCAGGGGCATTCCAGGCTCGGCATCGATAGTTGGGCCAAGTACTGGTGGTTTAAGGCCAGTCAGCAAGGACCTCAAGAATATTTATTTTTATTTTATTTTTTATTATTATTTTTAAGCCCAAGGTGTTGTAGAGGCCAAGGACCAGACCTGCGGTGATTGCTGGCAGTGGCAGCCAATGGTTGTCCTAACAGGATAGGCCACCTACCCTACCCATCCCCACGTTAACACTTCCAGCGCACCCCCTGCCCATACTATCCTACCTCAGTGTGACCAGCACTCAAGACCATCTCCCTACCAGTATCGAGGGCAACTTGGACCAGACAGCAGTGACAAGCACCAAGGTTGGGCCAACCCCCCAGCCCTAGTGGAAGCGGAAGCGGACGAACCTTGCCATACTTGAACTTCGGTCGCCAGGCTCATGCAATCTTCTACAGGCCCAATTCAGAGACCCTACCCAACAGGAGTACGTAAGCAAAGCAAGCCGGTGCCCACTGACAAATCCTACCGTCCTTCACCTAACTTACCCAAGGCTAGGCCGAACTCAGACTAGTCGGAGCGACCTATATCCCTACTCTACCCTGGAGCTAAGCCATGCGTGAGTAGACCCCGTCATGTACCTGATAGACCCCCCCCAGCCTGGTATCATAGTAGTCTATATGTGTGCCCAGAGGCTATGTATGTTTTTATGAGCCCGTAGGCTGTGTATATATATTTGCAAGCCGTATTTGCGTCTTCCCAAGGCTATATGTGCTTTGTGTAACTGTATAGCGAGATGTATATGCCCGAAGGCCAGATATGTGCAGTAATATGTAGAGGGAACTATGTGTTTGTTGAAGAGATGACAGGCCAAGCTGGACAAGAACCCCCCCCAAAGTCCCAAGCCAGACTCGAACCCATGATCTAAGTGACATGAAGACTCTACCTTTTGCGCAACAATCACAAACGACACCTGTGTGATATGCCAGACTGGGGAGATCAGAAGAACAACAACGAGCAACTGCGACAAGCAACCCACGCAGTATCAAGACCTGACATACAACTCCGTGGACAACCCTTGGGTGGTGCGCAGGCGGTGTCTGTAATAGCTTACCATGCGTCAGCTTAAGGGGGTGTGTGTCCAGCCGTTCGTCATTCTAATGCGCAAGGCTGCGGAGTTTTGAACCCACAACCTCATACCACAATGCACGTTTCCAACCGGTGCTCCAACCACTGAGCTACGACGCAAACAGGACGTCGTGCTCGCTAGTTTGAAGGATCGCTTCTCAACACTAAAGTGCTCCTCACTGCGTCAACTCCGGTTCGGTTGCATGCCGGTCAGTACCGGTCTTAGGGCTAGACGAGTTGTTTTGTGAGTGCTCGCCGCCCATGCCCATGCTCCCTACTTTTGGGTGATTCATCCAGCTGCCGAGCTTTTACCCTAGACACGACCTAAAAACATGCACGAGTATTGACCTCTCACGGGCCTAGGGTCCCACTCGGTACACATGCCCCCAGGTAGGTTGGCAACCACAAGAGGCGGTTAACGGAGACCCAAAATTTCAGCGTTTTTTTAATGCTATTTATAAGAAAAGTAGAAGCCCTTTTTAACCAAAAATTGCATCATTCCATAGAGTGCACACCATATTAACAAACCATTAAAAAAAAAACACTAAAAAAATTAAGTAAAAACAGGGTGAAGCAGTAAGGCAAAAGTGCACTTGAGTGACATTTTGGATTCAACGAATTTTCAGAATTTTCAGCGTTTTTGGAAATGGTCTTATCACTGTTATTAGAGGAAATTCCAATGCTCCAAATGAGACCAAATTTGGTACACTCATGATAGCGCACAAGCGTTCGCACAAGGCAGCCACACATTCGCATAGGATGTGGATAAACCGAGCCGCACGCAAACGTTGGTGGGTGGGTGGTGGTTACGAGCACGGAGTGCATTACCGGCCCCTGTGCCATGGGTCGCTCCAACACCGCCCTGATGGGCAGTTACCAAATCGCACGCTCCCACATTATCCTAAAAAAACCTCCAAGGCAGCCACGCATTCGCATAGGATGTGGAGAAACCGAGCCGCACGCAAATGCTGGGCCATTGTCAGCGTGGCAGCATAGATCAAAGGAGCGCACAGAGGTGAGGGTGATTTCCCGCAGCCTGGCACAGCGGCAATAGAACTGATATGCTCCCGGTGGAAAACAGCGGAAAGGTGCAATCACCGAGCGCAAGTACACCAAGGAGGCTGACAACGTCACACGGTGGGCAGGCCACCGCTCCAGTTACGAAACAGAGCCAGGAAGCGGCATGATCCAGGTAAGGTAGGGGCAAGCGAAGGACTTGATCCATGACCCGTCAGCCGAGTCTGTGGAGATAACACCGACAGCTGTGCGGACAAGGCCAACCGAGTCAGGAGCCAGGTGCTCTGTTGCCGAGGAATATGAGGAAGAATAGTTTGTTCCGAAGCGTTGTATACCATCCCAGATACTTGGGCAAATGAGGACTGATCGTAGAGTCCGGGGACGCAGTCCACGGTCCGAAGCCCTATCGACAGTCAGGGAAGGCAGGGACCCCTTGGTACAGGGGCCTATCGAGATCCTTCCCCCCCCTTTTTTTTGGGGGCCGAGCGCATCCGAAAAAAATATATATAGCCCCGGAGGGCTCCTCAATTCGGACGTATTGCTCTGCGAAGGGTTAACTCATTCTTGGCCCCAAGCGCCCTCCCTCCAAGGTATGAGGGGCAGCCCTCCTGGGTCAGAGGGGGATTAGGCAGGCCTCCCATTGGTAATACCCGGAACATGCTCAAGGTCAAGGCATTCACGGTAGCTGGTCCCAATTAGCCAGGGGAAAAATCACAGATCCCCCACTGTTCATTTTTCAGAAGAAAAGAAAATAAATTCAAACAAACCGAGTCCAAGTATAAATATATGCAGGTGTATATGTGCGTGTGTGTGTGTGTCAGATTCATTCGGAATTTGCTCATCCTATCAATGGAAGTAGCCTCTCTCTCTCTCTCTCTCTCTCTCTCTCTCTCTCTCTCTCTCTCTCTCTCTCTATCTATCTATCTATCTATCTATCTATCTATCTATCTATC
>BFEA01000053.1:2706537-2717010 GCA_003427395.1 Chara braunii
TCTCTCACACACACACACACTCACTCTCTCTCTCTCTCTCTCTCTCTCTCTCTCTCTCTCTCTCTCTCTCTCTCTCTCTCACACACACACACACACACACACACACGTGCGCGCGCTCTTGTAGTAGTGTATATTCCGATGTTATAGCGGGAGATTCATTTGATTTTGCTCATCCTATCGTTGGAAGTAGGGTGAAGCCAGTCGCGGGGCTGGAGACTTACCTATTGGCCGGTGCATTGCTCATCCTATCAATGGAAATCTCTCTCTCTCTCTCTCTCTCTCTCTCTCTCTCTCTCTCTCTCTCTCTCTCTCTCTCTCTCTCTCTCACACACACATGTGAGCGCTTGGCGAGCATGCGTCCTCCCTTTCACACCGCTTAACAACACGAGATGATGAATCGTCCTTCTCCCGCTCCCCCTCCTACTGATCCTCCCGCTCTTCCTCCTCCCACTGCTTCTCCTGCTCTTCCCCCTGTTCCTCCTCCCGCTCCTCCCACTTCTCCTCCTCCCGTGTCGCTTTGTCTCTCTGTCTGTCGACCCGCTCGGCCCCCTGGCACCCAGCCTGGCCTCGTCGCAAATACGGCCCCCACAAATTTCCCCCACGAACCGACACCCCCGCGCACCACCACGACCCTTGTCTCAAATACGATCCCTGTGAACCGACGCGCCCTCCTCGGTCCTGTGTGGCACCCCGTGCGGAACTCCCTGCCCGATTTTTCCTGGGTTTGGTGGGAGCGTCACGCGCGGACCACTTCTTTCTTTAATATATATATCGTCAAATAGAACTGCCCGGTAAACCGTAGGCAGAGAGGGAGAAGAGGACAACAAATGAGGGGCTGTGACAAACTGTTTCGTCGGATATATAAGTCTGTAGAGTTTTCCATCTGGTGTGGGTGAGTGATAGTCTACTTTGATTTTGGTTAAGGTAGATTATCATTTACAGTGTAATCAGTGAGGGGATTCTGCAGACTGTTGAGGGTTCAGCCTCCTGATGAGTCGGTGAAACTCCGACGAAACGGTTTGTCACAGCCCCTCGTTTGTTGTCCTCTTCTCTCTCTCTGCCTACGGTTTACCGAGCAGTTCTATTTATGACGATATATATAAGAGAAAAGAAGATCATGAAGACTAGTACTTCCTTTTTTATATTTACGAAATTTTGTACGTTTTGGATACAGCGTATGTGTTTCGGTTGATTTTATGAATATGAGACCCACATCTTCACACCTAAGAGTCCATAAGGATTAATTGCTTGTGCATTATGTGAGAAGTGGTGGATAGCCTTGTTCCAAAATGTCGTGGTCAACGATAACTTATTATTGGAGATAGACAAACAGGTAAGAGTGTTGTAGTTATTGATACTATATTGAATCAAATCATACTCAAGGTGATAGGACTCAAACCGATGACCCTCTGTACCCAAAACAGATGCGCTACCAGACTGTGCTACACGTTGTTATGTTCAATTGGTAATTCGACTAGCTAACTAACTAAGATTGCATGACTGGAATTGGTAAACTCAATGATGTAGCCTTGTAGGTTCAAATCCTACATTCCATAATAGATCACTCCCTTATCTTTTTCCACAGCGATCTTTCAGCTTCCCACTTTCACTGATTTCACGTGCAGTGTGTTTTTTTTGGTTGATTTCCAGATACACATAAACAAAAACCAGTAGTACCATATAGACCGAATATCGTTTGTTATTGAACGCGTACAATTCGACTTTTCCCGTTGTATGTTCGTCGATATTTGAAGGCCACGAAGTGGGAGAGCTTGGAGGAGCTGATAAGAAACCCGAGAAAAGTCGGGCCCGTGGGAGCCCTTAGCTCATTGAGTTATGAGCATCTTTGATCGACGTAACCAAATTCAAGAAGAATATTTTCTCTGGAAGGCTAGTGCATTGCAAGAAATATCACCTTCGGTACCTTCTAAAAAAAGTGGTTATAGTGAAACTACAAAATTGTTATTTCAATTATTTCAAAGGCCTGCTCTCCCTCAACTAACAAAAATTCATAAAATAATACATGATAAAGAAAAAAATTGACGTAAGGCTTCTGGATATTCAAGTCCAAAGCTTTTGCATATCCAATAGTAGAATCCTACAAATAGAGCGAATACGGCTCCCATAGAAAGTACGTAATGAAAGTGTGCTACTACATAATAAGTGTAATGAATTAAAAGTAACCAACCGTCAGGTCAGGCAGCCAATAAGACACTAACCCCATTGGGGGGACGCGTGGGTGAGCGCATACATAATCACAATAAGCTGGTTGTGTTATTGTGACGGTTGCGTTGACTCTTTTGGGTGAGTTGCATTCTTAGCTCAACTGGATTGGGCAACGAACGATTTATTTTTATAATTAATTTTGCTAGATTACGGATAATGTCGGTTGCTTTATTTGGCATGAAGTGCCTTTGAAATACGATACAGTGATTCAAATAAATATGTGATTTATGAGTTTATTAAAACGATTCAAGAATTTCGTGATTTTGATTTTAGAGTCCTTGGTTCCCTAGAGATGGATATAACTATTAAAAAAAAAGAATGTAATCTCGGGTGAGAAGGCAACATGAAGTTTGTGAACAAATTTGTTGGAGTGGAACTATCTGCTTTATTGGATCGAATAAAGATTGATCTAAACTAACATATTTTTTTTATCAAACGTCGTTTCCACAAGGTGCCTTCAAGAATGCACCTAAGATCTAAGGTTTCCTGACGACTCTTTGGTATAATGTATGGGACTAATTGGGTGGTTCCAATGCGACCCGCATTTGTACTCCAGCAGATGATTCGCGTTTGATCTATCGCCGTAGTGGAGCCAAAGGTGAAGCAAAGGCCTCTCTTATTCGACTTTAAGGCGAACATATTCTTTGATCTTTGACGCGATCGAACAGAGACGAAAGTCGGTCATAGTGATCGTGGGACCCCGCATGGAATGGCTCTCGCTCAATGGATCAAAGGTACGTTGGGGATAATAGGCTGATGACTCCCAAGAGCTTTTGTCACAAACAGTTTCACAAAAATATGCCTCTAGCAAGGTCTGTAAATGAATGAGAGAATTGACAGCTATTTTTAGTCTTTATTTATTGCGTGTTTCCTCAATATTAGGTGCTAATTATCCACATTTGTTTTTCCCAATCTAAAGCGCCCTTCTTCCATTCATAAACAAAACCCATTCCAATATAAATAAGTTCGACCTGAATGGTTCACCGGTTCCACCAAATGCTCTCATCCCGAAATGGGATTCCAACTGTCAAGTTGGACGAGAACGCAGATTGCACTTTGAAGAGAACTGAGAAAAGCCATCCCTAGTATCAAGTATGCGACGTGCTTGGTTTCACGTTCAAGTCCGTCGATTTGCGCTCCTTGCCCTCTGTCGGTAGGTGCGAAGTGTGGTAGGTACTACGAGCCCTCTGCCCCATTCGAAAAGAGCTTTGAATGGTTCACCGGTTCCATCGTATGCTCTCTGGGTTGACTTGAGTACGCAGTGCGCTTCTGAGCGTAAACAAAGAGGAATAAGTAAAAGAAGGATACAAGTTTCCTTTATGAAAAGGAATCAATGGAATAATAGCAAATCGTTTTAGTGGACTAAACGCCATTATGAATTCTCTTTTTTTTTACGGAGCTTTTGGTGATCGATCTGTCAACGCCAAAGCAGTCTAATATACTCGGAAAAAAGCAAAGGTTGTAGGCTCGCTTCTGGTGAGAGAGAGAGAGAGAGAAAGAATCGACAATGAGACTTTGGGCATTGCTCGATTCAATGACAATGCGACACATTGTATGAGCTGCGACATTGGGTGTATTGGAGACTGGGTTCATCGGGCTATGGTGGCTGGTCCTCCCTATCTCTGTCCTCCTGTCGTCTCTTCTCACCCATTCGTCCGTGGATGGATCTGGACTCAGCGTACCTTCTATGTATGCTGCGTTGAGTCCACTCACACTGAGTGATGATGAGTGTTGTTAGGACCTGTCATTGTCCATGCTGAGTCAGATCTTGGTATTCCAGTCTTTCACGTGCTATTTTTATATTGTCTCTGAGAGTTGGTTCTTGGTTCTAATCGATTCCGATCAGGCATGTGACATCCAACCAGCGTCACCCCCAATACTAGCTAGACAATCTACTTTAACCCAAACCTATCCCCCCCCCTTTGTTTCATCTCCCCCGTTTCCAAATCTACCTTCCCTGGTGCAAACTGGAGTTGTCCTTCCTAATGGCCTATCCCAAAACCTCCCATTCCTCTTTGGCCTCTATGTCTGGTGCCAGATTGTCGTTACCATTGAGCAGGTTCCCAAACTTATATAGGAGCCATTTGCTAGGTTGAGTTCAACCGGCGGCGGGAACGGTCTCCATGTTCTATAAAATAAGAAATTCTTGTAGAGAGGGGCCCGAGAGTTCAGATGCCTGCGTCGGAAGTCGGCCGCTATTGCCTGTCTGCGCGCTTGCCTGACTGCTGCCCTCGTTGCTGTCATTGCCGGTTTCTCGCCTTCCGTCACAACTGCACACCTGGTTTTCCAAATTCCCCAGCATGCGGCGGCTCTAGTTATCTCACCAGCATACTGGGTGGCACCACTGCTTGATCTCACTGACTTGTACCAGGGGTCCCAACAGTATCCCCTCCGTTGTCAGTTGCTTTTGGGAGAGCTGGGTCCATCACTTGCTTTCACCATTCCCAGAACCTAACTGCATATTCACTTCCCAGGAACAGGTGGGGGATTGTCTCATCGACCTGTCCACACACTCCGTAGATTTTGTTATGGTACTGTGATTTGGAGGCCTGCCACTTCACGGTGACCACCGCCAGATGGACTATCATCCACAGCAGGCCAGCCTGCTTATGATCTGGGAGCGTAGCGTTGAGCTGTGTGAACCGGCGGATCGTTGCTGGGGACCACCGCTGCAATATCCGCTGGGGCACCCACCGTCTCTTTCCCCATCTCCCTTTGAGCTCAAAGCTTATATCGTATGGCTGGAGCAATTCCAGATATAGGGATTTCATGGGTGAAGTGAGCTACGGTCGCGGGGCTGATACCACAAAAGAAACGGGCCACAGACAAACTAAAAATGGCGCGATCGGGCTCCCATGCAAATGACACTGTCAGCAACCCTCGAACATGCAACCGCTGCCACAACACCTACAACCAAAACAAAAAAACTCATGTGGCACCATGTGTTCCTGAAGTGACTGTGGGGACCTCGTTTTCACTGGGCCCGTGGCAAGCGTCTCGGTGTATATCATACTTGCGGCGCACTGGTGCGGTGCAGGATGCAGTGCGGTGTGCCCTGCGGAATGCGCGCGGTGACACTGCGCGCACGAGGTGCGCCGTGTACGCAGCGCATGGAGGCGTGCTACTGTGCAAGGGTGCGCACTGTGCGCCCTGTCTCTTATACACATCTAGATGTGTATAAGAGACAGGTGTGTGTATGTGTGTATGTGTGTGTGTGTGTGTGTGTGTGTGTGTGTGTGTGTGTGAGAGAGAGAGAGAGAGAGAGAGAGAGAGAGAGAGAGAGAGAGAAACCGTGTGCTGACACTATCAGACCGAAGAAACCGCCCTTATCAACGGCCAACATGAATCCGGAAGCGGGGCGACATGCACAAAGGACAAAAAATATGGCGGTGTATCTTTCCATGTTCTGGCGGAAGATTCATTCCCATTTTGCTCATACGTTGGGTGGTGGAGAGCGAAGGGCCGTTGCTCCGGTACTATTGGGTGGCGGTGTATCTTACCAAATGTGCAAAATGAGAATGAATCAGGTAAGCGCGTAACGTATCTCTGGAACCTTTCTTTTTTTTGTTTTGGAGAATCTCTGAACAAATGAGATTGAATCCTCCGCTTGAACATGGAAAGATACATTGCCATATATGTCTTGTGTGCATGTCGAGAGTAGTGCAGCAAGCCCGTTGGTGAACAGTACCGTAGAGTTTTTTTTCTTTTTTCTTTTTTTTTTTTATGAACTCCCATGGGGCGTCGCCGTATGGCACACGAAACGAAAAACGAAACGATTGCATCTTTCTGCAGAGAATGGCCAGGTTAATCGGTTTGCTAGGCCCTTGATGTCTTGAGGCCGTCATCCTTTCAAAGAAGGAAGTGGCTGTCAGTTCCGCTGATTTTCTTCCTTCACATTTTTTTTTCTTTTTATTAAAAAAAAAAAAACTCCAGGAAAAACGGCTGTCAGTTCTGTCGTTTTCTACTTCAGAAGTATAATAAGAAGAGAACGTTGAGAGATCACGACCCTCATCATGACTGAATCTGGCCTGCAAGAACTCTACCATACAGACTGCAAGTACCCTACCATACACAGAGTGTTACGGGACTACAGGTTTCGAAAAGCTTTCAGGCCAATGTGCGGCCTCCAAAAAAACTTTGCCTGCCCGTTTCTTATTTTACGCGAGCAGGGGGCCGGGTCTACTACCGCCCCTCACAACTTTTTTTTTTTTTTTTTCGACCCCCATTTTTGGAGGTGCGCCGCATGCAGTGCGCGCGCGTCGTGCAGGATGCGTGGTGCGGCGCACGTGCGCAGTACAGCGCATCGTGGTGCGCCGCATGTATGGTGTATATTCTTGAACTGCCGTCCTTTTCTGGATAATGTAATAAATCTACCTGGTTTCTTATGAAATCAGAACCAAATTACGAATGGCCTTGTCATGATCAGATGCTAGTATTTATTTAGGGAAGCTGATTTTCCAAATCATCTCGTTGGTATCAGCATAGCATAGAAAGAACTGTTGTAAGTGGTTTTAAATTTGCACAGAGGTCATGATGAGGAAAATCTGTTTATATTTGAACATTTGAACACGGATTGCGGCGTTGGAGATACCTCAGCAGGGTTGTCGTCTGACATTTCCTTATTTTTGCGGCAATGGAGAGTGGGGTTACACTGTTGTAGAGCAGGGTTGTCGTCTGACGTTTGTTCTTGTTGCGGCAATGGTGTGTGGTAACACTGTCGTATGCGCTCTGCTCATGTTTTCCATGGCTATTGTTTCGTTGCTGGTGTTTCTGTCTCAGGGTGAGCCCATCAAAGACACCAGTTAGGCCTCGCTCTCCTCGCCAACAGATGCATTGAGGTGTATGAGCATTTCAGAGGCTTATGATTGTGCTCAGGCTTTTGGTCTTGTGGTTGCCATATGATGGCATTCCTTGTTGTTCTGCACCATGCATCCTAGTGTGTGCCCTCTGCTGCTATTCGTAACACGGTGTAGTAGTCTTTGTGAGACATGAGCTGCATCAGGGCAAGTGTATTGGAGTGGAATGCTCCGGATATCTGAGTAAATATTTGTGGATGTAGCTGGTTGACCTGTATAGGGTAGAACATTTACATCATTTGGTAGGTGCACTCCCTCACTCTGTCTGCTGCCGCTCTCTCCCTTTGTCTACCTCTTGCTAATCCTGGGGTTACTGGCTCACCTGCGCTCTCCCACGTGTGGCCACTTCGGCAACACGTGTTGTTGCCTGTGACAGCATTGTATGAATGCATATCCATGCATTTGATGGTGTAGCATCGCCTGTCTTCTGCACCTATCTTTTTTGGTCGTCCTTGGTATCATCCCAATTTCCCATGCAAATTTGTAATAGATGGCAACATGGAAACAGGACAAGGGAGGATATAGATCCGTAAGCGAATGATAAGCGTGGTGATAGCATCGGGGAGTCTTTTGGGCACGGAATAGTAGTGAATGGAACACTAGTCGCGTCACAACATCACAATTTAAGCACAGAGTGAAATGGGAGTTTGAAACCATTCCTGCAGACGTGGCTGTACACAATATCTTGCGAGGAGCTGCAGTGTAGGCAAGGACTGTGGTGGGCATGTGTGTTCCTCTTTCTGGCAGGCTATATACCCATCTGTGCTGGGGCTAGGCATGGGCTGTGGGAAGACCCGGTATAGTGTGTTGCGCAGTGAGCTATTCAGATGTCATTTTCTCTACCTAACACGCGAAGGGTATAGTGTGTTGCGCAGTGAGCTGTTCCTCTCTGTGGCAGGTTATGTACCCGGCTCTTGAGGTGTGTACTGGTCCTGCTTAGCCCTTGTTTTTTTCTCATGTGTGGATGCATGGAGCTTGCAAATGCGGTCGTGCAATGTGACATGGTTGAGGAGAGAGGCATCTGCTGGAGTCCTGTGCCTTGGCTTTAGACATGTAACCGTTAGTGTGTTCTAGCTGTCGCTGGAAGAGGAGGGTTCAAGCTGCAATTTAGGGATATTTTCCATGTGAAAGAGTGGCTTTATGAATGCGACCCGGCAGCAGTGATAAGTCGGGCCACTCGACCTGTCCTGAGATGAGGCAATGGAGACAGTGCAAGTGCGGTCACTCGGAAAAGAGAAATGATGGCGCTGGTGCCTCCGTGGAAGTGCACCCTTGTCAGGTGCCAGAGGATGTTTTCCACAGAAGTGGCACCTAGTGGTCACACGGTGCGAAGATCTCAGGAATGAGGGGGATCAATCAGATATCTGAGCCATCTGTATGCGACTGCCAACGAAATGGAATGGAGTGGAAGATCTGTTTGTCACTTGCAGAAGGCCTGTATCCAATTGGCAACGAAAAATGTGGCTGATGCTGCAGCAAATTGTCCTCTAGAGATGACAAACGGTGACTGATGCAGCAACAGCAAACTGGGATTCACCTCAAGTCAGGTCTGGTCCACATCAGGGCACGATTGTTGGAAGTGGGTTGTCGAGAAATATTTTGAGAATAACAAATGACGAGGTGGAAATGAGCAGAATTGGTTGCATATGCTATGGAGGGTTATTTGCCACCTCATTCTCTTGGCAGTGGTGTTCATTGCAGTTGTGTCCTTTCTCCATCCTCTTGGAGTTGTCGGGACACTCGTTTGCCACCCTTTGTCATTCACTTTCGGGAGGACCACTCCTTGTTTGGAAAATAAAAGAGAGATTGTCAACCTATGTTGAAGCTGCAAATTCGTGGCATTGTGGTGCATTGTCTGTGCCAGCGGAGTAGCCATGCCAGCGACTGTCCTGAATGGAAGACTGTGGTTGAAGGTCCAGCATGACTGGGCTGCGCATTCTGCTTTTTTCTTTCTTCCTTTTATTTGGCTTTTCCTTACTTCCGTGCCTTTGTGACAATGCTCTAGCATCAACCTGAAATCTGGCCTCGTGAGCATTGTCAGCAATGCATGTAACAATTACAAGAGCCGTGCACTTCACAGCAGACAGCTGTGCTGACAGAGCTGACGTCTGGGTTTCTCAAGCTGGACGCGCTGTGTCTGTGCTCTATGGTATCTTCCCCTGATGTCACCTTTCTGTAGTCAGTCTGACTGTGGCTCTCTGCAGGTTTTCAGCCTAGGACTGTTGCAACGAGTGGTTCTGACCTTTGTGGAGTGCGGCATGTTCTCATCCAAGACAAGTTACTTGGGAGCATAATTCTCTGCAACAGATTGAGACTGTCTTCTTGCTGCTATCGTGTGCCCAAGTTCACAAGTACCTAGCCAGTCTGATGCAACACTGCAACGACCTGCAGTCTTATTTTATTGTCTTCACCGAACCAAGGGTAGTCATTACAGATTGGAAAGACATGCATATTGTACTGCCTAGGAATGTCTAGTATCTAGCCATTTGTTCACAATGACATTCCGATGGTTCAACATGTCTTCCATGTATGGACTTCTGTGTGTGTGTGTGTGTGTGTGTGTGTGTGTGTGTGTTTGGGGGGGGGGGGGGGGGGGTATTGTATTGGGAGACACTCCACCACAACTTGGTAACTTGAACTTCGAGTTTTGTCAGTGCTTATTTTAAGTGTTTAGAACCAGAATCTGTTGCAAACATACAGTCAGGATGTCGTTGTTCATCATGCTGACTCGTCATCATGGTAATGGGGTCCGTAGGCTTTCATTATTTAGCCATTGCGGCACACCCAAACAAGACATCACATTCTAAGCTTTGGTGTGTTCTCCAGTCATGACGTCAACCTCCCTGTGACCGAGTTTCGTCTTTTGGTGGACTTTCAGAAGTGGTTGATACTGGATGTTTTCGATGTACAGAAGAGTCTTCTCTCCTTTGGTGCAGTGTCCGGTGCCATTGGGATTGAGTGTTGTTTTAGGGGTGTTGCTGTGGAATTCGCAATGGATCCTCACCTGCTTGTTTGGCAATTTTGCCACCCATCATGTTTCACACCATGTGCCGCTGGAGAACAATGGTTGCAAGGTCCTCCCAAGCATGCTCGGAAAGCTTTTCCGGTTTCTGGTCGGGATGTCCTACAAATATTTATGGCAGCTGTTGCAGATCAGTAAGGAGGTATCCTCTGGGGGAATGTGGACCCTTTCTGAAGCCTAGTCGGCTGCAGCCACTCCCGGAGATCAGTCAAGCCCATCATGCAGTCATGCTGTTCTGGTCCAGTGAATGTACATCTTTGCTTTATGTATCGTGCATACGACTTCCCTCCTGTAGGTTGTGAACTGTAAGTGTCCTGCTGAACATCTCTCTCTCTCTCTCTCTCTCTCTCTCTCTCTCTCTCTCTCTCT